>JANAVB010008800.1:14138023-14153023 GCA_029216955.1 Iris pallida | reverse complement strand
CCTCTGGCCGAGTGTTCCCTGCTGCTCCTGTCATGTCCTAATTTCTGGCTTCTTCGTTATTTTCGACGTTGCTGCGGATTCAGCGTGGTTTTCGGGAATACGTTGCTGTTCTGGATTATTCTATTCTTTCTATTTTATCATCTGAGAGCTCTAGCCGAGCAAACCGAGGTATAACCCCTGTTCCGTTATTTTATTATCAATTGTCGATGATGAAAACGGTCCCCGGTTCCCTTTGGAAATTCGGTATTAGCAACGTCGTATTCTTCCGGGACTTTCGGAAAGGTCCCGTGGATTATTTTGGACTCCCGGAATATTTTCGAGAATGGTTTTTGGTATGTTTTAGTTTCTAAAAATTTCCGGGAACGTTCTGTGATTTGTGGATTTGGAATCGGACTTCCGAAATCATTTCGGGTCGTCCCGGTTATTCTGTGGATGGTTGTGGATGTTTTATATATATAAAATATGGGTTTTTCCCTGGTTTGGGACTTGCAGGAATTATCGGCGCCATTTTTCCAGTTTTTTGGTTGACCAAAAACAGAGGAGATGCTGCCCGATTTTTTCGTAAATCCTGAATTATTTTCAAAATAAATTTAAAATGATTTTCAGAATTTATTTGATATTTATTTTTGGGTGACGACCGTACCGGTCAATGGACCCGGATAAGTGCAAACGATACCGGCCCCGCCCGGACGTTGAGGCAATTAGCGAAATGAGGATCGGACCATTATCTGAGACTTATGTTTTATTATTATTTTATTATTTATTTTTGTTTACATTATTTAATATTTTCAGTTAGGACTAACGGCAGTTTATTCTTATTTCAATTTATGTAAATAAATTGTAATGGGCATAAGTCCAGCTGGCTGGTCTGTGACTGTAATAGCTTAGATTTCTTGTTTTTCTGGTTTTGCGAGTTTTTAATGTTTAACGATTAAAATGATTAAAAAGATATTCTCGTATAAAATTAATTAATATTTTCTCACTTAAAATTGACAAGTTTAATATTAAATAAAAAGTCACATATTTCTCATTAATTAAGAGAATTAGTTTTATATTTATATTTATATAAAATTACCAAGTTTTTCTAATAATCTGGCATCGACGATGATTTCCCGAATCAAAAGTATAAAATGATCATTTTTCCCTCGTATTAAATTAACGCACTTAATAATCGTGTTTTTCTGTGTTTAGTTAATTAAACAATTAAAATTGGACTAGGACGCAAATAGAGATTACAACTAGTATAGTTAAGTTGGTTAACCTGAAAGCTGAGTCCATCTCTCGAATGTAGGAATTCGAAGACAACTCTAAACTTCCCGTCTCGGAGTCGTCCACCTCTCTAGTCATTTTCCTGAGGCAAGTATAGTTTATGTTAGTTTACAGTTATTTATTTAATCGCTTTACTGCATGTCTAAACCACGATGCAAACACGAAACTCTCTCCGAAAGTACTGTACTGTAACTACTGTAACTATTGGGGACTGGGAGAGTAGTGTAATGAGTATGACCACATCCAAACTACTGTAACTACTGTAACTATTGGCTTACCCCTCATACACACGGGGATAAGCTGTACCCTCCTGTAACAAACCCAAGCCGGTCATATGTCATTACCTGTTCAAATCACTGTTTTATACTGTAACAAACCTGTTTTAAAACTGTTTAGAACTGCATGATTCTATTTCTTATTTAACTGCTTAATTAGCATGAATTGTACTTTGCTCCCTCCTGACTGGAGATATATTTTTAGGCGATGTTGAGGATGCTGAGCTGTGTTACAATAGCTATTACGACCCTGAGTTGTACCCCGTTGTGCTGCCAAAGTCCCCGCAGGAGGACGATGGATCTGAGGCTGATAGATAGATTTTCTATTTTCTGCATTTTGTTTATTTTAAAATTCTGTATTTTCCCTTCAGAATAATTTTCATTGTATTTGAATTTCAGTTTAAATAAAGTTTAATTCCGAAGTTGAGTTGTGACAAATTATAGTGTTGTTGTATGGTTACCTGCTACTGAACAGCTTACTGCCGCCGTCTCAACAACGGTGCAGGCTGGGCATGATCCGACTAGACCCAGATTATTGGAATCGGGTCGTGACATATTTTTAGTGGTGGCCCATGCAGGTCAAGATAAACTTAGAAAAATATACCTAGAAACAATTAGAACACTAGAACATTGATTTGTCACAACATAGGTCCGAATTATATATAAATAAATATTTTCGATTGATTATAGACTGGTAGGATACCTTGCTTATGTTTGCATCCTAAACCTTCCAGAGAATGGCCACTGACAAGACCAATCCTGCTGGCGATGAGGTGTCATCTCCGGATCATACACTATCTCCTCAACCAAGTCCAGGGTTTATTCCCTCGCGGCTGGTTGACCGTCCCCATAATGCATCCATGAAGTTTTCACTACACTGACGATTCCTATCTCATCTCAAACTGAGTTACATTTCCTTGGTGGAGTATCCATTCTTGTTGCTCCACCAGTACCAGCAAACACCTTCCAAATGGTTGCCCTAATTCAAGAAATCCCGGAGTTCCAGAAAGCTCAAGATGAAGCCCAGCAGGAACAGATGAATATCACGAGAGAAGACATGAAGAACGTCAATGATGTAGCCTTAGCTATCTTAAACCGAGTTGGTGCAGAACCTCACCCTAGGAGAAATACCCCTGAATCTAGAAGATATTTGGGTCCCATCAAGTACTCTACTTTTCGGCAACCTTGTCGTAAGAAGCTATGAGCTTGTAACTACTGCAAGAGACCTGGTCATCAGGCCGTTAGTTGCCGCAAGAGATTGGGACAATGTTTGGCATGTGGATCTGCTGAACATCGGATAAAGGACTGTCCCTTATCTTTCCATCAAACCAGAGCTCATATCCCAGCAACACCTGTTAGGCCACAACCTAGGGACGCTCTTCCTATCCAGCAGACTCTGCCTCCTACAATAAGGCATGAAGCATACTCGAGGTTCATAGAAGATGAAGCAGTTGGAGACTGCTCATGCAAGAGCCAGAACCATGAAGAATAGTACCTAGGACTGCTGAATAGCATTATCTATTTTTGGAAGTTGTAACAGGATGTCCTTAGATCAATCATGAGAGTTTTTTTTTCTGTAATTCTCCACATGAATAAACTTTTTAGTTACACCTTTATGGCAGATGTTTTTCCTGATAGTCTTCCCGGATTACCCCAGACCTAGACATAGAGTTCACTTTTGACCTAGTTCCCGGCTCTCCCCTATTTCTAAGGGATGCTACAGAGTCAACCTGAAGAAGGCCAAGGAGATGAAGGACTAGATCAATGAACTGAAGGCTCTGGGATTCATTCAAGACGGAACTTCACCTTAGGGAACACCTAACTTGTTTGTGCCCAAGAAGGATGGAACAACGGATGTGCATCGATTACCAGACACTAAAGAACAAGTACTCTCTGCCCGGATCGAGGATCTGTTTGATCTGTTTGTGTGGAGTTAGGGTGTTTCGAAGTTTGACTTAAGATCTGACTACCATCAAATCAAAGTCAGGAAGGAGGACATTTCCAAGACGGCGTTCAAACACCAAGTATGGGTAGTTTTCTTTGGTCATGACGTTAAACTGACAAATGCTCCTGTTGTGTTCATGAATCTCATGAACAGAGTTTTTCATGAGTATTTGAATCAGTTTATCTTCTCCATAGATAATATTCTGATATATTCGAAGACTGAAGAAGGGCATGAAGAACATCTGAGGAAAGTTCTGGAAACTTTGAAGAAAAAGAAGTTTTATGGTAAGTTATCTGAACGTGGATTTTCTTTGACAATGTGGACTTTTGGCCATGTTGTCAAGAGAAGAAATTCCGATGGAAGATAGCTGTTGTTGAAAAGTGGTATACCCCAAGTTCAATTCGGAAGTTTCTTGAACTTGGCTGGCTACTATCAGAAGTTCGTGAAGGATTTCGCCAAGATTGCTGAGCCGATGACGAAGCTCACTTGGAAGAATGAAGAGTTCATCTGAACGAAAGATTGCCAGGCGGCATTGAGGAGCTGAAGAAGAGACTTACCACTACACCAATCCTTGCGCTACCCGCAGGAACCGGTGGGTTTTCAATTTACAGTAATGCCACTGGAAAAGGACTGGGCTGCGTTCTTCAACAACATGGAAAAGTAATTGCTTACACGTATAGGCAACTACAGACTCATGAGAAGAATTAATCCACACCTAATTTGAAATTTGCTGTAATTATCTTTACTTTGAAGCTATGGAAGCATGATTTTTATGGAAAGGGAGTGAAAAATATATACGGACTACAAAAGTCTGAAATATGTCTACACTCAGAAAGGGCTGAATGTTAGACTAAGAAGATGGCTGAAGCAGATGAAGAATTTCGACATCAACCTGCAGTATCATTCAGGTAAGGCTAATGTGGTCGCTGATGCACTTGGTTGATACTGATGACGAAGTTCTTAATCAAGGACCAGCACCTGCTAGAAGACATCGAGAAGTTTGGACTGGAGATTATACTGCCTGGAGATGGAAGGAAGAAGTTGGATGCTGATTCAGTGTTGATGAAGTTACAAATGAGCTCGGGTCTGATGGACAAAGTCAAGGAGACTCAGTTTCAAGACACTTTGCAAACTTAGAGATCAAGTGTTGGCAGGAACACTTGAGGGTTTCTCAAATCGCCAATAATGGAGCTCTGAAGAATGGTACGAGGCTTTGTGTACTATCTGGCGAACTGAGAAACAAGCTAATGCAAGAAGCGCACCAGTATTCCATACATCCTAGTAAGACGTATCGGAATATACGTACTATTGTTGGATAGTATGAAATGAAGAAGGATGTATTCAGAATTGAGGTTAGATATTTAATTTATTAACAAGTGAAGGCTAGCCGACAGAGACCCGCCGGACTTCTACAGTCAATAGACATTCCGGACTGGAAGTAGGAGCACATAACGATGGACTATGTGTTAGGATTGCCTTGATTCCAAGGAGAAAAGAACACCATTTGGATTATTGTGGACCGACTGACTAAGTCAGCTCACTTTATTCCCTTCAAAGTTGGTTTATCCACTAAGAAGTGGGCAGCATTGTACGAGAGGCACATCTACCGAATTCATGGAGTACCGCAGGACGAGCAATCAGAGAGGTCAATCCAGACGCTTGAAGATATATTGAGATTTTGCGTCTTGGAATTTGGAAGGTCTTGGGAAGACCAATTGCATTGGTGGAGTTTTCTTACAAACGACAACTACCAAGCTGGAATTAGTATGACCCTATTTGAAGCTCTCTATGGTCGTCGTTGCCGTACACCACTTGCATGGGACGACATAGGAGAAAGAGTACTGCTGGGTCCAGAGATGGTAACTGACGCAGTAGAGAAGGTGAATGCAAGCTTAGGATTACCCAAGACAGACAGAAGTATTGGATTGGTAGTAGTAGTCGACCGGTGAAGTTGAAGAAGGAGATATCATTTCTGTGAAGTTTTCTCCTACCAGAGGAACAATCAGTTTTTACGGAGCTGGAAATTGAGGCCAGGTACATCAGACCATTTGAAGTTTAAGACGAGTTGGAAGTAGCGTACCAGTTAGCTCTACCAGCTAATCTTGAGAGTGTGCAACATCTTCTACGTATCACAGCTCAGACGTTATATTCCGGATCCGAGTCCCATGTTGGATAATTCAGAGCTGAAGTTTGGACTCAACCTTTCAGTGCCAGAGAAACCAGTTGCAAGCGTAGTCAGAGGTGAGAAGAAGATCAGATTTGAGCCATCACTTAAACTCCTATTCCTTATCTTTTTCGTTCTAAACTTGACTAATGCTGCTAAGTTAGCCTAGTTTTGCAACCTATCTCTTTAATCAAGCTTGATCATGACGATATTTTATTGCGTGCACCCACTAATATATTGTCTAATCAGGACCGGTGTATGATGGTCTGATCAACCTCGTGTACCTAGGTTCGCTTTTGTATTTTTCTGCGTGGATAATATCATAAAAAGAAACTTGTCCCTAAACCGTCTCATCCACGACTACCTTGGAAATCCTTATGGTTGGACCTGAGTTACGGGCGCAGTACCCGTACCTGGTTGTCTTTTCTAACCTTACTTTAATTTCGAGGACGAAATTTTCTAAGGAGGGAAGATTGTGAAACCCATACCTGTTGTAATTTATTAATAATAGCATTTTATAATTATTATTAGTATTTCTAGTATTATTATTATTATTATTATTATTATATCTATTTTTGGGTGCAAAATATTTCAAAAATAATAAACAACATGGCTTTTTGAGTTCAGACCCAGACCCGAGTCCGAACCCAGACCCAGGCCTGAGCCAAACCCAGTCCTTTTTTCTATTTCCGAATCTGGGTTTTTGACTTGGTTAACTATTAAAAAAAATAAAAATAAATAAAGTATACGTTGGCTGGTCCCGTAGGACCAGCACCCCACTCACGAATTAGTAACCCCAACCCATTCTTTTCTCTCCCTGACCTCACTCTCACAACACACGCAAACACCCCACTTCCCTATTTTTTTCTCCAACAGAATGACTTCTTCTTTTAATTCCCACAACTCCCCCACTATCTTCTCAACAGAGAACAACCTCTCCCCAACCCTCCTCACGAGCAGAAGAATTAGCAACTTTCCTCCCTCCTCTCTTTATTCTCAGAGAGCAAACATTTCCCCCTCACCAACTCCACTTCCCCAAACCCCCTAAAGCTCGTGCCCCATCTCTGGCCGACCCGCCCCGTCGCCGACCGCCGACGCCGGCGTTCCCCCGTCCAGCGTGCACCCCCGCGCGCCCTTCTCGTCGTCCCCGCGCCCTCCGGCGCACGCGGCCATCTCCGGCCGACCAGCGCACTCCGGCGACCCCGCGCGCCCCTTCCCGTCGACCCTCCGGCGAGCCTCTGCCCGAGCTCCCCTCGCGGCAGTACCCCGCCAGCTCCTCCGCGAGCGCGCGCCCTTCTAGCGCCGACTCCGGCCAACCGACCCCTGTCCGCCCTTACCCCGCGGCCGCCCGCTGTCCTGCCGACAGCGTCGCACCCCTTTGGCGCTGTTTCCGTCCCGACCAGCGCTCCCTAGTGCTGCCCTCTGGCCGAGTGTTCCCTGCTGCTCCTGTCGTGCCCTAATTTCTGGCTTCTTCGTTATTTTCGACGTTGCTGCAGATTCAGCGTGGTTTTCGGGAATACGTTGCTGTTCTGGATTATTCTATTCTTTCTATTTTTATCATCTGAGAGCTCTAGCCGAGCAAACCGAGGAAAAACCCCTGTCCCGTTATTTTATTATCAATTGTCGATGATGAAAATGGTCCCCGGTTCCCTTTGGGAATTCGGTATTAGCAACGTCGTATTCTTCCGGGACTTTCGGAAAGGTCCCGTGGATTATTTTGGACTCCCGAAATATTTTCAGGAATGGTTTTTGGTATGTTTTAGTTTCTAGAAATTTTCGGGAACGTTCTGTGATTTGTGGATTTGGAATCGGACTTCCGAAATCATTTCAGGTCGTCCCGATTATTCTGTGGTTGGTTGTGGATGTTTTATATATATAAAATATGGGGTTTTCCCTGGTTTGGGACTTGCTGGAATTATCGGCGCCATTTTCTCAGTTTTTTGGTTGACTAAAAACAGAGGAGATGCTGCCCGATTTTTCCGTAAATCCTGAATTATTTTCAAAATGAATTTAAAATGATTTTCAGAATTTATTTGATATTTATTTTTGGGTAACGACCGTACCGGTCAATGGACCCGGCTAAGTGCAAACGATACCGGCCCCGCCCGGACGTTGAGACAATTAGCCAAATGAGGATCGGACCATTATCTGAGACTTATGTTTTATCATTATTTTATTATTTATTTCTGTTTACATTATTTAATATTTTTAGTTAGGACTAACGGCAGTTTATTCTTATTTCAATTTATGTAAATAAATTGCAGCTGGCTGGTCTGTGACTGTAATAGCTTAGATTTCTTGTTTTTCTGGTTTTGCGAGTTTTTAATGTTTAACGATTAAAATGATTAAAAAGATATTCTCGTATAAAATTAATTAATATTTTCTCACTTAAAATTGACGAGTTTAATATTAAATAAAAAGTCACGTATTTCTCATTAATTAAGAGAATTAGTTTTATATTTATATTTATATAAAATTACCAAGTTTTCCTAATAATCTGGCATCGACGATGATTTCCCGAATCAAAAGTATAAAATGATCATTTTTCCCTCGTATTAAATTAACGCACTTAATAATCGTGTTTTTCTGTGTTTAGTTAATTAAACAATTAAAATTGGACTAAGACGCAAATAGAGATTACAACTAGTATAGTTAAGTTGGTTAACCTGAAAGCTGAGTCTATCTCTCGAATGTAGGAATTTGAGGACAACTCTAAACTTTCCGTCTCGGAGTCGTCCACCTCTCCAGTCATTTTCCTGAGGCAAGTATAGTTTATGTTAGTTTATAGTTATTTATTTAATCTCTTTACTGCATGTCTAAACCACGATGCAAACACGAAACTCTCTCCGAGAGTACTGTACTGTAACTACTGAACTATTGGGGACTGGGGGAGTAGTGTAATGAGCATGACCACATCCAAACTACTGTAACTACTGTAACTATTGGCTTACCCCTCATACACACGGGGATAAGCTGTACCCTCCTGTAACAAACCCAAGCCGGTCATATGTCATTACCTGTTCAAATCACTGTTTTATACTGTAACAAACCTGTTTTAAAACTGTTTAGAACTGCATGATTCTATTTCTTATTTAACTGCTTAATTAGCATGAATTGTACTTTGCTCCCTCCTGACTGGAGATATATTTTTAGGCGATGTTGAGGATGCTGAGCTGTGTTACAACAGCTATTACGACCCTGAGTTGTACCCCGTTGTGCTGCCAAAGTCCCCGCAGGAGGACGATAGATCTGAGGCTGATAGATAGATTTTCCATTTTCTGCATTTTGTTTATTTCAAAATTCTGTATTTTCCCTTCAGAACAATTTTCATTGTATTTGAATTTCAGTTTAAATAAAGTTTAATTCCGAAGTTGAGTTGTGATAAATTATAGTGTTGTTGTATGGTTACCTGCTACTGAACAGCTTACTGCCGCCGTCTCAACAACGGTGCAGGCTGGGCATGATCCGACTAGACCCAGATTATTGGGATCGGATCATGACATGTTTTTAGTGGTGGCCCATACAGGTCAAGATAAACTTAGGAAAACATACCTAGAAATAATTAGAACACTAGAACATTGATTTGTCACAACATAGGTCCGAATTATATATAAATAAATATTTTCGATTGATTATAGACTGGTAGGATACCTTACTTATGTTTGCATCCTAAACCTTCCAGAGAATGGCCACTGACAAGACCAATCTTGCTGGCGATGAGGTGTCATCTCCGGATCATACCCTATCTCCTCAACCAAGTCCAGGGTTTATTCCCTCGCAGCTGGTTGACCGTCCTCATAATGCATCCAGTGAAGTTTTTACTACACTGGCGATTCCTATCTCATCTCAAACTGAGTTGCATTTCCTTGGTGGAGTATCCATTCTTGTTGCTCCACCAGTACCAGCAAACACCTTCCAAATGGTTGCCCTAATTCAAGAAATCTCGGAGTTCCAGAAAGCTCAAGATGAAGCCCAGCAAGAACTGATGAATATCACGAGAGAAGACATGAAGAACGTCAATGATGTAGCCTTAGCTATCTTAAACCGAGTTGGTGCAGAACCTCACCCTAGGAGGAATACCCCTGAATCTAGAAGATATTTGGGTCCCATCAAGTACTCTACTTTCCGGCAGCCTTGTCGTAAGAAGCTATGAGCTTGTAACTACTGCAAGAGACCTGGTCATCAGGCCGTTAGTTGCCGCAAGAGATTGGGACAATATTTGGCATGTGGATCTGCTGAACATCGGGTAAAGGACTGCCCCTTATCTTTCCATCAAACCAGAGCTCATATCCCAGCAACACCTGTTAGGCCACAACCTAGGGACCCTCTTCCTATCCAGCAGACCCTGCCTCCTACAATAAGACATGAAGCATACTCGAGGTTCATAGAATATGAAGCAGTTGGAGACTGCTCATGCAAGAGCCAGAACCATGAAGAATAGTACCTAGGACTGCTGAATAGCATTATCTATTTTTGGAAGTTGTAACAGGATGTCCTTAGATCAATCATGAGAGTTTTTTTCTGTAATTCTCTACATGAATAAACTTCTTAGTTACACCTTTATGGCAGATGTTTTCCCTGATAGTCTTCCCGGATTACCCCAGACCTAGACATAGAGTTCACTTTTGACCTAGTTCCCGGCTCTCCCCTATTTCTAAGGGATGCTACAGAGTCAACCTGAAGGAGGCCAAGGAGATGAAGGACTAGATCAATGAACTGAAGGCTCTGGGATTCATTCGAGACGGAACTTCACCTTAGGGAACACCTAACTTGTTTGTGCCCAAGAAGGATGGAACAACGGATGTGCATCGATTACCAGACACTAAAGAACAAGTACTCTCTGCCCGGATCGAGGATCTGTTTGATCTGTTTGTGTGGAGTTAGGGTGTTTTGAAGTTTGACTTAAGATCTGACTACCATCAAATCAAAGTCAGGAAGGAGGACATTTCCAAGACGGCGTTCAAACACCAAGTATGGGTAGTTTTCTTTGGTCATGACGTTAAACTGATAAATGCTCCTTCTGTGTTCATGAATCTCATGAACAGAGTTTTTCATGAGTATTTGAATCAGTTTATCTTCTCCATAGATAACATTCTGATATATTCGAAGACTGAAGAAGGGCATGAAGAACATCTGAGGAAAGTTCTGGAAACTTTGAAGAAAAAGAAGTTTTATGGTAAGTTATCTGAACGTAGATTTTCTTTGACAATGTGGACTTTTGGCCATGTTGTCAAGAGAAGAAATTTTGATGGAAGATAGCTGTTGTTGAAAAGTGGTATACCCCAAGTTCAATTCGGAAGTTTCTTGAACTTGGCTGGCTACTATCAGAAGTTCGTGAAGGATTTCGCCAAGATTGCTGAGCCGATGACGAAGCTCACTTGGAAGAATGAAGAGTTCATCTGAATGAAAGATTGCCAGGCGGCATTGAGGAGCTGAAGAAGAGACTTACCACTACACCAATCCTTGCGCTACCCGCAGGAACCGGTAGGTTCTCAATTTACAGTAATGCCTTTGGAAAAGGATTGGGCTGCGTTCTTCAACAACATGGGAAAGTAATTGCTTACACGTATAGGCAACTACAGACTCATGAGAAGAATTAATCCACACCTAATTTGAAATTTGCTACAATTATCTTTACTTTGAAGCTATGGAAGCATGATTTTTATGGAAAGGGAGTGAAAAATATATACGGACTACAAAAGTCTGAAATATGTCTACACTCAGAAAGGGCTGAATGTTAGACTAAGAAGATGGCTGAAGCAGATGAAGGATTTCGACATCAACCTGCAGTATCATTCTGGTAAGGCTAATATGGTCGCTAATGCACTTGGTTGATACTAATGGCGAAGTTCTTAATCAAGGACCAGCACCTGCTAGAAGACATCGAGAAGTTTGGACTGGAGATTATACTGCCTGGAGATGGAAGGAATAAGTTGGATGCTGATTCAGTGTTGATGAAGTTGAAAATGAGCTCGGGTCTGATGGACAAAGTCAAGGAGACTCAGTTTCAAGACACTTTGCAAACTTAGAGATCAAGTATTGGCAGGAACACTTGAGGGTTTCTCAAATCGCTAATAATGGAGCTCTGAAGAATGGTACGAGGCTTTGTGTACTATCTGGCGAACTGAGAAACAAGCTAATGCAAGAAGCGCACCAGTATTCCATACATCCTAGTAAGACGTATCGGGATATGTGTACTATTGTTGGATAGTATGAAATGAAGAAGGATGTATTCAGAATTGAGGTTAGATGTTTAATTTATTAACAAGTGAAGGCTAGCCGACAGAGACCCGCCGGACTTCTACAGTCAATAGACATTTCGGACTTGAAGTAGGAGCACATAACGATGGACTATGTGTTAGGATTGCCTTGATTCCAAGGAGGGAAGAACACCATTTGGATTATTGTGGACCGACTGACTAAGTCAGCTCACTTTATTCCCTTTAAAGTTAGTTTATCCACTAAGAAGTGGGCAGCATTGTACGAGAGGCACATCTACCGGATTCGTGGAGTACCGCGGGACGAGCAATCAGAGAGGTCAATCCAGACGTTTGAAGATATATTGAGATTTTGCGTCTTGGAATTTGGAAGGTCTTGGGAAGACCAATTGTATTTGGTGGAGTTTTCTTACAAACGACAACTACCAAGCTGGAATTAGTATGACCCTATTTGAAGCTCTCTATGGTCGTCGTTGCCGTACACCACTTGCATGGGACGACATAGGAGAAAGAGTACTGCTGGGTCCAGAGATGGTAACTGACGCAGTAGAGAAGGTGAATGCAAGCTTAGGATTACCCAAGACAGACAGAAGTATTGGATTGGTAGTAGTAGTCGACCGGTGAAGTTGAAGAAGGAGATATCATTTCTGTGAAGTTTTTTCCTACCAGAGGAACAATCAGTTTTACGGAGCTGGAAATTGAGGCCAGGTACATCAGACCATTTGAAGTTTAAGACGAGTTGGAAGTAGCGTACCAGTTAGCTCTACCAGCTAATCTTGAGAGTGTCAACGTCTTCTACGTATCACAGCTCAGACGTTACATTCCGGATCCGAGTCCCATATTGGATAATTCAGAGCTGAAGTTTGGACTCAACCTTTCAGTGCCAGAGAAACCAGTTGCAAGCGTAGTCAGAAGTGAGAAGAAGATCAGATTTGAGCCATCACTTAAACTCCTATTCCTTATCTTTTTCGTTCTAAACTTGACTAATGCTGCTAAGTTAGCCTAGTTTTGCAAGCTATCTCTTTAATCAAGCTTGATCATGACGATATTTTATTGGGTGCACCCACTAATATATTGTCTAATCAGGACCGGTGCATGATGGTCTGATCAACCTCGTGTACCTTGGTTCGCTTTTGTATTTTTCTGCGTAGATAATATCATAAAAAGAAATTTGTCCCTAAACCGTCTCATCCACGACTACCTTGGAAATCCTTATGGTTGGACCTGAGTTACGGGCGCAGTACCCGTACCTGGTTGTCTTTTCTAACCTTACTTTAATTTCGAGGACGAAATTTTCTAAGGAGGGAAGATTGTGAAACCCATACCTGTTGTAATTTATTAATAATAGCATTTTAGAATTATTATTAGTATTTCTAATATTATTATTATTATTATATATTTTTGGGTGCAAAATATTTCAAAAATAATAAACAACATGGCTTTTTGAGTTCAGACCCAGACCCGAGTCCGAACCCAGACCCAGGCCTGAGCCAAACCCAATCCTTTTTCCTATTTCCGAATTTGGGTTTTTGACTTGGTTAACTATTAAAAAATAAAGTATACGTTGGCTGGTCCCGTAGGACCAGCACCCCACTCACGAATTAGTAACCCCAACCCATTCTTTTCTCTCCCTGACCTCACTCTCACCACACACGCAAACACCCCACTTCCCCATTTTTTTCTCCAACAGAATGACTTCTTCTCTCCTTCTTCTTTTAATTCCCACAACTCCCCCACTCTCTTCTCAACAGAGAACAACCTCTCCCCAACCCTCCTCACGAGCAGAAGAATTAGCAACTCTCCTCCCTCCTCTCTTTATTCTCAGAGAGCAAACATTTCCCCCTCACCAACTCCATTTCTCTAAACCCCCTAAAGCTCGCGCCCCATCTCTGGCCGACCCGCCCCGTCGCCGACCGCCGACGCCGGCGTTCCCCCCGTCCAGCGCGCACCCCCGCGTGCCCTTCTCGTCGTCCCCGCGCCCTCCGGCGCACGCGGCCATCTCCGGCCGACCAGCGCACTCCGGCGACCCCGCGCACCCCTTTCCGTCGACCCTCCGGCGAGCCTTCGCCCGAGCTCCCCTCGCGGCAGTACCCCGCCAGCTCCTCCGTGAGCGCGCGCCCTTCTAGCGCCGACTCCGGCCAACCGACCCCTGTCCGCCCTCACCCCGCGGCCGCCCGCTGTCCTGCCGACAGCGTCGCGCCCCTTTGGCGCTGTTTCCGTCCCGACCAGCGCGCCCTAGCGCTGCCCTCTGGCCGAGTGTTCCCTGCTGCTCCTGTCGTGCCCTAATTTCTGGCTTCTTCGTTATTTTCGACGTTGCTGCGGATTCAGCATGGTTTTCGGGAATACGTTGTTGTTCTGGATTATTCTATTCTTTCTATTTTTATCATCTGAGAGCTCTAGCCGAGCAAACCGAGGTATAACTCCTGTTTCGTTATTTTATTATCAATTGTCGATGATGAAAATGGTCCCCGGTTCCCTTTGGGAATTCGGTATTAGCAACGTCGTATTCTTCCGGGACTTTCGGAAAGGTCCCGTGGATTATTTTGGACTCCCGGAATATTTTCGGGAATGGTTTTGGTATGTTTTAGTTTCTGGAAATTTCCGGAAACGTTCTGTGATTTGTGGATTTGGAATCGGACTTTAGAAATCATTTCGGGTCGTCCCGATTATTCTGTGGATGGTTGTGGATGTTTTATATATATAAAATATGGGTTTTTCCCTAGTTTGGGACTTGCAGGAATTATCGGCGCCATTTTCCCAGTTTTTTGGTTAACCAAAACAGAGGAGATGCTGCCCGATTTTTCCGTAAATCCTGAATTATTTTCAAAATGAATTTAAAATGATTTTCGGAATTTATTTGATATTTATTTTTGGGTGACGACCGTACCGGTCAATGGACCCGGCTAAGTGCAAACGATACCGGCCCCGCCCGGACGTTGAGGCAATTAGCCAAATGAGGATCGGACCATTATCTGAGACTTATGTTTTATCATTATTTTATTATTTATTTCTGTTTACATTATTTAATATTTTCAGTTAGGACTAACCGCAGTTTATTCTTATTTCAATTTATGTAAATAAATTGTAATGGGCATAAGCCCAGCTGGCTGGTCTGTGACTGTAATAGCT
>JANAVB010008800.1:14058023-14133023 GCA_029216955.1 Iris pallida | reverse complement strand
TCTCTGCACTCAATGTTTCGTTAAATTGTGCATTGAAAATTAAACACAATACTTTTTTTTAGAATTTTGGAGTGTATGTTCAATTTAACTTCTTATTAGCATTTTGAAGTATATGTTTAATTACTTTCTTTCTGTTTGCTATGACATGGGAGTAGTATGTAAATATTTGAGGCAAAAATCTTGGAATAAAGTTTTAGTAATTGTTGTTCACACATCAGAGCATATATATATATATATATATATATATATATATATATATATATATATATATATATATATATATATATATATATGCTCAAAGTTGGTACAATTTTTGTTGTAAAGTAATACCTTCATTATTTTGTCAAGGTAAGGATATTATTCAAACATGACAACATGATGTATAGTTAGAGATTCATTTACTATTATATTTGTAATTTGGACATATGGCCTATTAGCTCAGCTGGTTAGAGCGTCGTGCTAATA
Organism: Iris pallida; assembly: GCA_029216955.1. NCBI lineage: Eukaryota > Viridiplantae > Streptophyta > Magnoliopsida > Asparagales > Iridaceae > Iris > Iris pallida. The sequence continues at coordinate 14,132,558 of JANAVB010008800.1, read as the reverse complement.
ATGCGAAGATCGCAAGTTTGAGACCTGTATGGGCCATTAATCTCAGTACTCAAAGTTTTCTGTCATTGATCTATTCGTTATATTGGGCAATGAAAATTAAAATCGATACTTTTTTTTAGAACTTTGGAGTGTATGTTTAATTTCAACTTCTTATTAGCATTTTGAAGTGTATGTTTAATTACTTTTTTCTTTTGGCTATGACATCGGAGTAGTATGTAAATATTTGAGGCAAAAATCTTGGGATAAAAGCTTAGTAATTGTTATATATATATATATATATATATATATATATATATATATATATATATATATATATAGAAGAAAAAAAAAAAATATATATATATATATAGCAAATGACCTCTAGCCTAGTGGTTAAGAGAGATGCATGCGACCCAAGTGGTCGGGAGTTCGAGCCTCAGTGGAGGCGAGTTCGCCACAAGTACCCATTGCTTCAAAAAAAAAAAATAATAAATATATATATATATATATATATATATATATATATATATATATATATATATATATATATATATATGAGATTCGAGACTTAAATGGGCCATAATATTTATATTTAACATTTAAAAAAAATGTATAAGTCTAACATTAATCTCAGTACAAAAAGTTTTCTGTCATTAATCTATTTGTTATATTGGACAATGAAAATTAAAATTAATACTTTTTTCTAGAATTTTGGAGTGTATTTAATTTCAACTTCTTATTAGCATTTTGAGGTGTATGTTTAATTACTTTTTTTTTCTTTTTGCTAACAGATGGGAGTAGCATTTAAATATTGGAGGCAAAAATCATTCTATGATAAATGTTTAGCAAGTTACAAAAATGTAAAAGTTCAACATTAGTATTTATGTTATTTAGCAAGTTACGAAAATGTAAAAGTTCAACATTAATTTTAATATTCAAGGTTTTCTGATATGTTCGTTATATTGGGAATACAAATTACAAAAATGAGGGCGACGATGAGCCTAGACTGTGCGATGTAAGGCATCCACAACCTCGGAGGACTGACAAAAAATGGCTACGATTTGAGCTGGCGATGAACAGAATGGGACGTCCACGTATGAAAACTCAACGGTTCGGATGCCGCACGGACGGTCGAGGACCGGCACCATTCTACTACGGGTATAAACGACGGCCAACCATACGGCCTGTCGCGCAGCGCCATAAGGACGTCGTAAGGGCGTCGTACGCATAGAACGGATGGCTGGGTGGCATCGGGTGTCGTAGGCGTCGTGAAGACGTTGGGGATGCGTTCAGCGTCGTGGTCAAAACGAGGCGTTGAGTTGCGTGCGTCGAAAGACGTCATGGCCGTCCCGTGGAGCTCTGGAGCGCACGGAGTGCACGAGGTGTGCGTGTAGGACAATGATGACAAAGCCAGTGCGGACAAGATCAACACGAAGAGTCTGAAATGATATGACGACCGGCTAAAAATTGTGTGGGAGAAGACACGATTTAACTGAGTCCGCACGTGCTGGATTGAAAAAAAAAGTTTCAAAAATGTAAAAGTTCAACATTAGTTTCAGTACTCTTAGTTTTGTTTCTTGATCTATTCATTATATTGGGTAATGCAAATTAAAATCAATACTTTCTTTTAGAAATTTGGAGTGTATGTTTAATTTCAACTTTTTATTAGCATTTTGAAGTGTATGTTTAATTACTTTTTTTTCTTTTGGCTATGACATGGGAGTAGTATTTAAATATTTGAGGCAAAAATCTTGGGATAAAGGTTCAGTAATTGTTTTTTTTTAAGTAAGTATAGGAGTGTCTCTTATTCTTTATTAAGCATTAAGCTTTCTGAGGAAAAAAAGAACTAACAGTCTGCCCGTGGGGCAAAGAATCACCCGCTAATAGGTGGGAAATACAAACTGGAGGAAAGGAAAGGAATTCATGTCTCTTTGTTACCAGCGTAGCTTTGGCCAAAGTATGAGCTACCCCATTTCTCGTTCTAGCCACAAAACAGTAGGTAAGTGGGCATGAGATTGGGAGTTCTGTTTGAATGGAATCGATGAGATCTAGGAGTCTTCATGGGGCGATAGACCTGTCCCCTTGGAAGATCCTTATGGCCGTCGAGGAGTCGCCTTCAATAATGACCGGACGAGAGCAAGAGTCAGCTGCTAGCTTCTTAGCGAGGAGGATACCTTGGTAGACCGCCTGGATCTCCGCATTAAGACTCATGTCCGGATTATGGATCGGGAGCGCGCTCCAAGTCTTAGCACCGAGAAAATTGGAGTCAGAGTCTCTGGCAACGGCTGCCGCGGCGATGAGGTTGGTCGAGGTAGCACCGTCAATATTGATTTTAATGATGTTGCCTAACGGTGGTACCCATCTAGCGTCACATGCAACAGTGGATCTCATATTTCTAATATCAGAGTTCCCCGATAGTGAGTCCGCTGAATGCTCCCAGTACAAAGCATTTGCCTGATAAATAATCGACATAACCCTCGGAGCAGTGTGACGAAAAATACACGAGCATCTGGCCTTCCAGATGGCCCAGATAATGGTTGCTCCCAACTTGAATGCCTCCTGCGCTTGGGTGTCTATCAGCCAAGAAGTAATGAGTTTGTGGATATTGAAGTGGCTCTCGATTCTCAATCCCAACTTGCTAGCAAACCAAACTTTCTGAGCGATGTGGCAATGAATAAATAAATGATTCGCGTCCTCTTCATAAAGCATACAGAATGGGGAGAGCTTACAAACAGACTCTACTCTTCTGTTAATGGCCATAGCCAGCGGTAGGGCATTCTACAGAAGCCGCCAGATGAAGCTTTGAATGCGAGGGAAGATCTCCTTGAGTTTCCAGAGGCAGCGCCAGACCACCGCATTTTCAGAAACAGAAGAGCTGCTCGGGGCTTCACGCCGTATACTTTTATAGAGGGATTTTGTAGTGAATTCTCCATTGGTTTTACCTGTCCATATAAGAGTATCAGGTCCGTCGGCTATTGGTATTGGAATGTCTGCTATGGCCTTCGCCTCATATGGAACGAATAATGAGTAGATCAGAGGGATGTTCCAACTCCTGGAATCCACATCCATGAGCTCACGCACCAACTTTGGTCCGTTCACAGGCAATCTGCTGTCAAGAATCCTGAAACTGGCTAAATTAGGAATCCATGGATCGGTGGTGATGTTCACCCAACCTCCTCTGATCTTCCAACAGAGGAATTTTGACATTATGAGCCTGCTATCCAGCATCCCTCGCCACGTCGGAGAAGCACGGCGAGTGGTCGGTGCCGTCCAAATAGAATTGTTATGAAGATAAATTCCGGCCAAAAGCCGAGCCCAGAGACTGTGCAGATTAGCAATGAATCGCCAGAGGAGTTTACCAACCAAGGCTTCATTCGCCCAGTCGGGTTTCCTGAAGCCCATCCCGCCGTCGGCTTTGGGTTGAGTGAAATTATCCCATGCAAGAAAATGGATCTTCCTTTCCGAGTCTCCATGTCCCCACCAAAAGTTTCTTTGATATTGAGAGATCTTCTTCGTGATCCCTTTGGGTATCTTGTAAGCCGACATAAGAAATGTGGGAATGGATCCCAGCATGGATGATATAAGAATGCTGCGCCCCATATGTGATAGCAGTTTAGCCTTCCACCCATGCAAGCGAGAGCTGCACTTGTCCAGAAGAGCGTTAAATGTGCTCAAGCTAGATTTGCATTTAAGGAGATAGTGGCCAAGGTACCTGTCCTCGACACTCATACGGGAGAGGCGGAGAATAGAAGCCAATGAGTGCTGCTCCCTCCTGTCCACGTGTTTACTGAAATAGATGCTGGATTTGTCAAAATTCACTCGTTGTCCCGACCAGTTGGAGAAGAGTTCCAGGATTCTCGCAACTTGAATAAGGGATGGGCCAGACACTTCCCCAAACATGAGTATATCATCTGCAAAAAGGAGGTGGAAAATCGACGGCGTGTATCTGTTGATTCGAATTCCCTTATAGAGGCTCAGTCTCTCGTAATGGTGAAATAGACGAGAGAGGACGTCAGTGCACATGATGAAGATGTAGGGGGAAAGTGGATAGCCCTGACGGATCCCTCTGTTCGGCTTGATGAACCCCTCAGGACTGCCATTGAGGAGCACGGAGAATGTCGCCGAAGTGATACAGGCCATGATGATATCATTAGTGTGACCTTGGATTCCGAATCCGTGGAGGACACTCTTAATGAATTTCCAAGGTAGCCTGTCATAAGCCTTTGACATGTCGATCTTGAGCACAAAGGAGTTGTTCTTCCTCGAGAAGGATTTCATGGCATGGAACATCTCTTGAGCTATAACTATATTATCAGTAATGTGCCTTCCTGGAACAAATGTGTTCTGGATCGGAGATATAAGATTGTCCATGAATAGACGAAGCCGGTTGGTGATGAGTTTTGTGATCACTTTGTAGCTGACATTGCACAGAGAGATGGGTCGAAAGTCCCCCGGCGTTGCTGGTAGAGATTTCTTAGGAATCAATGCAATATGGGTATGGTTGAGAGAAGAAGGCATCTGAGCAGAATTAAAAAACTGCTGAACATTCGACGTAAGCTCCTCGCCAACAACATGCCACCCTTTTTGAAAGAAAAGATCAGGAATCCCATCAGGCCCGGGAGCCTTGATAGGTCCCATGCTATTGATAATTCGTTTAATTTCCTCTGAGGAAGGAGTGGCCCCAAGTCCGAGATTCTCCTCCTCCGAAATAGGCTTGCTAGAGGTGGTGAAGGAGATGTCAGCAACATACGAAACATCTTCACAAAATATTTCTCTGAAGTGTTCGAGCAGAGCTCCTGCTATAGCATTACGGTCCGAGGACCACGTCCCATCCTTGAGTTGTAGGGAGCGAATGTCATTCTTTCGCTTCCTATTGGTAGCTCGGACATGGAAATATTTAGTATTTCTGTCCCCGTCCTTAATCCATCTGCATTTGGCTCGTTGTTTCCAATAAGCGTCTTCCAGGAGGAGTAATTCATTGAGTTTAGCACTGATGTTTCTCTCTTCTATAATTGAGTGCATGGTCGGGGGCAAAGCTTGAATCTCCAAGAGTGTCTTCTGTAAGCAGCCAATGCGCCTCTTGATGTTACCAAAAGTATGTATGCTCCACATGTTCAGCTGAACAAGAACCCAATGGAGTTTGGTAGATAGATTCACTCCAGAGCCCGGGGGAGACTTCTTCCAAGCCGTCTCGAGGATACTGAGGAATTGAGAGCTAGACAACCAGTACGATTCAAACCGCAGGGGACGCTTGTAATGTTGATGCTTGTTGCAGGAGTTGAGTAAAATGGGGGCGTGGTCGCAATTGATGCACGGTAGGACAGCAACAGTGGCGTGCGGATGAAGGCGCCGCCACTCCGAACATGCTACTGCACGATCAAGTCGCTCCATAATGTGATAAGCTGGGCTCCTACCATTCGTCCAAGTATACGCTGGACCGATATGGCCCAGGTCCATGAGGCCACAATGGTTCATCATAGCAGCAAAATGCCTGGCCGGCTGGACATCAAAACGTCGACCACCTCATTTTTCCTCTGCACTGACAACCGTGTTGAAATCACCAATACAACACCATGGCACCATGAAGTTATTAGAGAGGGAAATGATGCGTTCCCAGAGTTTGGGTCGATCCCTCTTGTTAGGGCAACCGTAGATGCAGAGCAGGTTCCAAGCAGGGGTGTCGACGGTAGCTTCAATAGAGAGAATAATGAGATTTTGAGAGAAGAAGGGAATGGTTGCTTGAATGGAATCATCCCAGCCCAACCATAACCCCCCTGAGAGGCCAGCAGGAGGGACAGAGAATAAGTTAGAGTAACCGAGATGAGGGAGGATCAGAGCAGTGTGGACGGGGGAAGAGATTGTTTCAGAGATGAAGAAGATAGAAGGGCGGGTGGTGGAGAGAAATGATCGGAGAGTTTGAACTGTCAAGACATTTCTCGCACCTCGACAGTTCCAAGCCAGGACTAACATTGCCCGTGCGGCTTGTTCATGTCAGCCGCCAGGACCTTTTTGTCGGGGAATGAAGTAGGAGCACCGAGAGCAAGACGCTTGGGTGCAGGTTGGGGAGAAGAGGGAGACGCTGCCCGCTTTTTAGGTGGATCAGGATTACTGAAGGAGTCATGGGACTTCAGTGGAGCCTTCCGAGCTAGCTTCTTCCAATCTATCTTCCTCTTTTTTGGTGAGAAGTGGAGGAGGTTGGATCTATGGAGAAGGAGATAATCGCAGCGGAAGAACTATCACACTCTAGGGCAGTCATGAGAGCCTTAGAAGTGATATTGCTCTGCAAATGGTCGGAGGGAAAGACAACGGGTGGGATCCACCCATTGTGAGGAGACTGAGGTGGGGGATTAGTTATTGTGACATATGGAGATATCACGAAATCTGGGAATTGGGTCACATCAGAATCCATCAAATTCGCTTCACCTAACTTATTTGGCAGGCTCACAGATATGAAGGAAGTAGGCTTGAAGTTGACGTCCAAGATTCTCTCTGATTTTGTGTCCACTAACCTCCGTGATAGGTAAGGTCCGCCTTTTATGCGGGGGTACATATTTTGCCAGCTGGAGGTGGTTAGCAGGCCCCCGTGTAGGGGGTGTCGACGAAGTTGTGCACCCCATCTCAGAGTTTGATTCCACCCTAGCCTGACTGACAACCACGTCACTTATTTGGGGCCTGCGCGCAGAAGGTGGTGGGCCGGCCTGCTCTGCTGAAGCTTCTTCATCCCTTAGCAGGGTAGAACGACGAGGCGCAGCCCTGACCAGATCAGCACGGAAGTCATCCTCGTTGATCCAAGGTTTAAGAAGTTCCTGAATCCTAGCTCTTTCATCACTAGACCAGTCTTCATTAATCAGAGAGATGAACATCTCCCTATCAGCACAATTAGACATAATATGGCCAACCCTCGCACAGAAGAGACAGAGACGAGGCAGTCTTTCATATTTAACGCTCACCTGGCCTGTGTCTCGTATTGATATGCTTCTTCAGCGATTTTGAGATATCCAGGAGAATTTTAACCCTGGCAAACGTCTTCCATTTAATCTCATTAGCTTCTGAACATGGACGAGGCAACCCAATGGCTTCAGCTATTCTCCCAATCGCTATACGATTCATGAACTTCGGTGGAATCCGGTGGAGTTGTATCCAGAAATCTGCAAATTGGAATCGATACTCTTCCGGGAGTTTGGCAGGGTCACATCTCTCAAGAGCCAAGACTTCCTCATTGATGCTCCAGGGAGCGTCTAGGATGACGCGTTCGACTTCTTCAGGTGATTCAAGACGTGCGAGGAAGGTCCCTGCATCCGGATCAGGAGGGACGGTTTGTTTCCATAGTTTGCCAAGGATGGAGGAAAGAGAGGAGGTTGTGAAGCGTCGAGACGAATACGATTTTATGGCCAGAGTGGATCGCCAATGCTTGGTGCAGGAGCTTTCTCTGGACGAGAGGGAGACCGCTTCAGATGGGCCTTGGAGGGAGAATAGGTTCGCCATTTTCTCAATGACATCCTTGTATGAGGCCATGGTGCAAAGATGAAGGACGGAGGGGAGGGGAGGGGAGAGGTATTGGAAAGTGTGAGGTTGGGGGTGGTAAAACAGAGCAAAGGAAGAGGATGGGGAAGCAGAGAGCCGACGTATCACAGGAAGGTGAAAATCAATCGGCGCTGCTTTGTGAGGAGGAAGGAGACGAAGGAGAAACAGCAAACCTAGGGTTTGGTTGACGGCGCCCCATTGAGCGGAAAAAAGTTTATTCTGCAATCAAGCCTTAGGTTTAGTAATTGTTGTTCTAGTTAGTGTGTGTGTATAAAAGCTAAAAGTTGGTACAATTTTTGTTGGAAACTAATATCTTCAAGTTTTAGTCCAAGTGGTTAAGAGAGAAACATATTCCCTCGGTAGTTACGGATTCGAGCTACGAGGATGGCACTTTAATTTTCTAGGAAAATTAAATGTAGTGCAGGTGCGGTCCGAATGAGGCGGAAACGGTGCAATTGCGTCTTCGGCTGCGTGAGGCCTTCGGAAAGTTAGAGATGATGTACATGTTAAATTTAAAATGCATAAGCAATGCAGTTTCCTTTATCAAATAAGCATGGAGACGTGCAAAACTAAAAGAGTGAATGTTTGAGTTTTTGTTGGCACAAAAATACTTTTATAAGCCTCCAAATCAAGCTCAAATCAGTCCTAATCGAATAAACTTAAATTTTACTTGATTTCTCACTACACCAAATTTTGTTTAATTTGAACATCTTAAACAATTTTATTATACCAATTTCGAAAGATTTTAGTGATTCACAACTCCGTGAATCAGGATTTCAGTTTGACTACATCCATATTCGTTGATTTTTGAATCAGAAAATTTTACTACGTCTATATCTGTTTAATATGATTATAAGTGATTTCACAATCAACTGAAATTATAATGAAATCAACCTATGACTACACTCACATAGTGGGCTGGGGTGGGCTGAGCCCATCCTCTCTTTTTTTTTTTTTTTTTTTTTTTTTGCTTTTCTTTTTATATATGTATATTTTTTGGAATTTTTTTTCATATGAGTCGGTCCACACTTAGTTCATCCTACTCCACTGCAGCCCACTCAAACTCGAATTTTGGTTTGACTACACCCCTTGGGAAAAATCTGTCACTATATGTATTTTGTAAAAGAATTCTCTCACCTAATCTTTTGAGGACCAAGACCTGATTCAATCTCTCCCACCAATCTTCCCGGTGCATCCATCAAAGAGCCATTCATGATTCACCCACCATAAGCATCCCCATCAAGCTAAGATAATGGGTGGGGAAGACCCAAGTTGGAGGGGGAGACTTCATGAAAGAGGAAGGGAAGCTCCTCTTCTCTTCCATGAACCATCGTACGTGCATGGTGTCGATTAATAACATTAAGTACGTGGTACTAGTACAGTGCTACGTTGTCCACGAACTTGGACCCGCAGACCACGTGTTGCCGTTTCATTGGAGGGGGACGGATGGGCCCCAAGTGGTGTAGGAGGCCGAGGGGGTGTGCGAGCACGCGTGAGGCGAGCACCCCGTCTTAATATTGTCACGTCCCCATCCTTCTCCCTCCATATATTCATCAACTATACTCCACTCTACCACTCTCTCTCTCCATTGTCATCAGAACGGAGAGAGATCATTAGCAATGGCGGACTGGGGTCCAGTAGTGGTAGCTGTGATCCTCTTCGTCCTCCTATCCCCGGGACTCATCGTCCAGATCCCCGGAAAGAGCACGGTGGTCGAGTTCAGCAACTTCCAGACCAGCGGAGCCTCCATATTCTTGCACTCTGTCATCTACTTCGCACTCCTCGCCGTCCTCCTCCTCGTCGTCGGTGTCCACGTCGACATTGGCTAGTAGCCACGAATATCTGATTTCCGGGAAGTGAGTCAATCCCTTCTCTCGTATGTCACTGTGAAATTTCCTAATATATGTATGTTTGTACTGAAGTAATAATGAAATTGCCAGATCTGGTTGTTTTCAATAATTATAATAACAGTGATATCTGTATAACAAAACAGTTTTGGATTCAACTTTGAGGAGGATAATAAAGGCCGTAAGTGTATCCTCCAATTTAAATCCAATCACCGTGTCAGTGTCAACATTCTGTCATTTACATATATTATTTGGATTGTCGCCACTATCACCAGCCAGGAAGAAAATATAGAATAGAGCATATGGTAATAATTTCAAATTGATCCCAATTAATCTGTATATCCCCATTTTTAATAAGATTACACCTAGAAGCATACCCATTTTTACTAAGATTCCACCTAGAAGCATACATGTACCGTAATGCGCTTCTCCATGAGTATCGGATAACCATGTATGTAGGAGTATAATCAACAATGGACAGCATAAGCAATAAGGAAATCGAAATTAGTATTCATGTACATGCAACATTTCTAAGTATAACTTTTGTTTGAGGTGTCTTTTTCTCTGACTTGGCAAATGCCAAGGGGAAATTCGAACCTGCCTTTTCCATGCCGGGGCCCCCGTTGCTAACACTAGGCCACAACCCATAGACTTTCTAAGTATAACTTGAAACGGAAGGTTTCGCCGCCACCAATTCCTGTCCATTGAGGCTAACATCCATATCGTGATCATATATACTCGTATCTTCCAAGTTATTCTGCACAAGAAGTTTCAGTTCACAAGATATTGAGTTGGCTCAGGTCCTGGCATAGTACGATTATCTCAAACTGGAAAGGGTTGTGCCACTCGACACCCAACATGCAAATGCAACATCAACTCGTGTGATTTAGACTCTTTTCTCATGAATAAACTCAGTTCGTATTGAGAGGTAGTGAGAGTTAGGCCAAAAAAATATGTTGGGAACACTATAACAATATAACATATACAACTGTGTTTACATGCAATGGTAATAAAGAACTGAGGATCCCAGAAATACGCACCAAAGCGACAATTTAAGATCACTCTAAGCTAAAGAACACGCTAGTCCGTCTTAAAACAGAAAGGCAAGTAGGGGCCCTCAGGAGATGAGTAACAAGGAACAATATCTGGCACATCTTTAAAAGGAGAAAGGGTAGTAGTTCATTGCTGTTCTTGTATAAATGGTTTGCATCTATGATAGGTATCTGATCCCAAAGGCGAGGATATCTTGAAGAAAATACAACAGGTGATATTGATTGTTGACATCAGCCGCCGCTTCATAGATCTACATTCATGGGAAGTTTGGAAAAGAGTTGGCCTGCAAAGTGAATCAAAAAGGGAAGTTATTAAATTCAGCTGAGAAAGACTGATATCATCTCTCCACAGCAGCTAACACTTCACCGAATTCCAGAGTACGCATTTTAAAACCCAAAAAGTTACTATGGAAGATATTTGACACAGGTTCTCAAAATAGAAGTGTTACATCAGTACTAACATAGCGGCACAAACTGATGGGAATTAGATTATCGTCAATTTATGGCAGATTGCATATAATGAAGTTATTTAACAGATACACTCATCTGACACATTGTTATCGAGCACGTATTCAAAACAGTAGCTGTTGCAAGCTCCCACTGTATTAAACATAATATTCCACCTATTAAATGAACCCTCCAGCCTGTTACTCCATCTATCTTTAAAAGAGAGAATTATAGACTCTTTAACTAAGATAATGTTTTACCTTTACGAGCAGGGTAAAAATGCCTGGACAGAGTTAACTGTACCAAAAGCCTTGAATATAACTATATTACGACTTACAACTAAGGCCTTTAAACGGTAACTGATAACCTATTCTCAAAATACAAAAATGGTAACTGATAACCCAACCCAGTTTTTAAATTTAAAAAAAAAAAAAAATCTGGTTTGGATGTTAAAAAGACCACCAGAATGAACTTTGGTCAGGTTCGGGTACAGAATATGAAACCCAAAAAAATTTGGGTCAGGTTCGGCTGTTTAATCTGAAAAGCTCTCTTTCATATACATAACCCTTTAACTTGGCCTAACTTTTTAAATCAAAAACTGGGGTCGGATGTTGAAATTAGAACGCGAATGAATTTCGGGGCGGATTAAGGATCAAAGACTATGAGCATCACTACTTAATCCTGGTCTAAACAAAGAAAAAAGGGTTGAGGAATATAAGTGTACATAATAATCTCAGGGTATAAACTTTGGCAATTGTGTTAATTTGCTTTATTCTTATGAAAAATAGGAGTTCACAATAACCTGATATTGCCCATAAGGAAGCTTGTACCGCCTTCAGTGAAAGAAAAGACGGGAAACTATTAGACTAGAAGCTTTAATATCAAATTTTTAGAATGCAGGACTGGCCACAATTGGGAGAGGATTAATAATTTAAGCATGCAAGAAGATTATTCTTGAGGCTTTACAGCTTGAAGTAGGTACGCAGTCTATTGTTTATCGACTCCATGTCACAAGTTCCAGATTGCTATGTTTTCATTCAAGATAACACAATAAGGGAACTAACTAGTAGGGGCTTTCTCTAGACTCTTTATCAAATAACTGAACCGGTCACTAATTAAGATTACTTTGAACCTATATTTCATCCCATACTACAAAAATAAAGTGCTAAATGCTAAGAGTGATGGCTGATGATATATTCCCAATTTTGACTCACTTGATGTACTTTCACAAACAATGGATATCTCTGCATTCAGTTTTTTTGCTGATATACCTGTCAATGCTGTCATAAAAAAATGTCACAGGTCCCTCTTTTAGTAGGTTCATTCCAAGGCTTCTTTCGACTAGTATGATGGCTATGCATATTCAATATGGTATTTAGAACTATCATATCGGCTTTTTTATCCACCCTGATTCTTATACAGTTTGTCCGAAATTTAATCTGCACCATCGGAAAATTGAAGTTTGAAAATATGCTTGGATCAGGATGCTGGCCAAATGACAGTAAATGCATGAATACTGCAGTCACTATACTTCTTTTTCAAAGGTTGTGAATAAGAAATATGGAGTTATTGGGTTTTTTTTTTTCAATATCTGCTTAATACAAAGTAGGTGGCAAGCAGGACGATGTTCAGACTATCATGAAGTTGGGCAAATATAAAACAAAATTGCAAGAACAATTCAAAGTAGAATCTAGTAAACAGTTGAGGTGACAAGATTAGTAACATAACTACTGGTCCAAGTAAGATCAATAATTCAAAGTCAAGATAATTAGAAAAGTAACTCCAGATGGAGAGAAAACAACTAGATTGACACATTTAGATCTGTCCCTCAATTATCGAGCAAGATCCTTTGAATGCAAATTTTTGTTTCTTTTGTTGTGTACTTGTGCATAATTCCATGATAGGAGAACCTCTCACATCCTTGGACCAAAACATATCCTTCTTACATAAAATAAAGTAACATCAACATCCAATGTACATTACTCATGTACAGAATCAACAACTTGCTCAATAATTGCACTACCTAACAAGTCTATCATTTGATCTTTCAATTCATCCAGCAAGGTTATAATACTTCCAAAGAAACTGTAATTCATCTTTCAACGATCATCGATTCACTGTCATAAATGTTCTAGTATTAGTCCACTACAACTACAACATCTAAAAAGCCATCATATAATCTTCCAATTTTTCCAACAGCATCTATCCAGCAAAGTAAGGGGCATAGGTTGCTTGACTATAATCTTCAGAAAATAAATCCCAACATAACAGAGAAGAATATGCATTACAACTCTATTTCATCACCCAAGAAGAGAGACTCTCTCTCTCTTCACAACCATTAACCAACATAGATTTCTCACACTAATTATAACAAATACAAAAAGAATCAACATCCTATAACATCTGATGTATCCTCACCATCCAACAGAATACAGTTAAAAGAAACATCCTATAACATCCGATGTATCCTCACCATCCAATAGAAGACAATTAAAAGAACCAAACTACAGTTTGAACTTTGAATGTGTTTACTCTGATGCATAATAAAAATGATTAGCTTTCCTAAAGTTCACACGAAACCACTAATGATGTATAATTATTGTAAACAATCTAATAATCTATGACATCAATACAAGTGTGTACAAACCCTAGAATGATTTATACATTTACATTGCAATGCAGACGATAGATTGTTGTTTAATAAAAAAGGCACTGTATAAATCATTCCATTGAATCTAAAACGTCAATGCAACTGCATATAGACCCAGAATGATTTTTTTCCTGTTACGTTGCTAATATGCTACAGTTGTGCATTATTACCAGAGATTAGTCTCAACTTAGATAGCTTTTAGAGTTCATTGTATGTTAATACCATCACAAATGTCAAAGAATAACTTCAACAGAACAAGAACAAATTTATTTTCAAAGGAATGTGTCATTTACAACAATCACGGCCAATTGTCAAATATTTATAGAAATGAGCTCTACTGAATGGAGAAGAAAAAGACGCCAAAGCCTTTAGCCCAAACTTTTGGAGTCGGCTGTTTGAATGATTTTCTTCCATTCAACTCATATCATGGATAATGCTAATAAAAACCATATCATTCTTTAAAATTTCGAACCATGTTCATTGAGGCCTTCCTCGAGCCCTAGTAGCTCCTTTAAGAATCCTAGTATCTCCTTTGACTACTATCTTTATCGTTCCTAACTGGAGTATCTATTGGTCATTGTCAATGTTATAGATAGTGCTAGGCGGACACTATGCAGCAAGGGGCACCTAGCGTGCATAGGTGGTAGACTAGGTGAATTTATGAAGAAAAAATCATTACCATTAAAAAAAAGCTTATAATTATCTAGTTCATTTAATGTAATACAAAACTATATATTTATATGTATATATTAAACAAGGATTACACTATAAAGAACTTTATTAAACACTCAAATGACCAAAGACTACAATAACAAGTATGGAACAAATAAAATAACAATTTATAATTCACCAAAATATAATATAATATAAAAAAACAAATAAAAGGTTAATATAAATGTTTTTGGGCTGGGGCAAAATCTGACCAAGAAAATAAAAGAGATCATGCCAAAAGCAAGTCTTGGACAAAAAATTGACAAAAAAACTAGACCAAAATTTGGACGACGCTTTTCTTCTTTGGTCGCACAATATTGCTTTACCCCGCATAATACAGCATAACGCCTAGAACACACAATATACTAAAAAAATTGGCGGTGGGCAGCCGCATAGCATCTAGGCCCCATTTTTTAACGTATTTTAGAACATTGGTCAGCGTTGAACATGTTAAAACCACCTACATAGCACATGTTCAAGACAACCTAAGACTTTTTTTTCCCATGTTGTCATCAATTTGTGTCACCTCTAACTTCCCACAAAATACACTCATTTCTTATCATGTCTTTTAGCGCATCCATCTTAATATTCTCACTCGGGTACACAAATTTTTTGGACATGTTTCTTATTTGCCCAATACCCTGATCCATAACGCATGACTAGTCTTATAGAATCTGTCTCAACTTCATAAGTAGCTTTCAATCACAAAGTACACAAAACACTCCTCCATTTTAACCAACTTGTTTTAATTCCATGCAATGACAACTTTTCAATCTAACAGTCATGATGAAAGATTTATCCTAAATACTAAAAAGTATCATTACTAGGTATCTCTTGTCCATCTATATGTACTCTCCCCTCATTTCTGTTTTATTTTTTGGTTGAATTAAATTTCCTAGTCCTTTCTACTGCTAATTTGCTAATTTTAAAACCCCGGGATTTCTAAGTTCCACTCCAACCTCTATTTTAGCATGCAACCTTCCCTACTCTCATTATCCAACACAATATTGTCAACAAAGTTCGTACACACCATGAAACCTCCTCCTAGATATGCCTATCAATTTCATCCATAACTAGCACGGAAGGGGTCAATAATAATGAGTATAAACTATGTGGCACGTATATGAATACAATATAACATGATAAAGACCCGGCAAGACGGACTCGGCATTGATTCCCTACTGTGTTTGGTGTGCATCCAACAGGGCACAATGCGACATGGCACCAATTTAATTTGCAATATCCGTGCTCCATAACTAAGTCTATTTGACTCCTTGTCACTTTCAATTTTTCAAAGAGGCATCTCATCTTATGTACTTAAAAGTCCTCCCAAGTCCTGAAACCAAAATTGTCTTCAAAAAATAATCATTACATATATATACACCAAATTTATAATTAAACTCAACAAATCAATTCCTCAAAAAAATCCCATAAACTAAACCCAAAAAAAAAAAAATTCAAATAACTATACTGACATAATTAATCTTCAAATATTTCATAAAAATCGAACTCACTGGTGATCTCCTTTCGGATCGTGCAGAGCACCGACATCCAGAACCGCGAGAGGTTCGACAAGACCCCGGCGAGTTGGAGGAACAGGATGATCCCGAGGGCCCACGGCATGAGAATGAAGCCAAGGACGAGCGCGACGGAGCCGCATAGCATCAGCGCCAGACAGGCCCCGAGGAGGAGCGACGCGAACCCCGCCGGGGACACCGGCGCCTCCGCCGCCGCTGTCCGCCCCCGGAGGCGCGGGGAGGTGGGGGGAGATGGACGGAGGAGGGACAAGAGGAGGGAGACGACCTCGACGAGGAGGTCGTCGGACGAAGAGGAGAAGGATATCATCGTCGAAACCCTAACCCTAATTCTAGAAGAGATAGGATGTTGAAGGAAAGGAGAAGGTTTATGGGAAGTTGAGTCTATGTTTTTGTTTTTCGTTTTTGGAGGGGAATAAAATGTCTCTGACAGAGGTACAACCAGGATCTCACATGGGGCAACACAATTAATTTGGATTTTTTTTTTTTTTTTTTTTCTAAGGACACCACCCTTTTTGCTAGGGGCTAGCCCAAAATAGTTCAAGAATATTACAAGTTTGTCATCAAAAATTTTTGCTATGGGCTAGCCCAAGCAAACCTATAAATACCAATTTTTTTTTTCATTTTCTCTCTCCTTCTCTTTTCTTTTCTCCCTCAACTCTTTTCTTCTCTCCTTCTCTTAGGTCAAAGAATTTAAACCCAACTCTTTTCTTTTCTCCCTACATTTTTTCCAAATTGTTCTCTCCCTCAACTCTAGGTCATTGATTTCTCCAATTTATTGGTAAGTCATCGAACTAAAATATGTTTCATGTTTTAAACAAGAATTTCACATATAAAAGTTGAATTATGTGTTAAATGTAGAAAAATATTGAACATGGATCAACCGGGATCATCAAATGTTCCCGCCACGTCCGAAGAACACGTTTTCGCAACGTCCGAAGACAACTTTGATGCATCGAAAATCCTCTTGGTAACTACATTTGAACTTGTCATCGGGTTAAAATTCGTGCTGTAACACAGAGGACTGCCAAGTGCTGTAACACAGAGGACTGCCAACACTCTGGCAGTCCAGATCATAGACTAGGACTGCCAGAGTGGTGGCAGTCTGTCACTCCCCGTTCCCGGAATGCGTATTTTTATACATGTACAACTCATATATATTTATTTAATATTTATCATGTATCATCATGTATTTAAATTCCTTTAATTTCATGTTAATTAATTATCTGTATTTTATTTCCTGCAATTTTATTCCTGCATTTTATTTCTGCATTTTATTTTCCGCTATTAACTTCTCTGCTTTAGTCTTATTGTGGTTCGGCCATGGTTGGTTATTTTTGGGTTCATGGTGCTTCACATGAACCGAACCACCACAAACCCCACCTACCACCACCCTTCCTATTTAAAGCCCCCATCCCCTTCTCTCTCCTCATAACTCTCCTTCACCATTACTTCTTCTTCTTCCTCACCACTCTCTTCCACCAACCAACAGCAGGCAAGTACATCTTGCTTCTTGCTTCCACTTGGAGAACCATTTTTATGGTTCATTATTCTTCCTCTCACGATCCTGAGAGAGTTTAGTACTTAGCAATTTTCATTTCTTTGGCTTGTTTCTTCTAGATCTAAGTTATTGTATTCTCGGTTGTTCATGGGTTTTGATCTCCCAACCTGGCGTGCTTTTTGGAATAGTTAGTTCTTGTGGTGAAGTTTCTCATTCTTCACCATTCTGAACCATGGAAACTTCATTTCTGGCTTGGAACGAAGGTTTAGTCACGCACACGTCTTTACGTGTTAGCGTGGATTTTTAGTCACGCTCACGTTCTTACGTGCCAGCGTGAGTTTTTAGTCACGCACACGTCTTTACGTGTTAGCGTGAATTTTCAGTCACGCTCACGGCTTTACGTACGTGTGTGAATTTTGAGTCACGCTCACGTCTTTACGTGCGTGCGTAACATTTGAGTTACGCTCACGTCTTTGCGTGCGTGCGTGAATTTTTAGTCACGCACATCTTTGCGTGCGTGAATTTTTAGTCACGCTCACGTCTTTGCGTGCGTGCGTAACATTTGAGTCACGCTCACGTCTTTGCGTGCGTGCGTAGATTTTTAGTCACGTACATTTCTGCGTGCGTGCGTGAATTTCTTGTCACGCTTTTCACGCTCATACGCTCACGCTGTGCGTGCGTGAGTTACTTTTCACGCTCACGTTATGAGTGCATGAATTTTCCTTCACGCTCACGCTGTGCGTGCCAACGTGAACCACTTTTCACGCTCACGCTGTTTATACGCTCACCCCTACCTACTTGACTTGGCGTGACTTGTTGGCCTTAGCATAGACTTGTTGGCATGACTTCCTGACCTGGGTGTTTCTATTTGTTCTATAATTTATTCATTTAATGGGGGCATGATAGTTCTCCTATTATATCCTGATGCTTTTTGCATGAACTCGATAATCTTGGCAGGATAATATTTTAATATCTATGGTTGTGTAGAATGTGTCATGTGTCTTGATTGGTTTATGGATACCCAGTATGACTGGAATTAAACCGTGAGAGTTGTAGACTCGACTCCACTGAATACTATTTGATTTTTATGTCTTGTCACCATTGATAATGATTGTGACATTGACTAATAATTGATCATGCGTTCCTAGTTGGAACTAAGAGACTGGCTAGTCGTCTTATTGAATTGAATGAATGAGACACTTTCATGTAATGAACTATTGTAATCGATTAGCCGATCCCGAATATTGGCATACAGGCACATGCAGGCTTCAAATTATTTATTTATTTATTTAGTTATTTATTTATCTTACAAAAATAGTATGTGTACTTTATGGTCAAGGCATGATTATTCCGTGGTTAGTTTGATTGTTGCATTACGCTATGTAAGACCTATAACCTAACCGCACGGGTATTGTTGTAGAGTCAGGCATATCGTACCCCGTACGAAAGTACTCATTTGAATAACTATGATCCACGGCATGGAACTTCACTCAACGTAGAGACTATTAAGTCAAATAAAATAATGATGGCATGGAGAGAATGGATTCTCGAGTTCTTACATGGCAGCCCTCTTGGGACTAATAGTGCCCGACAGGCCGGCTGGTTCCCACAGATACTGTAAATCTGTCACACGGGCAGGAAACGGTATCTGCTTATATTATTAAATTGTACATGATATATTAACGGCGGACGTCCCGCAGGGACTCGTCTAATTACATGATTGGCGCAATTGATTGACTGGATAGACTAGCCTTGCTCGCACATAGTAAGAACTGAGGAATCCCTATTTGCATAATTCCAGGATAACTTGGGACTCACAATAGCAAGCCGTAGTAGTTGATTGGCCGTTCAAGATGATTTGTTTGTGTACTGTACCTACTCTGTTGCCTAACTGAGATGATCAGAATGTCAGGACATGACGGGCCAACTTCTGTCCTTGTTTGGTTGGGAGGTTGGTTCGAAGTGTCGTGATGTTATGTGAATCCTAGTGGAAAGCAGAGATCTATTATTATATTCTCTTACTTACTGGTTTAATCCTTCATATCGTGCTCCCTTGGGGTACTTGCTATTAGAGGTCTAACCTCTCTGGTTTTGCATGGCCAGATTTAGAGCCAGTTCCCGAGGACTCAGCTTACTTCTACCTCCAAGATGGTCAATACTAGGGGAATGATCGCAGGAGGACTCGAGTGGGTTCCTTACTCCACCGCTGGTTTTGTTATTTACTTCATACTTAGCCGTTTGGCACCGACATGTTAGTCGGATTATCTTGCACTTACTTTTACATAATTGTAATTAAGTCGGACTGCAGCTGATAACAATTGTGTATATGTTACTATACCATCTGGCTATGTTTTGTAAAGCCAGATCTCAAGAACATTTTGACTAAGCGTTTGGGACGCCTTACTGCTTTATCTTACATGTTCTCTATTTTTGCTTCTTGTTTGAATGATTGAGACAATAGATGTGAAGTGACCATAGTAAGACTTTCATGTAGTATGCACCCCCTCGTCTGGTTAGACAGCATTGATCGTATTATACGGTATTCATCTACCCGTAATACGTAGCTGGCTGAGTCATTCTCCCGCTCTCCAGTATTCTGGTTCTGGAGCGTGACAAGGTTTTAGTGGTGGCCCATGCAGGTCTGATTTCAGACTTGTGGGGTGTTTTGTTTTATAGGATGTCTCAATCACACGTGTTTTCCCCCTTGATCTCATGATTCGTTATTCTCGACTCTTGCTTGACATTCCAGTATCCTTTGACTTTATTGATCCTTCATGTCCGATTGTTTGCTTGTTCTCTTGTCCCTTTTCTTAGGGGCACTTCGTCCGTATCTGCCAGGACTGGACAACAACAGCAAGAGCAACATGGACAACCTGACCATGCTGGTCAGCAACAAGGGCCAGTACTAACTCAAGAGACTACCCAGGAAGAAGTGATAGTGGAAGCAGCAGCTGGATCGCAGTATCCGGATGTTCCACCACCACCAACAGTTCCATCTACCCAAGTGGACACACCAGCCCTTCTGGAGATCATGAGAGGAATGATGGCTACTCAGCAACATCAGATGTTGGCCCAGCAGCGCATGCACACTCAGCTACAAGAGCAGAATGTGTTGCTCAACCAAGGATTGCAGACGGCTTTGAAAAGAGGAGTGAGGACTGATTCAGGAGCATCAGCCAGGTTTTGCAAGTACAACCCCCGCCGTTTCGAGGGCACGGAGGATACCATCTCAGCAGATGCATGGCTTAAGGATATTGAGGCTATTCTGACAGCAGCTAAGGTGCCGGCAGAAGAACGTGTGGATCTAGTGAAGTTGTTACTTCAGGATCTCGCACGTGATTAGTGGGAATCAGAGGAAGTGGGCATCAGACGTCCTGTGGCTTGGGACGATTTTACTACAAGATTCAAGACCAAGTACTATGGAGTTGTGGCACGGTTTGAGCTACAATAGAAGTTTATCAGCCTCAGGCAGGCCGACAAGACAGTAGATGCTTATGCAGCGGAGTTCTGCAGATTGAGTAGATTCGCCCCAGAGATGGTAGCAACAGAGAGCCAGAGGGCCATGAGGTTTCAGCAAGGATTTCATCTTGAACTCTTGCAATTGATAGAGGGGCACAATTACCAAACTTTTGACAAAGTATTGACGGCAACTCGAAGGCATGGGATCACTATTCAGAGGCTTGCGGCAAGGACTGGGGGTCAAAAGAGATCCCACAGTCAGATTGAAGGAGGAGGGAGAGCAGCGCCCCAAACAACAGCACCATCCACTGGCATTCGTATCCACGATGTGGCGATACGAGGACCAGCACCACCACCCAGGCAGCAGCAACAGCAACAGAGGAAGAACCAGCAACCCCCGGCGGGCTGCACTTATTGTGGGAAGATGGGGCACACTAGAGATGTGTGTCGGACATTGAATAGACTGTGTCTGATATGTGAAAATCCAGACCATTGGGTTACCACATGTCCCATAAATTCGAGGTCAGGAGGACCAGGGCAACAGTTTCCTGCTCTGCCAGCACCAGGGGCAGGCCAGTATCGAGGACCAGCGGTGGCAGTAAGGCCGTTGGCACAGCATCCGTTTATGCCATAGGCTCAGATGTTTTGGCAGCAGAGGCTGCCGATGCAGCAACACCAGCATAGACCACCCCAGCATCATCAAGAAAGGGGCCAACAACAGCATCAGGCTAGGCCGCAGCATGGAAACCAGCAAGGAGGTCGAGGACAAGCATTCACTCTGTCCTTGGAGGAGGCATTGGCATCGGGAGATGTTGTGGCAGGTAACATTCTCGTCGCCTCATATCCCGCAGTAGCATTGTTTGATTCGGGAGCATCTCATTCATTTATATCTGCATAATTTGCGGCACGACTAGGAATGGAGTTCGAGGCATTGCCAGGGAGGTTGAATATACTCACTGGTAATGGGCTCGTAGGAGTTAGTAGAGTTATTTTAGCATGTAGCGTTGTAGTTTGCGGGCATTCCTTACCCGCCCGGTTGATAGAATTTCCTGTTGGAAATTTCGACGTTATCTTAGGCATGGACTGGCTGAAAGACAGTCATACGACGATAGATTGTCATAGAGGGAGTGTGTCTTTTGATATTCCAGGCATGAAGCAGTTCACCTTAGTCAGATCAGGGGCAACTCAGCAAGAGCAGGGAGTAATAACGGCAATGGAAGAAGTTCAGATTCCGAAGGTAGTTGAAGAATTTCTAGACATATTTCCCGAAGAACTTCCAGGGCTACCACCGATTAGAGATATTGAGTTCAGTATAGAATTGGCACCTGGAACTAAACCGATATCAGATCGAGTTTACAGAATGGCGGATTCAGAGCAGGCCAAGGTATATCAGCACATAGAGGAACTGAAGGAGAAGAAGTTTGTCCAAGCTAGCGTATCGCCATAGGCAGCACCAGTGGTACTTGTGGAAAAGAAGGATGGGTCATCCAGATTGTGCATTGACTACAGGAAGCTTAACGCGGCAACAGTGAAGAACAAGTACCCATTACCCAGGATCGACGACTTATTTGATCAGTTGAGCAAAGCTAGAGTTTTCTCCAAGATAGATCTTCGTTCAGGGTACCATCAGGTGAGGGTTAGGAAGGAGGATATTCCCAAGACAGCATTCAGGTCGAAGTATGGGCATTATGAATTCTTAGTAATGCCGTTTGGTTTGACCAATGTTCCAGCAATATTCATGGATTTGATGAATCGCATCTTTATGCCATACTTAGACCAGTTTGTCGTTGTGTTTCTTGACGACATACTCGTATACTCTGCTAGTGAAGAGGAGCATGAAGACCACCTCAGGAAAGTGTTGCAGGTTCTGAGAGAGAACCAGTTGTATGCCAAGCTCAGCAAGTATGAGTTTTGGTCGGATCACATTTCATTTTTGGGTCACATCATATCAGGAGCTGGAGTAGCAGTAGATCCCAAGAAGATAGAAGCAGTAGAAAGTTGGCCAGTACCCAAGACCGTAGCAGATGTGCGGAGTTTCTTGGGATTGGTAGGATATTACAGAAGGTTTGTGTCAGACTTTGTAAGGCTTTCAGCACCCATGACCTGCTTGACCCGGAAGGATGTACCATTCGTTTGGTCGGCAGAATGTCAGGCATCATTCGAGACTTTGAAGCAAAAGTTGATATCAGCACCTATTCTTATATTGCCAGTTGGACCCGAAGGTTTTACAGTATATTATGATGCGTCAGGTAAAGGACTTGGATGTGTCCTTATACAACATGGGAAGGTGATAGCATATGCATCTAGGCAGCTTCGGGACCACGAGAAGAATTACCCAACTCATGATTTGGAGTTAGCGGCAGTAGTGTTTGCTCTGAAGCTATGGAGGCATTACTTATATGGTGACCGAGTGGACATGTACACAGACCATAAAAGTCTGAAGTACATCTTTACTCAGAAGGAACTAAACATGAGGCAGAGAAGATGGTTAGAGTTGATTAAGGATTATGACGTGGAGCTTCAGTATCATCCAGGCAAGGCTAATGTAGTAGCAGACGCTCTTAACAGGAGAGGCGGCGCCTTTATGTTGACAACACAGAGGCATATCTTAGAAGACCTTCAGAAGATGGGCATCGAAGTTATACTTCCTAGTGATATAGGAGTTCTAACAAGTCTGCAAGTTCAATCTGACTTGGTAGACAGGATCAAGCCAGCTCAGGCACAGGACCCAAGGATTCAGAAGCTTAGGGCAGAGTGTGAGTCAGGACTCAGGAAGGAGATGAGAATTCATGAAGATGGTACACTTAGGTTTGGATCACGTCTATGCGTGCCTAGTGGAGATATCAGACAGGAGGTTATGGCAGAAGCTCACAGTTCTCAGTATTCTATTCATCCTGGAGGGACCAAGATGTACCAAGATATCAAGCAGCATTTCTGGTAGAACGGGATGAAGAGGGAGATAGCTAGATTTGTTTCCCGTTGCTTGGTATGTCAGCAAGTGAAGGCAGAACAGAAGAGGCCAGCTGGGTTGTTGCAACCGCTTCCTATCCCGGAATAGAAATGGGAGCATATTACAATGGACTTTGTGACCGGTTTACCAAGATCACCAAGTGGTAAAGATGCTATTTGGGTGATAGTAGATCGGCTTACAAAGGTAGCACATTTTCTTCCTTTCAGAGTAGGGCAATCTACAGAAAAGTTGGCAGAGTTGTATATGCAACAGATAGTCAGGCAACATGGAGTCCCTGTCAGTATTGTGTCAGACAGAGATACCCACTTTACATCACATTTCTGGAAGAGCTTACATCATAGTCTGGGTACCAAGTTAAGATTTAGCACAGCTTACCATCCGCAGACGGATGGGCAATCAGAAAGAATGATTCAGACTTTAGAAGACATGTTACGAGCTTGCACTCTAGATTTTGGAGGGTCTTGGGAGAGTCACCTGCACTTAGTCGAGTTCTCATACAATAATAGTTATCAAGCCAGTATCTAGATGGCGCCATTTGAAGCATTATATGGTAAGAAGTGCAGGTCACCGCTTGCATGGGATGATATCGGGGAGAGGAAGATGTTAGGGCCAGAAATGATTATTCAGACAGTTGAATTGGTTAAAGAAATTAGAAAGCGACTTCGAGTTGCGCAGGACCGGCATCGTCATTGGGCGGACCAGCATCGTAGGCCGTTAGAGTTCTCTGTTGGAGACCACATATTCTTGCGGATCTCACCTACTCGTGGGGTCATTAGATTTGGCGTTCGCGGGAAATTGAGTCCGCGGTACGTGGGCCCATTTGTTATCCTTGATCGGATAGGCGATGTTGCTTATCGTTTATCCCTCCCACCTTCGTTACGAGAGGTGCATGACGTGTTTCATGTATCTCAATTACGTAGGTATGTATCGGACCCAAGCCATATCCTCGATCATTTTGAGCTGGTTGTTGGTACCAACCTGTCTTACGAGGAACAGTCTGTGTCCATTTTGGACCGAAGAGAGAATATACTTAAGAACCGAACAATTAGTCTTGTCCGTGTTGCTTGGGGTCATCACTCCTTGGAAGAGTCAACGTGGGAACGTGAGGATGATATCCGATTACGGTATCCACACCTATTTGACTCACAAGGTATATCTCTTTCTGTATACCTTGATTGTCCTGATTCTTCATGCTTATCACCTTATGGGTAGACCTACTTGATATCATGGATTGATGAATTTACATATATAGTACTTGCTTTTGACATGGTAAAAATGATTGTTTGCTCACTAGAATTGCTTGTATTAGTTTAGCTCCGATATTTCTACCTGCTTGGATTTGAAATTCCGAGGACGGAATTTTTCTAAGGTGGGTAGAGATGTCACTCCCCGTTCCCGGAATGCATATTTTTATACATGTACAACTCATATATATTTATTTAATATTTATCATGTATCATCCTGTATTTAAATTCTTTTAATTTCATGTTAATTAATTATCTGTATTTTATTTCCTGCAATTTTATTCCTGCATTTTATTTCTGCCTTTTATTTTCTGCTCTTAACTTTTCTGCTTTAGTCTTATTGTGGTTTGGCCATGGTTGGTTATTTTTGGGTTCATGGTGGTTCACATGAACCGAACCACCACAAACCCCACCTACCACCACCCTTCCTATTTAAAGCCCCCATCCCCTTCTCTCTCCTCATAACTCTCCTTCACCATTACTTCTTCTTCTTCCTCACCACTCTCTTCCACCAACCAACAGCAGGCAAGTACATCTTGCTTCTTGCTTCCACTTGGAGAACCATTTTTATGGTTCATTATTCTTCCTCTCACGATCCTGAGAGAGTTTAGTACTTAGCAATTTTGATTTCTTTGGCTTGTTTCTTCTAGATCTAAGTTGTTGTATTCTCGGTTGTTCATGGGTTTTGATCTCCCAACCTGGCGTGTTTTTGGAATAGTTAGTTCTTGTGGTGAAGTTTCTCATTCTTCACCATTCTGAACCATGGAAACTTCATTTCTGGCTTGGAACGAAGGTTTAGTCACGCACACGTCTTTACGTGTTAGCATGGATTTTTAGTCACGCTCACGTTCTTACGTGCCAGCGTGAGTTTTTAGTCACGCACACGTCTTTACGTGTTAGCGTGAATTTTCAGTCACGCTCACGTCTTTACGTGCGTGCGTGAATTTTGAGTCACGCTCACGTCTTTACGTGCGTGCGTAACATTTGAGTTACGCTCACGTCTTTGCGTGCGTGCGTGAATTTTTAGTCACGCACATCTTTACGTGCGTGAATTTTTAGTCATGCTCACGTCTTTGCGTGCGTGCGTAACATTTGAGTCACGCTCACGTCTTTGCGTGCGTGCGTGGATTTTTAGTCACGCACATTTTTGCGTGCGTGCGTGAATTTCTTGTCACGCTTTTCACGCTCATACGCTCACGCTGTTCGTGCGTGAGTTACTTTTCACGCTCACGTTATGAGTGCGTGAATTTCCCTTCACGCTCACGCTGTGCGTGCTAACGTGAACCACTTTTCACGCTCACGCTGTTTATACGCTCACCCCTACCTACTTGACTTGGCGTGACTTGTTGGCCTTAGCATAGACTTGTTGGCGTGACTTCCTGACCTGGGTGTTTCTATTTGTTCTATAATTTATTCATTTAATGGTGGCATGATAGTTCTCCTATTATATCCTGATGCTTTTTGCATGAACTCGATAATCTTGGCAGGATAATATTTTAATACCTATGGTTGTGTAGAATGTGTCATGTGTCTTGATTGGTTTATGGATACCCAGTATGACTGGAATTAAACCCTGAGAGTTGTAGACTCGACTCCACTGAATACTATTTGATTTTCATGCCTTGTCACCATTGACAATGATTGTGACATTGACTAATAATTGATCATGCGTTCCTAGTTGGAACTAAGAGACTGGCTAGTCGTCTTATTGAATTGAATGAATGAGACACGTTCATGTAATGAACTATTGTAATCGATTAGCCGATCCCGAATATTGGCATACAGGCACATGCAGGCTTCAAATTATTTATTTATTTATTTAGTTATTTATTTATCTTACAAAAATAGCATGTGTACTTTATGGTCAAGGCATGATTATTCCGTGGTTAGTTTGATTGTTGCATTACGCTATGTAAGACCTACAACCTAACCGCACGGGTATTGTTGTAGAGTCAGGCATATCTTACCCCGTACGAAAGTACTCATTTGAATGACCATGATCCACGGCATGGAACTTCACTCAACGTAGAGACTATTAAGTCAAATAAAATAATGATGGCATAGAGAGAATAGATTCCCGAGTTCTTATATGGCAGCCCTCTTGGGACTAGTAGTGTCCGACAGGCCGGCTAGTTCCTACAGATACTGTAAATCTATCACACGGGCAGGGAACGGTATCTGCTTATATTATTAAATTGTACATGATATATTAACGGCGGGCGTCCCGCTGGGACTCGTCCAATTACATGATTGGCACAATTGATTGACTGGATAGACTAGCCTTGCTCGTACATAGTAAGAACTGAGGAATCCCTATTTGTATAATTCCAGGATAACTTGGGACTCACAATAGCAAGCCGTAGTAGATGATTGGCCGTTCAAGATGATTTGTTTGTGTACTGTACCTACTCTGTTGCCTAACTGAGATTATTAGAATGTCAGGACATGACGGGCCAACTTCTGTCCTTGTTTGGTTGGGAGGTTGGTTCGAATTGTCGTAATGTTATGTAAATTCTAGTGGAAAGCAGAGATCTATTATTATATTCTCTTACTTACTGGTTTAATCCTTCATATCGTGCTCCCTTGGGGTACTTGCTATTAGAGGTCTAACCTCTCTGGTTTTGCATGGCCAGATTTAGAGCCAGTTCCCGAGGACTCAGCTTACTTTTACCTCCAAGATGGTCAATACTAGGGGAATGATCGCAGGAGGAGTCGAGTGGGTTCCTTACTCCACCGTTCGTTTTGTTATTTACTTCATACTTAGCCGTTAGGCACCGACATGTTAGTCGGATTGTCTTGCACTTACTTTTACATAATTGTAATTAAGTCAGACTGCAGCTGATAACAATTGTGTATATGTTACTATACCATCTGGCTATGTTTTGTAAAGCCAGATCTCAAGAATATTTTGACTAAGCGTTTGGGACGCCTTACTACTTTATCTTACATGTTCTCTATTTTTGCTTCTTGTTTGAATGATTGAGATAATAGATGTGAAGTGACCATAGTAAGACTTTCATGTAGTATGCACCCCCTCGTCTGGTTAGACAACATTGATCGTATTATACGGTATTCATCTACCCGTAATACGTAGCTGGCTGAGTCATTCCCCCGCTCTCCAGTATTCTGGTTCTGGGGCGTGACACAGTCCTTCACAGAAGAATGACTGCCAGGGTCCTGGCAGTCCTTCTGTGAAGGACTGCCACCACTCTGGCAGTCCTAGTCTATGATACCTGAATGCAGAGTTTTAGTCAGTAAAGGTGTTTGAAATTTATGAACACCAAGTGCTGCACAAAAGACGGTCTTGCTATTAACATAATTTGCTATTTATGGACACCAATCTTATGCACGGTCCTAATCTATGAAACCTATTTGCTTTAGGATGTTATCTAATTGTACTAACCTTTAAGTTTTATTGTAGGACTTGAGATCTTCCGATTTTGCGGTACCGGCTCCAATTGCAGTCAATGTAGCCCATTTATTCTGGACCGATCTATGTTTTGAATCAAGCGAGGGTGCGATACATTGGTGTCGAGAAGTCGGACGGGAAAACAACATTGTTCTAGTGATATCCAGATCGGCCTGAAATTGACCGGGACGACAAACTGTGGTGGTTGGCTGTGAAGAGGTGGTGTGTTCAGAACGCACAAGAAAAACACAGTTATCCAAAGTAAAGTTCCAAGAAGAAATGTTGGAACGAGAAAATGTGGTTGTCCATTCATGATACATATTAGAAACGAAGAAGAAGGGAAATGGACAGTAGAAGTGAAGAATGGAACCCACAACCATGAGATTGCCGAGACACTATTGGGTCATCCGTATGTCGGACGGTTGAACAATACGGAGAAGAAGATAGTCGAAGACTTGTCCACCTCCGGAGTTGCACCGAGACAAATATATTCCATCATACGACATGAAGATGAGAAGAACATGTCTACAATGAAGTCAATATACAATGCCCTAGCTTCTTCAAACGCTGTCCGGACGAAATCAAGAATGGCGATGCAAGAAGTGCTAAAGTTGCTTGCCGATAATCATTATGTTGAGTTCCATAGAAGACATCACCAGAGTAATGAAGTATTATCAATCTTTTGGGCTCATCCCGATTGCACAAATTTGGCCAGGTCTTTTGCCGACGTATTAGTCCTTGATTGCACGTACAAGACAAATAAGTTCAAGATGCCTCTCTTTCATGTTGTCGGGTTCACCTCTACTTGGAAAACATTTCTAGTGGTATTTTGCTTCATGAAGAGTGAGAAACTTGAAGACTACACATGGGCGTTGGAGAAACTGAAAACACTTTACACTGGTCATACAGAGCCGTCAGTATTTGTTACCGACAGAGAGTATGCACTAATTAATGCTATTCGTATTATTTTTCCTCAAGCGGATACATTTCTATGCACTTGGCATGTCAATCGTAATATTCAAGCCCAATGTAAGTTGATGTTTCGGAAAGAGGATGGTAAAATCGACATACAGATTTTTGACGAATTCTACAATAATTGGAATTGTGTGTGGCGAGCATCTACGATTGCCAGTTACGACGCCGCATAGTACTTGTTCAAGCAAAAGTGGGAGGCGAAGGAGCCGGCATATATTTTTTACATCAAAGATACATGGCTTGAACCACACAAAGAACAATTCGTCTTAGCATGGTCGAATGTGGTGAAGCATTACGGCACGACAACTACCAACCGTGTCGAAGGAGCACACTCTTTATTGAAAAGGCGCCTAAAATCATCTATCGGCAACTTCGTCTCTGTTTGGCAAGCTATACATTTATCAGTAGATCGGACGATGAATAAAATTAAGGCATCATTTGAGATGAGTTTGAATATAGTCAAGCATGAGCATAGAAAGGAAGTACTCTTAGATGCTTTAATGCGCGTGGTATCTCACAAGGCGTTGGCCTTAATAGCTGACGAGATTGAAAGGTTAAAGTTTGTCGGGCTTGATCCCGAGGTTTGCGGGTGTGTAGATCGACATACACTGGGCCTCCCTTGTGCACATCAGATTAGTGAATATCGCCGTGAATCCATTCCTATTCCAGTAGATGTTGTCGATCAACGTTGGAGGCAGTTGTCTATGATGTCCCTGGTGAAGATGGACGATGATTTCTTCTCTTTACCACAAGTGAAACTTCTCCACGCAAGGTGGTGTGCCTCAGTAGGAGCGGAACGGATGTCCATTAATCTTAAAATCTAAGAAATTGCATGTCCGGTGACTACTAGAATGCATGAGCCGTCCGTTGTTTCCAATCCTGAAGGCAGGCCTCAAACAAGATTGACTAGTTCACAGAAAAGAAGGCTGGAGTCGACTAAGAGAGATCTATCATCCTTTGAGCATGTTGAACGAAGCTTACAGCAACCTTCGCCTGCACGGAAGGGCAAGCTTGTCGTTCGTCGAAAAATGGAGAAAATAGACCTCCCAAGAAAAGATACTGTTGCAAGCCAAACAACGAGTTTGTATATTGACAAATTTCAACCTGCGCTTCGAAGTTACATTTGGTCTATTATCGATGTCCCCGGTGATGGCCATTACGGATTTCATGCCCTTGCAAGACATCTTGGTTATGATGACAAAGACGGATGGAGACGGGTGAGGCAGGAGCTGTACGAGGAGTTAGAGACTCGTCTTCCATTCTACTCCCACATCCTAAGCGAAGAAACGGTTACAAGTTTGTTGTTAAGTATCCCTTGTACCGACAGTGTTACCGGGACAGACCACTACATGTCAGTCCCGTCTGTCGGCTATTTATTTGCTAATAGGTACATGATACCTGTTGTACTTATCTCGCCGGATATCAACAATACATTCTTTTCGATGTGCGTTCCTCCGACGGACCATGGAGTGTCTAACCTATGTACTATAGGTCTGATCGGGGATCACTTCGTTATACTAAAGATGATCGCTCATTCTCCGGTTCTTTCACCTTCAACAGTTTGGTACAAAAGAGCACCGGTCGAAGCCATCGCTTGGACCACACCTTTCGTTGACCAGATCAACCACTGTAAGATGTTGTTGAAGATTGAGGAGCCAAAAGACTTACCTGCTGACCATTATGACGTTGAAATCGACTAAGTATAGATATATTTACAGTTTGACATTTTATATATGGAGGACCACTTTTGTATACAGTGAAATATGAAGTCCAGTAATATATATGGAGTAAATTTTGAGTTATATGTGTTTACCTGTGCCTACCTGTGTTATATGTGCCTACCTGTATTATATGTACCTACCTGTGTACTATATGTGCCTACCTGTGTTATATGTGCTTACCTGTGTGTTATCTGTGTTATATGAGTGTACCTGTGTTATATGTATCCACTATCACAGCGTTTCAGTTTGAGAAACTCTGTCACAGAGTATCAGTATCAGGACTACCATACCCATGGCAGTCCTATACTGAAGTAGGACTGCCAGGGTGATGGCAGTCCTAACTAAAACGTGTTGTTAGTTAGGACTGCCAGCTCCCTGGCAGTCCTAATTCAGTGTAGGACTGCCATGGGTGTGGCAGTCCTAACTATGAAACTCTGTGATGATTTTCATGTGTGAATCAAATCATCACAGAGTTTCATAGTTAGGACTGCCACACCCATGGCAGTCCTACACTGAAGTAGGACTGCCAGGGAGCTGGCAGTCCTAACTAAAACTTGCTGTTACAGCAGGTTTTTTGTTAGGACTGCCACCTCCCTGGCAGTCCTACTTCAGTGTAGGACTGCCATGGGTGTGGCAGTCCTAACTATGAAACTCTGTGATAAATTTATGTGTGAATCAAATCATGACACAGTTTGAGAGTTAGGACTGCCACAACCATGGCAGTCCTACACTGAAGTGGGACTGCCAGGGTGATGGCAGTCCTAACTAAAACTTGCTGTCACAGCAAGTTTTAGTTAGGACTGCCAGCTCCCTGGCAGTCCTACTTCAGTGTAGGACTGCCATGGGTGTGGCAGTCCTAACTATGAAACTCTGTGATGTGTGAATCAAATTGTCACAGAGTTTGATAGTTAGGACTGCCACCCCATTGGCAGGCCTACACTGAAGTAGGACTGCCAGGGTGCTTGCAGTCCTGATACAGATACTCTGTACATTAAAAAGAACAATTTATCACAAGTAACAATAATTCTTCACAACTTAAGATTTATCACAAAAACTTAATAATCCAACTACAATAAATTCATCACAACTACAATAATTCATCACAACTACTTAGTCCCGAACATTCCACATCCAAATTAAGTTTCAAACAAGCAAAATATCCACAATAATTCATCAAATGTACGTAACTATTCCACATCCAACTTAAGTTTGAAACTAAAAAATATCAAAATCCATCTACATATCATGCCGGGCCTTTGAACGAGACTCCATATTGTTCATGAAGGGGAAGTCGACCACGTCATCAATACGATCAAGCTCGTTGGCGACCGCGACACAAGTGTCACTTTGGCAACCTCTCCGGAGTGTCTGCGCCAATTCCTTCACCCTTTGAGACTGAAAATGAAAGTATAAATGAATTAAGTCTACAAACATGAAAATCTCAGTCTTATTACAAATACGGAACTCACCATTCTCACCAACCCAGCATACAAGACATTTTTGGAAGGAAGACCTCCAATTGCTTCGACGGTCACGTAACCCGGGTTGGTAGGGTTCGACAACTTAGGATGTCCGACCCCCAGGAAGTACTGCATGTAGTCCTCGCTGCAGTCGGCCATCTGGGTGACCGGTCGTCTTTCAGATTCCCGAAGTACATGTCGTTGCCACTCCGAGTAAAAGTCGGTCACCCAGTCGAATTTTGCCAGTTTGTAACTTAAAGGTTGGGTTCCGCGCGGAGGCTCCAACAGCCGTAGTGTGCGCTTCGGCACAGTTTGCACGAAGCCAAACTGACGAAGTACTCTATCGGACATGTACGGCTCCGTGATTTCATAGCATATGATCATGCCATAAAATAAAGAAACTGGTTGGACCTCACGATTCAGCTCACGTAAATCCTGGTATGGATTCCAAAAAATCTGTAGGAAAACAGTTAACAACAAAACAAAATCAACATGAAAAAGTTAGTAAAAAATTAGTACCTCTTCTGGCACCAAACTGTCTAATACTTCACGAATGGAAGCCAGTGTTTGCCAATTTTTGGTTTCCAGCTGGGATGGCCTCCATCGACACACTCTAGGAAGGTGTTCAAGATACTCTGGGTTTTCGTCAGCCCGTCTAAGCATCGAAAAGTGCTCGTATATCCATGCCTATTCAATTTATAAATGAATAGTAAAAATTAAAACAACAAATTGAAGTATACAAGATTAAATTGTTAGAAGTTTTCTTACATGTAGCAGAGTCTGACAGCCGGCCATTGTCTTAGTCCCGACACGGGATGCGATGCCGAGCTCGCGGTAAAGATTGCTAGGATACCGCTTCCCTAGGATATATCAATGAAGTCATCCACTTCAGATAAGTTGAGCATGTACTGAGCATGTATCGACATTCCGGACTTGTCCGGAATGCCGACCGTTCCTAGGACGAACAGCATATACGCACGGGCCACCGCGTCGACCGTATCATCGTCATCATCATCCACCTCCATATCCATGAACTGGTCAAACAGAAATGATAAAGAAATTCTGTACGACTTCTTGAAGCCTGGTAGAGTTGTAAAACTCATAGCCGGAACTCCAAGGTGAGTTGAGACGAACTTGACGATCTTCTCGTACCATTTCACGGATTTCTCATTCGTGTAATGTTCTTTGGTCATTACGCGCCCGGTTACTGGCAGCTCCAACATCTGGTAGACGTCGTCAAGTGTAATGGTCATCTCCCCTGCTGAGAGATGAAATGTGTTGGTCTCTGGGTGCCATCTCTCCACGAAGGCGGATTGAGGGTACTATCTATTATCCGGTAGGCGTGTTGTGCCAAATTGTGCAAGCCGCTCGGTATGATTTTGCTCCGGACGGCCTCCGATATGCTTGCAAACTGCCAGGATACGATTTTCTTTCCGTGACTCACAGGCCTAAGGATACGATATGTCCTCTGTATATCGAACAACAAAAAAACATATCATTTATGAAATACATATATATATAGTATACTAAACTGGTAGCTTACAAACGTCATGTACATATCGGGTTCTTCCATATTTCATACGTAATGTGGTTCTCAAAAGAAACCAACATTGAGCAACCGTACGGACGGACAGGCGGCTCAGAAAGACCGGCCTCCTCAGAAGGACCGACCTTCTCAAATGGAGCAGAACCGTCTTGACGTAATAGGAGTCGGGCAATTGGCACGTCGTCGTCGTCGTCGTCGTCGTCGTCGGAAGGAGGCGTAGGAGTAGGAGCTCGTTGCTTCGACCGAGCTTGACGTGCAGGTGGCGATGTCCGAGACCGAGCTTCGGGCGTCGGTTAGGTAATTGTTATCGGACGCTCGAGAGAACGTCCCGCACGTTCCTTCCACTTTGACGCGGTGGGCCGTATTCTTTTGTTAGCGGCCGGTGGACTGCATGACAACATACACTTATTAAATAATAGAAACAGCATGCAGTTACCCAACCCCCATATGTCATAACATTAGGACTGCCAGGCATGTGGCAGTCCTAATAAAAATTAGGACTGCCACAGTCCTAGCAGTCCTCTTTCACAAGAGGACTGCCAGGACTGTGGCAGTCCTAATTTTCATTAGGACTGCCACATGCCTGGCAGTCCTACTGTCGTGAACCCGAACTTCCACAACGACATCCTAGTTTGTCGTGTTCTAGGGTTAGGGTTTCAACATAAAATTGGGGTTTCTTGTGTTCGAAAATTAGGAAAGAGAACGTGCAAGAGATTATAAACCTATTTTATCAAAACTTTTTCAATAATTAAACAAATTCTAGGTTTTCGAATATAATGTACAAAAATCTCGAAGAAATTAGGGAAGAACGTACCTGGATTCCGGTTGCTTTGACTTCCGTGTCATCTCTTCCAGAATCTTCGTGGAGGGATTGAGAATGGAGTGGTGGAGAAGAAGAAATTAGGATTTAGGAGAGGGAGAGGGAGAGAGCTTTTTCTTTTCTTTTTGAGGAGAGAGAGTGAAGAATGGAAATGAGAGTGAAATCTTTGGTTTGGGGGGTTGGGCTGCCCCCTGGCAATTTTTTCACATTCATGGGCTGCCCCCAAGTAAGGGCTGCCCCAAGCATTTTTGGTGGTGCCCATAGAAAAAAACCTTTTTTTGAGAAAATTTGACTTATCCCCCACTTAATTTATTCCAATTCATGGTACACCCTACAGTTTTGCAAAAATGTACACTACCCTCCACTTTGGACGGAATCCGTTAAAAAAAAATTGGACCAAAATGTCATTGTCTTCTTTCTCTTTTCTCTCCTCTCACCCCCTCCCCCCGCGACCACCACCCCCGCTCCCCCCTCTCCGCCTCCGTTGTGCGCTCCCCCCCCCCCCCCGCCGTCGCTCCCCACTCCCCGCCACCGCCTCCGCCTCCAGCAGTAACAACGACAGCAGCAAAAGCAGCACGGCGGAGGCAGGGAGTCTCCCCCCTCCCCACCTCCGGTAGCAGCGGCGGCAGCAGCAACAATGGCAACAGCGGAAGCAGCAGGAAGGGGGAGCGCACGACGGAGGCGGAGAGGGGGGAGCGGGGCGGTGGCCGCGGGGCGAGTGGGTGAGAGAAAAGAGGAAAGAAGGCAGATGTATTTTGGTCAAAACAAAAATCTTTTGACGGATTCCGTCTAAAGTGGGAGATACTGTACATTTTTGTTAAACTGTGAGGTGCAACGTGAATTTAGGTAAATTAAGTGGGGGCTAAGTCAAAAAATTTTGTTCTTTTTTTATTACAACCCACACACAACTATAATTGTAATACTCTCTTGTCACACCCATCTGATATTCGTACTATTTTTCATATAAATTACAAGTGCTCGACAATTTAAAATTTTATGAGAAAAACACCACGATACCAATAATTGAAAGAAAAAAAAATCTTCCATTTTTTCTTCCTACCATTTTTACTCTTGCAAACGTAAAAACTAAACTTTAAATTTTTTAGCAATAATAAATGCTTATTTCCAATATTAAAAAAAATCCTAACTTAAAATTTTTAAATGTTTTCGACCTTAACCATAAATCGCGTCTCATTAATATATTTTTAGTAGTTTTATAATAGACAGTCTCATTTGCGACTATTTTTTTAGCTTTTGAAGTTTTAGAATTAAAACTTTTCCTTTTGAGATAACAGAAGGCCGTTAAAATTTTGACAGTCTTGATTGAAAATTTTATTTTTGTCTTCGAAATTGCCACAACTTAGGCAGTCCTATGCATTGTTGGAAACGTCTCCGCTATTTTCTATCCAAATTCTAAAGAGAAAAATCAACCCAACAAGCCACTTTTACAAGGGGACATGAAGTTAGGAGTCCGACTTCCTCCACATTCATCCATGTTTACCTCCCCAACCAAACTCATTTGCACGTTACCAAACACAGAAAATTTACTGTAGGGTAATAGATTTTAATTAAATTGGCTGTAGGATACTATGTTTAGAGAAATTTGTGGAATGAAAATATTCCGACAGACCCTCTGGCGGAAATTGGGCGCGCCCAATTTTCGCCAGACAGTCTGTCGGAAATTGAGCGGCCATGACACGTGGCGACGGATGCAGCTTCTGTTCTGATTTTGTGTTTGTTTTTTTTTTCCCGCTCACCCAACGGCTAGGATAACGGGTACATCATTCTTTTTTTTGTTTTTTTCCTCACCCAACGGCTAGGATAACGGCTATATCTCCAACGGTTATATCTACAACGGCTCTTTCTTGCTCTTATAAATTGATCATCTTCCTATCAATTTTTTCATCTTCCTCCTCATCTCCCATTTCTTTCAGAAGTAGAGCTGCCATCTTCCCATTCAGAAGTAGAAGCTGCCATCTTTCTCTTCTGTTTTCCATTTCCTTCGGAGGAAGTAGAAGGCTCTTTTCCTACCAACATGAGTAGTATAACTCTTCTATGCTCGCTTGGAGGCGTCCTAAATGGGTTAGCTTATGAAGGGGGTTTAACTGAAGTTGTTATAGTGGATAGAAATATTACGTTTAGTAGTTTACTTAATTTATTGACTGAACAATTTTCTATTGATTTTGATGAATTTATATTAGTGCATATTTTTGCTTCTAATTGTATAAATTTAAATAGTGATCATGCATGGGCATTTATTCTTCAAATTAATGTATCATCACCGTATATTAGTTTTTTGTTACTCCAGCACCCCCTCATATAAGTAGTAGACGTGCTCCTAATAATGAAACTACTAATTTGGGTCCGGGTCCTAGCGAGATAAAACATGATGTCTCCATGATATATTATATAATATCTATGAAGACTCATGGTATAAGCTGTTCTTTGTATTTCTGGAACATTTTGATACTGCTCATGCACATAAGGTAGCCATATAACCTATTTGATGTCGAAAAAAGAATAAGTAATAGATTAAAAATGTTGACAAAATTTAATGACCAATTAACGTATTTTACCTCCGTATGCTTTAGAGTATCAAACTGCCCCCGATATAGGGGGCGCTCGAGTGAGCACAATGAGCTGGATCTACTACATCTGTTATCCATCGTAAAGCTACCGGAAATTTACCAGCATTGGAATCAATACCGGTAACTGGTCTCTTGATATGAAAATGTTCGTAGGACCAGACCTATTAAACAAAAGAATAACTTGATACAATTCTACAAATTATAACTTTAAATAAAATGAGTAATAATTTGTATACCTGTATTAAAGTCATGCATCCATTTAAATTTTTCATAATTTTATTATCTCCCAGCACGCGTACAAAATCTGACATGGAGGCGTATAAATATGCCAACATTGATGCTCCCCATGCATGACTTGTATTTCGGCCAGGCCACCAATGTTCCACTAGGCTTAATATTAAATCTCTATCATGACGTAAAAACTGTATCTCGTCAATGTATTTAAATCCGAATATGACCAACATAGCATATTGTTCGCTAGTTAAATTCCAACACCCTGTTCATACCGCCATGTCCCATGCTCTCGCATTCGAATATCGCCAGGATAATCATATAACTATAGAAAAAATTGAGTTACTACAAAATGATCATTATTACTACAAAATAACAAAAATATACAAAATAATAACTTTCATTTAAAATTAAGTATACCTTTCCAGAAAATACTAATCTTGAGATATGACTCAAACGTTGCTGGATAATCTCGTCTGTGGTGGGTCCTCCCGGAATAAGTCCGTCATTTCGACGATCCATCTGTTTTTAATACCAAATTCTAAGATACTAAACACAAATAAAATAAATTAAAATTATATTTTTTGAATAATTTTCACCTCTCCAAATGTATGTTAGTCTCTGCTCCTCCTCTTCTCTGCTTCTTCTCTTCTCTTCTCTTCTTCTTTCCCTTCTTCTGTATTTGTTCCTGGAGAAGGAACGAGCATCATTTATAACATCACTCCTCTCTCCCATCTCTTTCATCCCATCTTTCAATGTGCTATAAAGTTGCACTCCTCCATTCAAACACTCCTTCAAACACTCATTCAACATATACAAACAAGGTTGGGGGATCTCCAATGCTGGGCATGCTTCCCACAAACAAAAGCTATCAGAATGCTTCCCACAAACAAAAGCCTGCAAACCCCCCTCCCCGTCTGCGAACCTACCCCCCTCCCCTCTGCAAACAAGCGAACCTACCCCCTTCCCTCTGCAAACAAATAGGCATAGGCGCCCCCCCCCCCCCCCCACCGCGCTCAATTTTCGACAGAGCCCAATTTCTGCCAGAGAGTCTGTCAGAATGTTTTCATTCCACAAATTTCTCTAAATATGGTATCCTACAGCCAATTTAACTAAAATACATTACCCTACAGTAAATCTTATGTTACCAAACATCCCCTAATGGAAATAGATATATGTTTGAAAAACACAAAAGGGATAATTTGATATACAAAAATTTTCATAGGGGGTAAAGAAGTTTACAAAAATTCTAAAAAAAGTAAGAAGTTTGGTGAAATTGTGGATTGGGTAACGAAGCTCCATCATCGATGGCGCGCCATCATCCATACAAAGAAAAGTAGACGGCCAGAAAGAACGCGCCATCATTGATGGTGCGCTATGCTGCTGCTCATTGAGGACGAGGACGCTGAGCTGTGTCAGGTCATCAAAAGACGCGCCCGCCTATATAAAGTGCTGGCGGTCAGGGCACCAAAAGATGCGCCATCATTGATGGCGCGTTGTGTTTAACGTCCTATATGACGTGCCATCAGTGATAGCGCGCTCTGGCGCGCGTGACTTTGACTGCTTTATATGTCAGTGATTCAGTGGCTTTGGCTTTATGTGATTTCAGTGAGTCAGTGACTTTATGTGATTTCTCAGTGAGTCAGTGACGTGGGAAGCGTGCGCCATCAATGATGGCACGCCATCAGAGGGGGTGGCAACTTTTGGAGGGAAATTGTTTGGCAGCATTTGGCAGCACCTCTTTCTCTCATTCCCCTCTATAAATTTCTCCTTCTTTCCCTTCTTCTTCCTCACATAATTTAGACAGCACCACAACACCTCTTTCTCTTCTTCTTCCTCACATAATTTAGACAGCACCACAGCACCTCTTTCTCTTGTTCTTGTTCTTCATCTTCATCTTCATCCTCCTTTTTCTAATGTAAGTAACTCTTGAACAAGATTAAATTTTGAATTTATTTGAATATTTGTATTACTAATTGTATTTTCGAAAAAATGTAACAGATGAATCCACCGAATGACGAATTTATTCCCGGGGGACCGACTACAGAAATCGTGAAACAGTAAAGAGAAACTCATATATCTAAGTTAGTTTTTGAGGGAACGGTAAATTTTAAAATGGTAACTCTCGTTATTCTGTATTATTTATTTATTTTACATAAATGTAACAAATAAAATTCGCTTGTAGTTATATGATTATCCTCCCGAGGCTCGAACACGGGAGCATGGAAGTTGGAGGAATCAGAGAAGGTATCAGACATGAGAGTTAATTGATGATCAAAATCAGTTGGTGCGTTCATTTGGATTTCATTATCTGGATGAAATTCAAATTTTAGTCCACGATGTTCACCTCATATTTAGTCTCGCCGAGCGTTGGTGGCCTCAACGCAACGCATTTCAGTTGCCTGTTGGTGAAATGACAATCACACTCTGGGATGTCGCAAATATTCTAGGATTACCTATTACAGGTGAACCAATATATTTTGATACACATTTAAATACGTGTGAAATAGTCAGGAGATATCTAGGCATTACGCCCCTTGCGGACCTAGGAGCAAGGAGTTTTGTCACGATAACTTGGCTTCGGGGTAATTTTATGGATTTAGATAGGACTATCGACGGTCCAGTCGCGGTCGATGATTACAGGGTATGTCCCTCTTTGGTATTTTTGGCTAATATTTATTAATTTTAATAGCGAGTTAATTTTAATATGTTAGTTTCATAATTTGCAGATACTTTGCTGTACTAGAGCATATTTGCTCTGTTTGTCCTGGGCAATGTTATTTCCCGACGGACAGGAAAATAGAATAAACGTACGACTGCTACCATTCTTAGATGATCTTAAAGTACATACTCGTCATGCATGGGGAGCTGCTACATTAGCGTATCTATATGCCAGCTTGACGGAATTTACAAGATCGAATGGTTCCAAAAATTTGTGTGGGTGCGCGACGCTGGTTCAGGTAATGGAAAATCAATATCTAAATTGATTTCAATTATATACATTTTCTTGAATATCGAATTATTTCTGTCGTAGGTTTGGTGTTACGAACATTTTTTTATTGGTCGACCTGTAACCAGCATTCCAAGTGATATTGGAATTTTTCCGCTTGCTACGCGATGGGCCACAAATGTAGTGGACCCACATCATAATTTACACAGAGATGTTTCACTGTATCGGGGAGAATTTGATACGTTACAGTGGAATGAGGTAACTAATAAATTTAGTATAGTCATTCCAGTTAATAATTTGGTACAAATTTATCATGAATAATTGTCTTTCAATAGGTTATATGGATACCCTACTCGGATGATAAAAACGGTCCAGAAATAAGAAGGACAGCGTTCCAGCTAAGCCTACACAAATCTTTTATTATATATGATCGCTATACTATGTATCATCCAGCAGACCGCGTTCTACGACAATTCGGTTATTGCCAGATAATTCCGCCTGACCCTCCATGCATGAGTTATGATATAGCTAATGTAAGAAACAGAATTGATTCTGCTAGAGCTTCCTGGTTTAGGCGGTTCCAGGATTATAGTGTGGCAAATCTTCCCCGGATAACGCACGCAGATGAATGTAAGTTCCAACTTAGTAGTATACTTGGACAGATAGCGTACACAAATATATTTGTCTTACTATTTTTCCAACGTAATGCAGATGAAGGCAACATTTCTTATAGGCACTGGTGGGGAGCGCCTCGTATAACTAACAGAGCGTACATATTCGAGGAGCCACGATTCAAGCCTAAAGCCGTAGATGAACCTACTCTGCGAGCTTTTGCTGATGGCATATCTGAAGCGGTACGCCTTTACCACTAATCCAAAATGAGAATTATATGATCACAATTTTTATTTTCAGATTTCAAATTTCAGGCAATTACGGGACGACAATATTACCAAGAACTAGAGAGCCATTTGTGGCCGCATGGGCGGGAGTGGATGCACGATATTTTAACTCGTATCGATTCACTTAGTCTTGGTCGGGATCCTGATATGCCTCCATTGCATACTCGTATCCCGGCCAATTATCCGAGTGCCACTGTGCCCCTGAGACGTTCACGACATCAGAGGGTGGTTGATCCAGAGGACGAGGCAGATGAGGGCGTTGCTGGAGAGGGCGCTGCTGGAGAGGGCAGCAGCCAGCAGTACCATGGAGAGGGCAGCAGCCAGCAGTACCATGGAGAGGGCAGCAGCCAACAGTACCCTCCAGCGTACACAAGCCAGCAGTACCATGGAGAGGGCAGCAGCCAGCAGTACCCTCCAGAGTACACTAGCGAGCAGTACGCTGGAGAAGGTCTCAGTCAGCAGTATACGGGCATGGGCACTTTCTCAGCCTTCCAGCCATATGATCGTCGTACAACGACTGAGCAAGTCAATACTGCCGCCGCATTTTCGTTTGAAGGCATGTCATATTACTCACAATTGTTTTTGTCCCCGTCAGCCCCGGTGCCTACTCAGGAGGTAGAGAAAGAGGATGAAAGAAGAGCGGAGGAGACCACAGATGAAAGAAGAGCCCGACTTGGCCTTAGACAGGTAGAACGAAGGCATTACAAACGAATGGCCCGCAGATATGATTGAAATAAAATAGAAGTTCTATTGTCATGAATGTTGGTACTAAAATTTTATTATGTAATGTTTAAAAGTTGACATGAATGTTGGTACTACAATGAAAAATAGAAGTTCTATTGGCGTCATTCTCTTGGTTGACTTGTACATTTTCTTCTGTTGTGTCCCATCAAACCACAGTTGCCGCAACGAAGTTCTCTTGTCGATAATTCTCGTGGTTTGATGCGGTTTTTCTTCGGCCTTCCAGCTTTGCGTCTGACATCTGGAACTCTGATTTCTCCTCTAACCAAAACCGTTTGAATGTTGTAAGGAACTGGAATTGGTTCCATCTGTGGCTCGTACACACTTCTCAACCTGTCAGTAGAAAATATTATAGGATAGTAATGTTCAACCTCATCACTGCAATATTGACAAGCAAAACATGCATGTATACATGGCATGTAAGTATGATACCACCTTAAACATGTACAAGATCTTTCATCTAACCGTACAACATATGTTCTACTCGATGCACGGTCTAATATTTCAAACAAATAACTATCAATTCGTAATATTTGAAGTTGATGTCTCTCATTGGTAATAGATGTCATAGTCTTTAACATCTTCGGACAATAACTCGTGTCTAAATTTTGAGCATGATTCCTGTTTTTGTCATGAAGTGTTATAATCTTTGCTCTAATACCATCAAGAAGTGTCGTTATTGGTTTATCACGCAAACTCTTAATCCAATTGTTAAAACATTCAGCAAGGTTAGAAGTATTAATATCTAATCTAGGACAAGGAGCATATGTGTAATCCAACGTGCAAAATGACGATTTTCATCATTTGTACCAATAAGCCAATTGTACATCGTCATGTTCTCTGCTTTAATTATCTCGAACAAGTACTGTGCATCTGTTTCATTATACGATCTAGCAAGCGAGTCTAACAACCGATGAAATTTTTTCTCTCTCACAATAGACTTCATATTCTGCTTAAAATGTTGAATGCAAAAAAAATGAGACGATTCTGGAAATATATTTCGCATAGCATGTATTAATCCTTTTTGCTTGTCAGAAATAAATGAGATACTACTCCAATCATTAAAATAACTTTCAAATGATAGTCTAAGACCATTTAAAAACCAAGACCAAGAATCAGTATTCTCACCTTCGGTAACAGCATAAGCAATAGGATACAATTGATAATTAGGATCATGAGCACAAGCAATAAATAAAATACCTTGATATTTAGATGAAAGAAAAGTGGCATCAGTGCTAATAACAGGTAAACAACCCCTTAAAAATCCATCAATACACGCCTTAAAGCAAATAAATATTCTCTCAAATTTGTTGCATTCGGAAGTCTTAAGAAAACATCTACTACCTGGATTCGACTCCATAATTCTAAAACCATACTCCTCAAGGCCAGCATATGCCTCAACATAACTACCATTTATTTCACGTAATGCCATTTCTCGGGCTCGCCATGCTTTAGAGTATGTAATATGTATACGATGTTCTCTAAATATATCCTTCACAATTTGTGATGCACTATATGACGGATTATCTCTAATTAAATCAACTATTTTTGTCTTAACCCATGCACCGGTAGCTAGTCGATGACGTCCTGTCGTAAGTCCACTTAAACAAGAATGACGACTTTCTAGTGTACTAAC
Organism: Iris pallida; assembly: GCA_029216955.1. Classification (NCBI taxonomy): domain Eukaryota; kingdom Viridiplantae; phylum Streptophyta; class Magnoliopsida; order Asparagales; family Iridaceae; genus Iris; species Iris pallida. The sequence goes on along the minus strand of JANAVB010008800.1, from coordinate 14,088,662 downwards.
TTTAACTATTTGTCCTTTTTCTATGGATTTGGCATATACTCTCCAATGACAATTCTGTTTATCACAATTATATATAATTCCATGGGAATTATTCATAGCACTGGCTAAACAACTAAAATTATGCTGAATTGCTAAATTACTTATAAAACTTCTAAATTTTACACGAGTGTCGAATGTTTGTCCTACAAATAATTCAGGAGTGCTAGAATTATCAGTACTATCATCATCTATCTCATAACCAGTATTTTCAATTAAATCATCACTATTTTCATTGTCATCATCATTATCATCATTATCATCATCATCATCATCAGCATAATCATCATCATCATTATGTTCATCTTGTAAGGGAGCAATTGTTTGAGAAGAACTAGCACCTATGTTAACATGTGGGTAATTAGAAACAAATTCATCATTAGTTCTATTAGCAAATGATGAAACTTGAGTAACATATAAACTAATATAAGGTGATTGTGAATTAATCTCAAGAATAAAATTCTATGCTTCTTCACCATCTATCAATAAACATGTGGAACCAAAAACAGACTTTAAAATAAATTGATAATTAATAGAAAAACGTGCTGAAATTAAATTGCGTAAATTTTCTAAGGTAATATGGCGATAAGTTGTAAAAAATTGGGTGTCACCTCCTTCGTAAGTTAACCCATTTACTCTACCACCATGTGAGCAGACTATTTTAATATTATGATCCATGAAAAAAATAAGTTGGTTGACAATGTTTAGCTAATAGAGAAGGAGAACTTGTAAGAGGGAGAGAAGCTTCAGAGGGAGATACTAGCTTCTGTGAGGAGTTGGAAGCTTGTAAGAGGGAGATACTAGCTTCTGAAGACTTGTGCTCCAAGCTTCAGAGGAGTGCTTCTGTGAGAGATAGGAGAAAGAGTTGTGTGCTTCTGTAAGAGATAGGAAATGTGTTTGAGAGAGAGAGTTAACATTGTAATATATAGACGATGAGAATAGAGACGTTAAAATGTAGGTGGTGGGAATAGCGCGCCAGAAATGTTGGCGCACTCTACTTTACATAGCCGTTGGAAGTGCTACATAGCCGTTGGAAGTGCAGGGGGAGAAGTACATGTAGCCGTTGGATGTAGCCGTTGGGACCAGATATGTGGGAGCGCACCATCATTGATGGAGCTCTCTGGCTGATCTCTGTTTTCCCTCCCATTCCTAGCCTTGGCTCACCCCCACCCCCACGTGGCCAACGTGGCCTTTGGCTCACCCGCTCACCCCCACCCCATGAGCTCACCCCCACCCCGACGCGGCATTGGCTCACCCCCACCCCCCACGTGGATAGCGCGCCATGGGCTATGGCTCCTCCTGGAGCGCGCCATGGTCCATGGCTCTCCGCTCACCCCCACCCCCACGCAATGGCAGCGCGCCATGGGCGATGGTTCCTCCTGGAGCGCGCCATGGTCCATGGCTCGTAAGATGCGGACTCCACTTCCACTTTAGCAGAGCGCCATCGAAGATGTCGCTTCGTTACGCGTAACACAATTTCCCTAAACTTATTACTTTTTTTAAAATTTTGGTAAATTTTTTTACCTTATATGAAAATTTCTGTTTGATATACTGAACTGGTCATGTTAGGTCTGTGTTTTAGTTTGGTCCTACCATATTCAAATAATTTAAATTTAGTTATATTTGGCTTATACTGCCACGTCGAGGATCTTCGGTGTGCTGGGAGTTCTCGGTACGACCCCTTCCTCCGTTAGCATCTGACATCACGTAGATTGTCTATTGACTTAAGGCTTGGAATCTGATAAGATGCGACAGTCGAGCCATACGATAATGTATAATCCCGTTCGAATACGAAGATTGTCGTTATCAACTCTAGTTTCTTTGAACGGTGATAGATATTCAACAATTTTGCAAAATTTCTCTGGAAAGACAACATGCCAGAAAATTATTTTCTACCTGGTTCTTTGCACAATATATATGTGGGAGCGGATCAAAAGCCACCTTAGAAAACCCCCTAAAAAATTCCCTCACTCTCAGCCGTAATTTAATGTTAATATTAATGTTAATGTTAATATTAATTTTTATTTTTATTTTATATTAATGTTAATGTTAATGTTAATTTTAATGTAAAATTTAATGTTAATTTAGTATTTAATGTTAATATTAATATTAATATTAATATTAACATTAATATTAACATTAAATTACGGCTGAGAGTGAGGAAAATTTTTAGGGAGTTTTCTAAGAAAAACTTTTGATCCATTTCCTATATATATATATATATATATATATATATATATATATATATATATATATATATATATATATATATATATATATATATAACAACACTATATATATTATATGGTGTATATATATTATATGGTGTTGTTAATATATATATATATATATATATATATATATATATATATATATATATATATATATATATATATAACAACACTATATATATATTATATGGTGTTGTTAAATTATATAACAACATTATATATATGGTGTTGTTAAATTATTATATGCAATATTTTTCACGTCCCATTTCCCTTCATGTGGTTGCAAAAGTGAAGTGTACAAAATAGTTTCCTAATCAAACTTATACAAATATTTCATTTATAATACAAGGAATAAACTCAAATAAAAACGAAAACAGAAAGATTGCTGGCCACAACATTTTACATTATGACACTCCATGATCTCCCCTTGTCAATCTTGTGTTTAGGTAGTCCAACACTACTTGACCCATTCTCAATGTGTTAAGCCCCATTCCATATATGACCCTAATTCCTATTCGTGGTGTGCAAGTCATTGTCTATTTGTCACACTTGACAGCCCGCCCTTTGCATGGTTAGGCCTACTCTATCCCTTGTATAATTATAAAGTCTAACTCAATTTCTATAACAATGTTTTATTTGCAACGCAGATCTATAGATACTTTCTTAAAAAAGAGTGATAATATTGAAATCAGAGATAGATATAGAGTAACATTGTTTGGAGTATTAAATAATGATGTGGACATTGTTGGTGTTATAAAAGATATGACTCTTAACATGGCCGAATGGAAGAAGATGATTCGACCAACCAACTCTAATAATTTGGAATAAAGATTTTGTTATTGTAACACATAGACGTTGGTTTAGGATCGTTATCGGATCGGATCCAAATAATCATAGATCATGATAAAGATCCGGACCTTTTAGTCTTAGGTATTGTTTGGGAAGGGTGGAAAATGGGAGGAAGGAAAAAGTTGAGAGGAAAGTGAGAGGAAAATTTTAAATGATGGTGTTTGGAAAGGAGGAGAGAAAATGGGGGAGGAAAATTTGAGAGAAAAAAGTAGGTGGGTCCCACTAAAAAAAATTTCTCCCAAAAGTGGGAGAAAAATGGAGAGAGATGAAAGGAATTTGAGTGAATTTAACCCACCACCCCTCAAAAAGTTAATATTAAATCATCATTTGAGAATACCAAGGAGGAAATAATAATTATACCTCTATCCATAAACAAATAAAAAATTGTTTTAAACTTTTCCTTCCTCTACTTTTTGTCCATCCAAACAAAGGAATAGAAATTTAACTTTACTTTCATTTTACTCTCCTACATTTTCCTTCCCCTCAAATTTTTCTCTCCCTCCCCACAAATGTTCCCAAACACAGTGTTAGGGTTCCAATTTTTTCATTCTCCTCAGGTCCGTATAAGCTTTTGTTCTATGTATGTATATTTTCATTGTATTTAGAGAAATTTTGAGTGGCACCCCACTTTTGTTTACCATATTTACAGTGCACCCCACAAGTTTACAACAATGTAAGGTACCTCCCACTTTTGACGGTTTCCGTCCCCAACTTACGGTCAACCCTTTGGCCATTTTTTTGACCAAAATACCCTTGTCTTATTTTTCGTATCCCCTTATGTTTTTAGTGTCTGCCCCCTCCCCGCCGTCGGCGTGCCTCCGCCGCGCCCTAGCGCCGCCCCCCCTCCCCGACCTCACCGGCCCCCTCCCCGACCTCGCCGTCCCCCTCTCCGACCTCCCCGACCTCGCCGTCCCCCCTTTCCCGCACATCCTCCTGAAGACCTCGACGGACACGACATGCGCGGTGCCATGCAGATGCGTGCAGTAGCGGATGCGGAGGCCGAGGATGGAGCGGGAGTAGGCGGAGAGGGCAGGAAGGGCCTCGACGGAGTGGGCGGGGAGGGCCTCGGCGGAGCGGGAGTAGGCGGAGAGGGCCTCGACGGAGCGGGAGTAGGCGGAGAGGGCGGGGAGGGCCTCGGCGGAGCGGGCGGGGAGAGCCTCGGCGGAGCGGGAGTAGGCGGAGAGGGCGGGGAGGGCCTCGGCGGAGCGGGAGTAGGCGGAGAGCATGGCAGGGGGGTCTGGTCGAACAGGTGGCGAGCGAGGGGGAGGCGGCCGGAGTCGGAGTGGGCGGTGAGGAGGATGGTGCGGGCGACGACGTTGGAGCAAAGTGGGGGGGTGGTGCTGAAGAGGGAGAGGGCGGAGGGGAGGTCGCAGAGCTTGGGGTAGAGGGAGAGGAGGCGGTTGGGCGGAGGCCGGAGACGAGGAGGCTGGCGTGGGCGGAGCGGAGGAGGAGGAGAGGGGGAGGGGAGGAGGAAGAGCGCCGGCGGGAGAGGGCGTCGAGGAGGGAGAGGAAGTGGTCGGAGAGGGGGGGCGGCGAGGTCGGGGAGGGGCGGCAGCGGCGGAGGGGGGAGGGCGAGAGACACGGTGAAGAAGACAACAGGTAGGGGATATTTTTGTCAAAAAAATTGGGTCAACCCAGTTGACCGTACATATTGGACGAAAAACGTCAAAAATGGAGGGTATCTTACATTGTTGTAAACTTGTGGGGTGCACTGTAAATATGGTAAAAAAAAATGGGGTGCCACTCAAAATTTCTCTTGTATTTATGGAAGAGTACAATAATAAACCTCGTAAGTCCTTGCTTTACTTTTTGGTCGGATATTGCAACACTAATTGCTGGTAAACAAAAAAAATGAAATGAAACATTGCTTACAACAATTATTGCATGACGTTTCTGTTCGGCAGCAAAACTAAGAGCATCTCGAACCCTATTGTCTTGTTTTGTGTTGCGATTCATATATGGTATGAGACACAAGATAATATATTTTTTATGTGTTAAGACAATATTCACACAAGACAATGAGATTAAAAAGTTTTCTCCAATGCAAAAGTATTGAGAAGACAATAAAAAAAATATTTTTTTCAACTTCCAAGACAACTCCTCCACTTCTTCATTTTTTTAGAGCATCTCCAACCCTATTGTGAGTTGGAAAAAAATGGTTGCCACATAGGAATGACAAGCTATTTTTTCAAAAGTACTTCTTCAATGCAAATGTTAAATAAAGTATGGAGTTGACATGACAAGGACAATGTGAAGTTGGTTGTCTAGATATAGACAATGCACTTCACAATGAGTTTATGTCCACATCATCAATTTTATATATATATATATATATATATATATATATATATATATATATATATATATATATATATATATATATAAAAGAAGAGTAAAAGCTGTCTTGCAAGTTGTAAAAAAATAGTTTGCATGTCTTCTCAATACTTTTGCATTGGAGAAGACTTTTCAAACTCATTGTCTTCTTTAAATATAATCTTGCCACCTATACAAGACATTGTCTTGTGTCCCATGCATCTAAGATTCACAACACAAAATAAGACAACAGGGTTGGAGATGCTCTTATAAATATTTCTATTCATAATTGATGATGTGGAGATAAAGTCATTGTGAAGTGCATTGTCTAGATCTAGACAACCAACTTCACATTGTCCTTGCCATGTCATTGTCATGTCAACTTCATGATTTATTTTACATTTGCATTGGAGAAGGATTTTTGAAATAAAAGTTTGTCCTTCCTATGTGGCAACCATTTTTTCTAAACTCACAATAGGTTTGGAGATGCTCAAAGACTATTGTTTTGTTATTCCCGAGGCGTAATTTTCGATGGAAAACAGAGAAACGAAACAGTTGTCTCAATAGCAACAACGTTTCGTAGCAACACTTCAAAGAAGGTGCACACAGAGATCCTTGGAGGATTCTGGGTAACGAAAATCTAAAGAGATTTCGTTACAACAACAAACGAAAGTAGAGCTTCTTTTAGGAAGGTACAAATCGAGTTGCTAGCAGTAGCGACGAAAGTCCACAAGAAGTATCTGATTAGATCAGAGAAGAAGATAAGGAAAGAAGAAAGAGAAAGGCAGCTTTGCTGGGGTGATTAGATCACCGTTGCTCAAAGCAAGATTTGCCTATATACGATCCGCTTCTAGAAACCAGCAAGTTCTAGAGAACTTTTGGAACGTTCGTCAGTCAATATTTGAGACTTGAACGGGCTTCCTGGACTTTACGGACTCCTTTAACTCTCTTCTTGGTGCATCTTTCAAAGGAGGCCAAGGGACTCTATTTATAGAGTGGAGTGAGACTTCACCTCTTCTCCTATCTGATGTGGGACTAAAATACCAATACTTAAAAATAGAGTTTGATATTTTAGATCATCCCACAATCAGCATAGAAGTGTGCCAGTCCACGCCTACCCCCCCCCCCCCCGAACACTCCCGTGCATGCACGAGACATCCTGGAGTCCGTGTCCGAGTCCGAGTCCGCACAACAAAAATCAACTTACATCTTTGTTGGAATTAATCATTTTTCATTCTAGAAAAATACTCCCACATAACACACACTTGTGCCCCACCACACCTCATGTGCACACCTCAACACAAGCAATTTATTATATTGAGATACTCACCATTTGGTGTAGCCGATGTGGAACTATCTTTCCTAGTCCAAAGGCAAAAACACCAACAATCTCCTACATATCTCAATATATGGGTTAAGCGTTCCCCACAGTGACTGCCCATCATGCATTATGAGAGATGTCGCTATGACTTGAATCTTCCCGCATAGGTTAAATAACTGCATGATACAAGAATAGACTAAGCCTTGAATTCTGTACCATAACTGCAATTCTTTCTACTCACATAATGACATCAACTGTGCTTCTGGCTGCACATTAAAGGCCTTGTGCCAGCCTGGTTTCAGTGTATAATTTTTGGGCGTCTACAAGTTTACCCTCAAGATGTGGCCTGATATCTCTGTCCATACACTATAGGTGAGTTCTTTATAAAGAGTCGTGGCATAAAGCATTGCGCTTCTTTGCGGTGCTACACCGTTATGACATGGCTTAAAGTCGAGGCTTTATTCCACCTGGGTACCTCATTGTAGTGTCATACTAATATAGCATGAGGTCATAAGCCTCTTTGTAGTGCCAAACTACCCAGCATGAAGCCTTGCGATTTCGTGCGGTATTACGCCGCTATGATATGGCTTACAAAGCCGAGACTTTATCCTACCTGGTACCTCTTCGTGGTGTCATGCCACTGTAACATGAGGACATCGTCCTCTTTGTAGTGCTGTCTACTTCTCTTTATTACGATTATCATACAGTATTAGGCTACCTGCCTATTTACGGTGCTACTCTGCTGTGACTTGGCTCACAAAGTCGAGACATTACCCCTAACCAGGAACCTTATGGTGGAGTCACCCCACTATAGCATGGAGTTATACTCCTTGTAGTGCTGCGCTACCGTGCTCCCTGTAAAGCACTCCAGGCATTCACTCTGTCTGAGAACTCATTAAGGCATTTAAGCCAGCCTTCCCACAGGATCTGTTCTTCGTAGAGAACATATAGTAGACAACAGTGGTTATGGGTCCTTAATCCTTTCATGTTCCAAAGAACAAGTGCCCACTGTTACCTGATATTATTCCAGTTAATGGTCCTCCTTTGAACCGAAAGTTAGATGTCTAGTAGATTTCTCTTTGAACTAATAACATAAAACTTTACAGTAGGATTACAAAGACACAATATCAGAAAGCTTTCAAGCCCATCTTCCTTGCTGTGTCTTCGACCAACTGGCACTTGAGGCCCTTCGTGAACGGATCTGCCAGGTTCTCCTGACTCCGAACATCAATCACTGCAATGACACCTCTCTTAATGAGATCGTTCACTGTCCTGTGCTTTAACCGCACAGTTCTCTTCTTCCCGTTGAAGAGATCATTTGATGCCACCGCCGCAGTCGCCTGGTTGTCGCAGTATATCAAAATTGTCGGTATCTGTGCCCCAACCATTGGAAGATCATACATGAGCTTCCGAAGCCACTCTGCTTCATCTGCTGCGGTATCAAGTGCAAAGAACTCAGATTCCATAGATGACTGCGAGAGCATAGTCTGCTTCTTCGACTTCCACAATATAGCAGCTCCACCTATTGTGAAAATGAATCCACCTATGGACCTCTCGCTCTCTAACTCTGAGCACCAGCTAGCATCACTGAAGCCTTCCACTACCGACGGCTCTCCGCTGAAGTGCAGTGCATATGTCTGAGTCTTCTTGATATATCTCATAACCCGCTTCACAGCTTTCCAGTGCTCAACGCCTGGATTGTTAGTGAATCGACTCAGCATTCCCACATCGAAAGCTATGTCAGACCTAGTGGCAGTAGTAGCGTACATTAAACTCCCGATGACGCTAGCGTACTCCAACTGCCTGACGCTTTCCTTCGAGTTTGGCTCCAGCTTCTGATCACCCCGGTACGACGTATCAATTAAAGGAAGATTATGATACCCGTATCGAGTGAGCATCTTTTCAATGTAATGAGATTGTGATAGCGCTAATCCAGTGTCTGTCCGGATGATCTTGAGTCCCAAGATAACATCAGCATCCCCCAAGTCCTTCATACTGAACTTCGTCGAGAGGAACTTCTTCGTCTCCATGACACAGCTTATATCCATACCTAGGATTAGCATGTCATCCACGTATAGACAAACGATGACTCCTCTTCCGTCAGCAAACTTCGTATAGACACACTTGTCTGTTTTACTGACCCTGTAACCATTTGACCTTATGACTTTATCAAACTTCTCATGCCACATTTTGGGAGCTTGCTTTAAACCGTACAGAGATTTCACCAACTTGCAGACTTTATCTTCAAGACCTTTGACGAAAAACTCTTCTGGTTGTTGCATATAGATCTCTTCGGTCAGCTTGCCATTCAGGAATATCGTTTTCACATCCATCTGATGTATCACCATCTTATGTATCACTGTGAGAGCAATCAACAATCTGATGGTGGTCATCCGGGCTACTGGAGCATACATGTCAAAGTAGTCGATCCCCTGCTTCTGAAAACCCCTTTGCCACTAACCTGGCCTTGAACTTGTCAATGGTTCCATCAGCTTTCATCTTCTTCTTGAAGATCCACTTGCATCCGATAGGTTTTGCTCCTTCAGGTAGATCAACCAACACCCAAGTGTTATTGGAGGTGATTGATTCAATTTCATTGTCTATCGCCTCCTTCCAGAAAACAACATCTCTGGTCTTCATCGTCTCATCATAGGTAAGCGGATCTGCTTCCATATGATAGGTGATGAAGTCATCTCCAATGTTCTTCGGCCTCCTCGCTCGCTTCGACGACGGCTCAGCAAATTCTGGCTCGATCGTTGTCTCCTTAGTAACAACTTTATCTTGGACAACTGGCTCATTGAAGATCTCAGTCTCGTTTGCACCTTCATCATTCTCTGGAATGTCCGTTAGAATAATATTCTTGTGCCTTGCAAACTTGTCTTCAAAATATTCAGCATCACGAGATTCGATGATATGATTTGACTCAATATCAAGAAATCTCCGAGCATCACTCTTCTCTGCATACCCGAAGAAGATCGTCTTCGTAGTTCTTGTTCCCAGCTTCTGAATCTTCAGATCTGGGAGCTTCACATAAGCCAGACACCCCCACACTCGAATGACATTCAAGTTAGGTCTGACTTTGAACCAGAGTTCATGAGGAGTTACGTCTGAATTTGCATACAGCACTCTATTTAGAATAAAAGTGGCTGTCAATGCAGTTTCTCCCCAGTATCATTTAGGAAGACCCGCAGTTAGCAGCATTGAGTTCATCATTTCTGTCAACGTTCTGTTCTTCCTCTCTGCTACTCTGTTAGATTGAGGAGAATACGGAGCAGTAGTCTCGTTTATGATTCTATGTTCTTTGCAGAATGATGTGAATTCATGAGACCGATACTCTCCGCCTCGATCACTCCTTAGCTTCTTAAGTTGTTGTCCAGTTTGTCGTTCAGCCTCGGCCCTGAACTCCTTGAACTTCTCGAATGCTTTGTCTTTAGACTTGAGCAAGTAGACGAACGCGTACTTTGAGAAGTCATCGATGAAGGTTATGAAATACTTCATCCTGACTTTTGTAGAAAATTGCTTGAAGTCACGGATATCAGAGTGCACCAACTCCAGAAGATCTGTGCTTCGATTGACCCAATGAAAGGGTTTTCTTGTGATATTTGTCTGAGCACATACTTCAAACTTCTCTACCTTACCCCCACATTTGGAGATAAGTCCTAGATTTGACATTTTGTTAATTCTTTTACAGTGAACATGTCCTAGTCTATTATGCCATAACTCAATAGAATAATCAGAATGAACGATTGCATTAATATTATCAAACTGGTTTACAAGCTGAATTTTGAACATCCCTTAGGTTTGAAAAGCTTTTCTGAAGTATGTTCCCTTCTTGGACATCACCATCTGGCCAGCATTGATGTCCATCCTCAAGTCTGCGTTGCTAAGCAGGCTTTCAGAGATCACGTTATTTACAATCACCGGAACGTGCTTCACACCTTGAAGCGTCAGAGTGTTCCCGGATGTGAGTTTCAGCTCCATAGTTTCGACCCCCAGAACTTCAGCTTGGGCTTGGTTCGCCATGATAACTTTCTCAGAAGTTGGCTGGTATATGACGAACCATTCCTTGCCAGAGCAGACATGGCAGGTCGCACCAGTATCTATCCACCAGTCAGAGTCAGCCTCCACAGCTGTGACATGTGCAATCATAGCAACAATGTTAGAAACCATAGAAACCTTGCTAGGCTCACCTTGCTCAGCTTGTTTGGGCTTGGATTTGTATTCACTCTTGTAGTGACCCTTCTTGTCATAGTTGAAGCAAGTCACGTGGGACTTGAACTTCTGTTGCTTGAACGAAGGACCCTTCACTTTCAGATTAGTGGAGTCCTTCTTCTTGTGATGAGAAGCCACCTGCTTCCTCTTGAACTCTCTTGTCTGCACCAAGTTGGCCTTAGCCAGTTGTTTGGACAGAGAGTCCATCTTCTGTTGAGATCGTATTTCATCCTCAACGTGGATCTCTTGTAGAAGATCTTCCAAGCTAATGTCTAGCTTCTTTCGATGCATTTGTAACGCCCCAGTCCCAAAATACGTAGGACTAGGAACGTAGACATGCCAGCTGTATTCATACGAAGTATACTCTAATATATGAAAGCCTCGTATAAATACATAAGCTGTAAAATACAGTAGAACCATACCAATCTCATCCACACAAAATAAATGAATAAAAGATATCATAAAATGATAATGAATTGTCTTGATACAATACGTTGGGAGGAGACAAATCCACTACCAACAAAATAAGAAAAAGTACATAGAAAATGAAATGAGTGACGCACGAAGCGAAGACGATCCAAGTGCAATCATCCTCGACGAAATAGCGATGATCACGGCTAGAGCTAAAGCACCTGCGAAAGACAATAGCACACACCTGGCGAGATAACCAGGTCCTCAGAGGGACGTAACAAGACACATAATATCATGCCATATAAACTGAATAAATATTGCTCAAATAAATAAGTCAATTGGATTATAACATAGTCCAATACACACCTACTGAACGAGCGTACCATCCCCCCAACCAAACAAGGACAGGAGATGGTAAACTAATTCACGATGACGTATCTTTCCATGCTATGAATCCAATATGGTATCCGGACCCCAACAAGGTTCAATACCTTCTCATCGAAGTAGTAAGTCACACCTACAACCAAACAAGGACAAGATGTGATGAACTAATCCGCGACAAGTTATTGTTCCAAGCCACGGTTAGATACAAATACCCAAACCAAAAGTACTCGTACCTAACGGATAAGGTAGCCTACCGTTCTAAGTGAAATGTAGTTAAGAACAATCCTTTCTACGCATGGACCCTGGCTAAATAGGATCGGTGTAGTCCCCCCTTGGGCAGCAGAGGCCCCATCAGTAAGAGCATGACATTCCGCAGAATCGTCAGTGGCCGTCAGTAATCATGGGTCATCAACCCCGTATCTCCAGCGGAGAGTCCGGATCACAAGGGAAAGTGCATCGAAGCCCATACGCTAAGGAATTGTCCTCCCCACCCAATGCCTACTGTGTTGTATCCACAACACAAACCATTATAACCGCTAAGTCAAACTAGCATGCAACCTCTATTAGCGGTTATTCCTATCGCACGGCTTGTACGTACTGGTGGCCAGTCAATCACGCACTTCCGTATTCTACATGCGACACACAACTTCGTGTTACAACGTGTCAAGGCCAATGAATGTAACACACAAAGGTGGTCTCTTAAATCTAAGTTTAATGCGTAAGAAAATAATACATAGCAGGAAATATAAATGAACAGTAAGTTCTAACCGGTTAAGCCATGTATTACAGTTTATTTTGCATAAAGAAAATAATACTAATGCATGAAATATGAGCTAAAATAATTTAAACAGCAAATGGCAAGGTGTCTTGCCTGATAGAACGCCTGGTGTGCTGCGATGATCAAGGTGGCATGAACTGCAACTTCGGTGCAACCACTATGTAAGGTGATTTCGGACGATGACACGGACGGTTCCATTGGGTCCAGAAAGGTCAAATTGGTTAGGATGGACATAAGGTAGTCTCAAAATTGGCGAAGGAATAGGAATAACGGGATCGGTAGTGAAAGTAAAATAGTTATTATGCTTGAAGCTATATTTTATAGTAAAAATAACATTAGATAATTACATACTTGAAAATAGAAATCGTTTTTAAGCTAAACCCTAAATTTGTCAAAAATAATATTATAGGTAGAAAACTATATTTTTTATTAGTTAAAAATAATTATTGATAATATTGCCCACAGTAGTAATAATACTAATAAAATATATTCTAATATTTACATAAACACACAAATCTATACTAGAGCATATATAATTTTAAAAGTTAATATTTGTCAACATATGGCCTATAAAATAAGTAAATGTAATTATATATTTTATTCATCATCTATTATTGGAACTACTTATATAAGTATATTTTTAAAAATATAACACATTAGCAATCTTTGTTATAATAATAATAATCTTAATATTTAATAATAATCACAAATCCTTATATTCATAATAACAGAAAAATAACTAATGACAGAAATTAATAATAATAATAATAATAATAATAATAATAATAATAATAATGATGATGTGAAGAAGAAATCAGATAATAAATAAAAACAAAAAAAACGAAAATAAACACACAAATAAAACAAAACAATCAAAAGTTAACAAAGAGTTCTGTTCCTCGAGAGCAACAAGCAATAAAATTAAAAATCAAAGAAGAGTGAGAGAGAGAGTGGAAGAGAGTTAGCAGAGAGAGAGAGAAGTGGAGGGAGAGAGAGATGCGGTCGGTGGGGAAGAGAGAGGCCGGAGGTGAAGAGAGTGGGAGTGCGGGATACTGTGGGCGCGGAGGAGAAGGCGGATGCGGGGAAGCGGAGGCTGTGCGTGGAGGATTTCAGGAAGAGGGGTTTCGGTGGACGGCGATCGCCGGAGACGGCGAAGGGCGCTCGGCGGAGGGAAGAGGGGAAGTCGGCCGGGAGGGTTTCGGAAGAAGGAGGGAGCGGGCGGCGGAGGAAACGAGCGGCGGCGGAGGCTCAGATGTGGCGCAGCGGCTGGCCAGTCCTGGGGAGGCGAGAGAAGTGTACGGGAGAGGGATTCACGGAGGGGGCGTTGGTCTGCGACGGCGGTGGCGGAGTCGATGGAAGAGGGTGAAGGAAAGGAGAGGGCGGAGAGATCGACCGGTGGTGGCGCCGTGGCCGGTGAGGCGGAGAGGGTGAGCGGCTCACCATGGTCGGCGCGCGACGGTTCGGCAGGAGGCAGGGTGGAGACACACCGGTGCATCGGCGAAAGAAGCTTACCGCGGCAGATCCGTGGCGACGCCGGAGCTGCTCTGTGCTGGCACGGCGTACGGTCAGCGACACCGGCTGGGTTCGCGGCCGACGTGGAGAGTCGCCGGCGCGGTCAGGTGCGCAGATCCGCTGCTCGGGCGCGGGATGGAGATGGAAGCCGCGGCGAGCTCGCTGTGGCCGGGAGTCAGCGGCTATGGCGGGGACTGTGTGTTTGTGGCGGCGGACAGGCACGACGGTCGGCGGTGGGGTCGCATCGGGCGGTCAAGTATGGGTTTGCTATTTTCTTTGTCTCTTCCTTTGGGATGGTGGTGGCGATCCTAATGGTGGCCGGGGTTTGTTGGCCGGAGTGGTGTCGGGGAAGAGGTCAGATGATCGGAGGTGGCCTGGGTGGTGCCTAGGTGTAGGTAACGGTGGGGGTTCCTCTGCTGATGATGAACGTGGGTGGTGATGGTTAGAGTAGGGAGGTCGGTGGCGGGTCTGGGCTGGCAGGACGGTGGCGAGGCTATCGTGGGTCGGTGAACGGAGGAGAGCAGGGCTGTAGGCAGTGGCCTAGAGGAGAGGGCCGAGAGGCGGCCAAGATTAGGGGCAGGTTTATGGTTAGGATTGCGGTTTCGATTATTCGTGTCGGGGTGTGTCCGACACAGGAATTATTGTAATTGTAAAAAATGGAATAAGAATATGGACGGAAAATACGGACACGATGCACGCAATGATGTGGGTAAAATTTTGGAGGAGTATTGTGGAGAAAATATTGGAGGAGTACCTGCCTATTTATAGGATGTGGGAATTCCCAATTAGATAGGATTAGGATTTATTTAAAACCCAATTTAGATAATTCATAATTTAATTTAAAACAATGAAATCAAATCCAAATCCAATACAAATTCAATTTTAAATCATATCCCTCTAGTTTAAATCAATTCAAATAATTCAAATTCCAAATATAGTTATTAATTCAATCTATTAAATAATCCAAAATTAAATCAAGATTTAAATGGCCACAATAACTTCCAAATATATTTTTTAAAATACCAATAATAATAATTTCGAAAATAATAAATATTTTAAAATATCTTTTCGAATAATAAAATATTAATATTAATAATTTCGAAAATAAGAAAAATATATAAATTTAATTTAATGTACCTCATATGCAAGGAAAATAGTTTTCCAAATTATTACTAATAAATAAATAAATAAAAAGGTAATAAGATTTTGGTCATCTCAATACACAACTTTAAACAAAATACAAATACAAATAATTATATATATTATTTGAACTATAAAAATAGAAAAAAAATAAAATATTTTTCTAAAAATATGTACGCTCGCACATATTCGCACTCATCGAGCAAAAGCGAAAAATAAAATTCCGTGCGCGACGTAAAATACGACTACGCGACGTACGATACAAAATTTTAAATCAGTACCAAAATTTAAATAATAAAAAAATAGTAAAAATTTAGGGGTTTTACATCCTACCCAACTTAAAAGAATTTCGTTCTCGAAATTAAGAATTCATGGGGGGGTGAGAAGACACAAGGGGTATCGATGATGAACATTCAATAACAAAATCATGCCGTAAGAAATCGCGATCTAGATCATAGGAAAATAATACGATATGGTCGTAATCGATAGGATGGCTAGAGGAAGTTCTAGTACTACGCCTTCGTCTTCCTAAAATAGGTGAAGGCGGACGCAATAAGGAGTTTCAAGACGATGTTATCGAATACGAGTACGTGATTCAAGGACGACCAAAAATTTCAAAGGAATTGCCAAGGTAGTCGCGAATGGGACTCTAAAGGACAAGTTTAGCTATGTCCCCATCCACGTAGAATAATAGACAAAAACGAACCAAAGTGCACTCGGTTGATCAGACCATCATGCACCGGTTCTGATTAGACAATACGTTAGTGAGCGGCCGCTCAATAGCATAAGTCATGAACAAACTCGATAACTGGATGAGTTTGCAAAACTAGATTATAGTTGCAACATTAGTCAAAGTGGTAAAAACATAGGTACGAGAGATTTAGATTAAAAGAAGGTAGAATGATTCTAAGTCATACAGTTGTCCTATAGTCTTCTTGTCCAAGTCCTTGGTTGGCTAGAAGGGTTAGGTCCTCTAGATTCTAGGATCTAAATAAGCTTGCTAATATAGGTCACTAGGTCAAAGGGGTTGCTAGGTCATAAGGTAGTCTACCCAACTTAAAGAATTAAACTAATGGTATTTTGGGACAACTAACTAGTAGGGTCAATCTCTAGCAAGCACGAAGGGAAGATAAGAATAGGGATGGAAGGAAGCAAGCAAGGTGCAATTGATGAGTCAAACGGTAAATAAAATCAAAGAAGAGGTCAAGTATGTGGATGAAATCCTAGACTTCTAATCCTATACGCAGGCTTGCTTGGTACGGTAAAGTAACCAAACAATTTATCTTGACCTGCATGGGCCACCACAAAAACATGTAACGCCCCAGTCCCAAAATACGTAGGACTAGGAACGTAGACATGCCAGCTATATTCATACGAAGTATACTCCAATATATGGAAGCCTCGTATAAATATATAAGCTATAAAATGCAGTAGAACCATACTAATCTCATCCACACATAATAAATGAATAAAAGATATCATAAAATGATAATGAATTGTCTTGATACAATACGTTGGGCGGAGACAAATCCATTACCAACAAAATAAGGAAAAGTACATAGAAAATGAAATGAGTGACGCGTGAAGCGAAGACGATCCAAGTGCAACCATCCTCGATGAAATAGCGATGATCACGGCTAGAGCTAAAGCACCTGCGAAAGACAATAGCACACACCTGGCGAGATAACCAGGTCCTCAGAGGGACGTAACAAGACACATAATATCATGCCATATAAACTGAATAAATATTGCTCAAATAAATAAGTCAATTGGATTATAACATAGTCCAATACACACCCACTGAACGAGCGTACCATCCCCCCAACCAAACAAGGACAGGAGATGGTAAACTAATTAACGGTGACGTATCTTTCCATGCTATGAATCCAATATGGTATCCGGACCACAACAAGATTCAATACCTTCTCATCGAAGTAGTAAGTCACACCTACAACCAAACAAGGACAAGATGTGACGAACTAATCTATGACAAGTTATTGTTCCAAGCCACGGTCAGATACAAGTACCCAAACCAAAAGTACTCGTACCTAACGGATAAGGTAGCCTACCGTTCTAAGTGAAATGTAGTTAAGAACAATCCTTCCTACGCATGGGCCCTGGCTAAATAGGATCGGGATAGTCCCCCCTTAGGCACCAGAGGCCCCATCAGTAAGAGCATGACGTTCCGCAGAATCGTCAGTGGCCGTCAGTAATCATGGGTCATCAACCCCGTATCTCCAGCGGAGAGTCCGAATCACAAGGGAAAGTGCATCGAAGCCCATACGCTAAGGAATTGTCCTCCCCGCCCAATGCCTACTGTGTTGTATCCACAACACAAACCATTATAACCGCTAAGTCAAACTAGCATGCAACCTCTATTAGCGGTTATTCCTATCGCACGGCTTGTACGTACTGGTGGCCAGTCAATCACGCACTTCCGTGTTCTACATGCGATACACAACTTCGTGTTACAACGTGTCAAGGCCAATGAATGCAACACAGAAAGGTGGTCTCTTAAATCTAAGTTTAATGCGTAAGAAAATAATACATAGCAGGAAATATAAATGAACAGTAAGTTCTAACAGGTTAAGCCATGTATCACAGTTTATTTTGCATAAAGAAAATAATACTAATGCATGAAATATGAGCTAAAATAATTTAAAAAGCAAATGGTAAGGTGTCTTGCCTGATAGAACGCCTGGTGTGCTGCCATGATCAAGGTGGCATGAACTGCGACTTCGGTGCAACCACTATGCAAGGTGATTTCGAACGATGACACGTACGGTTCCATTGGGTCCAGAAGGGTCAAATTGGTTTGGATGGACATAAGGTAGTCTCAAAATTGGCGAAGGAATAGGAATAACGGGATCGGTAGTGAAAGTAAAATAGTTATTATGCTTGAAGCTATATTTTATAGTAAAAATAACTTTAGATAATTACATACTTGAAAATAGAAATCGTTTTTAAGCTAAACCCTAAATTTGTCAAAAATAATATTATAGGTAGAAAACTATATTTTTTATTAGTTAAAAATAATTATTGATAATATTGCCCACAATAGTAATAATACTAATAAAATATATTCTAATATTTACATAAACACACAAATCTATACTAGAGCATATATAATTTTAAAAGTTAATATTTGTCAACGTATGGCCTATAAAATAAGTAAATGTAATTATATATTTTATTCATCATCTATTATTGGAACTACTTATATAAGTATATTTTTAAAAATATAACACATTAGCAATCTTTGTTATAATAATAATAATCTTAATATTTAATAATAATCACAAATCCTTATATTCATAACAACAGAAAAATAACTAATGACAGAAATTATTAATAATAATAATAATAATAATAATAATAATAATGATGTGAAGAAGAAATCAAATAATAAATAAAAACAAAAAAAACGAAAATAAACACACAAATAAAATAAAACAATCAAAAGTTAACAAAGAGTTCTGTTCCTCGAGAACAACAAGCAATAAAATTTAAAAATCAAAGAAGAGTGAGAGAGAGAGAGTGAAAGAGAGTTAGCAGAGAGAGAGAGAGAAGCAGAGGGAGAGAGAGATGCGGTCGGTGGGGAAGAGAGAGGCCGGAGGTGAAGAAAGTGGGAGTGCGGGAGACTGTGGGCGCGGAGGAGAAGGCGGATGCGGGGAAGCAGAGGCTGTACGCGGAGGTTTCAGGAAGAGGGGTTTCGGTGGACGGCGATCGCCGGAGACGGCGAAGGGCGCTCGGCGGAGGTAAGAGGGGAAGTCGGCCGGGAGGGTTTCGGAAGAAGAAGGGAGCGGGCGGCGGCGGAGGCTCAGATGTGGCGCAGCGACTGGCCAGTCCTGGGGAGGAGAGGGAAGTGTACGGGAGAGGGATTCATGGAGGGGGCGTTGGTCTGCGATGGCAGTGGCAGAGTCGACGGAGGAGGGTGAAGGAAAGGAGAGGGGGGAGAGATCGACCGGCGGTGGCGCCGTGGCCGGTGAGGCGGAGAGGGTGAGCGGCTCACCATGGTCGGCGTGCGACGGTTCGGCAGGAGGCAGGGTGGAGACACACTGGTGCGTCGGCGGAAGAAGCTTACTGCGGCAGATCCGTGGCGACGCCGGAGCTGCTCCGTGCTGGCTCGGCATACGGTCAGCGACACCGGCTGGGTTCGCGACCGACGTAGAGAGTCGCCGGCGCGGTCAGGTGCGCAGATCCGAGCACCGGAGCTGCTCGAGCGCGGGATGGAGATGGAAGCCGCGGCGAGCTCACTGTGGCCGGGAGTCAGCGACTATGGCGAGGACTGTGTGTTTGTGGCGGCGGACAGGCACGACGGTCGGTGGTGGGGTCGCGTCGGGCGGTCAGGTATGGGTTTGCTATTTTCTTTGTCTCTTCCTTTGGGATGGTGGTGGCGATCCTAATGGTGGCCGGGGTTTGTTGGCCGGAGTGGTGTCGTGGAAGAGGCCGGATGATCGGAGGTGGCCTGGGTGGTGCCTAGGTGTAGGTAACGGTGGGGGTTCCTCTGCTGATGGTGAACGTGGGTGGTGATGGTTGAGTAGGGAGGTCGGTGGCGGGTCTGGGCTGGCAGGACGGTGGCGAGGCTGTCGTGGGTCGGTGGACGGAGGAGAGCAGGGCTGTAGGCAGTGGCCTAGAGGAGAGGGCCGAGAGGCGGCCAAGATTAGGGGCAGGTTTAGGGTTAGGATTGCGATTTCGATTATTCGTGTCGGGGTGTGTCCGACACAGGAATTTTTGTAATTGTAAAAAATGGAATAAGAATATGGACGGGGAACACGGACACGATGCACGCAATGATGTGGGTGAAATTTTGGAGGAGTATTATGGAGAAAATATTGGAGGAGTACCTGCCTATTTATAGGATGTGGGAATTCCCAATTAGATAGGATTAGGATTTATTTAAAACCCAATTTAGATAATTCATAATTTAATTTAAAACAATGAAATCAAATCCAAATCCAATACAAATCCAATTTTAAATCATATCCCTCTAGTTTAAATTAATTCAAATAATTCAAATTCCAAATATAGTTATTAATTCAATCTATTAAATAATCCAAAAATTAAATCAAGATTTAAATGGCCACAATAACTTCCAAATATATTTTTCAAAATACCAATAATAATAATTTTGAAAATAATAAATATTTTTAAATATCTTTTCGAATAATAAAATATTAATATTAATAATTTCGAAAATAAGAAAAATATATAAATTTAATTTAATGTACCTCATATGCAAGGAAAATAGTTTTCCAAATTATCACTAATAAATAAATAAATAAAAAGGTAATAAGATTTTGGTCATCTCAATACACAACTTTAAGCAAAATACAAATACAAATAATTATATATATTATTTGAACTATAAAAATAGAAAAAAATAAAATGTTTTTCTAAAAATATGTACGCTCGCACATATTCGCACTCGTCGAGCAAAAAATAAAAATAAAATTCCGTGCGCAACGTAAAATACGACTACGCGACGTATGATACAAAATTTTAAATCAGTACCAAAATTTAAATAATAAAAAAAATATTAGAAATTTAGGGGTTTTACAGCATTCTAGCATAGAAGTTGCTCCAACTAGCAGAAAGTTTCGAGACTATCCCTCCAACGACAAACTTGTCGACGAGGGGCATCTTCTCGTCATCTAACTTCTGGCGCAACTTCAGGAATTCCTTCACTTGAGGTAGCATCGCCATCTCGTCTTCGAAGAGCCACTTGTGGTACTTCTCGACGATAAAGATTTTGGACCTGTTCTCATCATCTTCATATAGCTTACCCAAAGAATCCCAGATCTCTTTGGCCTTCACCTTCTTGGAATATGACTCTGCCAGAGAGTCTTCCATAGAATTGAGAATCAGCAGTTTACAGATATTGTTTTCTCTCTTCCATTTGCTCTGCTTGACGAGTGCAGCAGCAATAGCATCGGCAGTTCCTCCTTCTGGAATCGTCGGTTCATCCTCAATCAACACATGGTCTACGTCCACAAGTTGAAGATTAAGGCTGACCTTCCTCTTCCAGATTTGAAAATGTTCTCCGTCGAATTTCTCCAGCTTGTTAAAGCTGGTATCGATGAGAGAAGCACGAGAGTTTTTCATCTTCTAATCTTATTTTGAGATTGTTATTCCCGAGGCATAATTTTTGATGGAAAACAGAGAAACGAAACAGTTGTCTCAATAGCAACAACGTTTCATAGCAACACTTCAAAGAAGGTGCACACAGAGATCCTTGGAGGATTCTGGATAACAAAAATCTAAAGAGATTTTGTTACAACAGCAAACAAAAGTAGAGCTTCTTTTAGGAAGGTACAAATCGAGTTGCTAGCAGCAGCGACGAAAGCCGACAAGAAGTATCTGATTAGATCAGAGAAGAAAAGGAAAGAAGAAAGAGAAAGGCAGCTTTGCTGGGGTGATAAGATCACCATTGCTCAAAGCAAGATTCGCCTATATACGATCCGCTTCCAGGAACCAGCAAGTTCTAGAGAACTTCTGGAACACTCGTCAGTCAATATTTGAGACTTGAACGGGCTTCCTGGACTTTACGGACTCCTTTAACTCTCTTCTTGGTGCATCTTTCAAAGGAGGCCAAGGGGCTCTATTTATAGAGTGGAGTGAGACTTCACCTCTTCTCCTATCCGATGTGGGACTAAAATACCAATACTCAAAAATAGAGTTTAATATTTTAGATCATCCCACAATCAGCATAGAAGTGTGCCAGTCCACGCCTACCCCCCCCGAACACCCCCGTGCATGTACGAGACATCCTGGAGTCCGTGTCCGAGTCCGAGTCCGCACAACAAAAATTAACTTACATCTTTGTTGGAATTAATCATTTTTTCTTCTAGGAAAATACTCCCATATGACACACACTTGTGCCCCACCACACCTCATGTGCACACCTCAACACAAGCAATGTATTATATTGAGATACTCACCATTTAGTGTAGCCGATGTGGGACTATCTTTCCTAGTCCAAAGGCAAAAACATCAACATATTTTTCTCCCAATATCACAAACCCGCCTTATGCAACCCAGTTATAATCAAACATAGGTGCCTAATTATTCTCTTTACTAATCAGATTCACGTATCGTAGGGTACAAATTTTTTTATAATATTATTAAAAATATATATAATTTTTAAAATTATATTGAAATATTTTAAATATATTTTAATTAAGATTTGTTATATATATATATATATATATATATATATATAATATATATATATATATATATATATATATATATATATATATATATATATATATATATATATATATATATATATATATATATATATATATATTAAAGAAGGTAATTATGGCGAATGCTCCCACCGGGAATCGATCTCCTGACCACTCGGGCCGCATGCATCTCTCTTACCTACTAGGCTAGAGACCATTTGCTATATGTATATATATATATATATATATATATATATATATATATATATATATATATATATATATATATAGTTTTTCTATATATATATATAATTTTCTCTCTCTCTCTCTCTATATATATAAAAAAAAAGAAAAAAAAAATATATACTTAGTTTATGTATAATTTAAATATTTAATATTTTTTACAATTTGTTATATGTTCAAATAGTTAGAAGAATTAATTTTATTTTAAAGATAACCTAATAGTTATAAAGATTTTTTTTTATCATTTAGTGGAGGATATACATGTTGGAATTACTAGTCATAATTTCTAATGCATGCAATCAGAAGTAGTAAAATTAAGAACATGAATTAAGAGTTTACGATTCGAGGCACGTTACAAACACTGTCCTTAGAATAGAATTTTGTCCCTACAATCGTGCAGCGGGTTCAAGGCGATCTATCCCCGAGATACAATGAATCCTTCGATCCACAGCACCGTGCACCCGGTAGTGAATCCCTCGATCGATTACAGCCTTGCCCAGAGAAGGAGTTGGATGGAGGAGAGGAGAAAGGTTCTGGTTGCGACGTTTCTCTTCTGCACGAACAGAGTTCCGAACGGGAGAAGCAAGTACCAGAAAGGAAGGCTCAAGGACGGATGAAAAAAAGACAGCAGGATAAAATATAAAGCGGAAGAACATATATGAACAGTAAATATGGGTAAGAATTGTGCGGTACCAACGCACGATAACAATCCACAATTAATGTAGCTAAGTAACCAACAATCATCACAATCTCTCTAACATCCAATAATACCTGCATCACCAAATGGAACTCGATATCAGTCGACTGTGCAAGCAACAAGCCAAACAATTTAGGATAATAAATGGCCACTCAATTGCATACGGCTTTCTATGTGGAGGTTGGGTTACCCCAACAATGCAAGTATGGGAATCCTCAGAACGTGCCGTCCCAGCAGGGCTAGCGGGGCCAAGTATAAAAAGATAAGATAAGCACCGGTCCCTCATAAGGCCACCGTACGAACAAGAGAAGTACATAGTACATAATAGTAGTCGGATACTGCCATCCACTAGTGCGAACGGTAACAACATCCGTGGCGGCCAACCTGCAAATCATGACTAATGTCTGTATTAAGGCTAGTATTGTATGATCTCGGGATTTTTGCTCCCTCCCAATGCTTCTAGCATTTTAAATTACCTAGATTATTTCTACAGTTATCCAGAATCACATGATCATCCTCTTAGATGTCATACCTCAGTACGGAAACACTAAGTAAGAATCAACTTTGGCACCTATAGTCCCAGTTGTGATTCATTCTCAGTGTTATGCAACAAGCAAGCAAGCAATCCTGACCACGCTAAGAATACAGTCCAACTACCAAGGTACTCGTGTAGGTAATCATATAATATAGCTAGAATAACAGGATGGCATCACAATGCCATATAATTATGGAAGTAGCACCTCAAAGTGCCAGTAGACAAGGAGTACCTCAGTACAAAATCAGGGCCAGTACCTCAAAGGGTAAACTGGATTTATAGCACGGATACAAGTAGTCATGTCAGGAACAAGGACAAATCTGTCAGTCACATGAAATCATCTGCCCATATCGTGGCATGGATATAAGGCCAAGTACATGGTCAGAATCTCTACTAGAATAGCATCTCAAGTACACATGAGAGCCTACAGCTCTAATCATCAAGTCGGTGTATCCACCGGATCAATCTATCAGTAGTCTTCCATCTACGATGGAATAAATATCATGTCAGGAAGGACGATCACCAAATATCAAGCTAATCACTATAAACACTGCTAGGCCCTCTGGCTCTCAAGAATCCTCTGAATCAATGATCACAAGCTATCACCAAACAAGTCTCACAGCTATCAAGATATAAAAATCAAACCAGGTGTTGGGCGTTTGGGAAGTCGAATAAAAATCATATAATGATACCATCGATATTCTCCTTGTTTCGCGGAACACTCACACAATCATCAAAATCCAGGAATCCAAATAGTCATATCTGATCAGAATAAACGCCATCTAAAAGAAATGACAACACTATCCAAGAGTCCACATGAGTCTATCAAATCAATATCCCGGGAATCATACTCCACATAATACTCAATCTTCAGACATATCCAAGGTCTCAATCCCGATACATAGGACAACTGTCAGCCCTATCTAGCTAGACTAGGATAACTCCTAGAATGAATGGTCAGGGGACAAAAATATGCCGCCAAAAAATGGCAAGGATTGTATGAACCGCTCTGGACCAGATCCATAACTCTTAAACCAAATAAGGACCAGGGTTGCAGACCATCTTTCGAGTGGAACCGCGCTCCTCACGCTATCCGACGGACAAGACAGGTCAAGAGCTAGGCGACTAATCTAGTCATAAGTCTACCTAGCAGGTACTGGAATCAGGTCAAACTAAATCTGCACGAATATTGTTCAGCAAACCAAAAGAACGGTTCTGCCCAAATCTTCGAACCAAATTCCCGATCGGGAATTCTGAAAAAATTTGACAAAGTCTCATTTGTATTCTGGACGGGAGCACCCAGTGAATTGGGGCTAAATCCACTCGGCGTAACCCGCCGCAGAATCGCAGGCTGAGAACAGTAAGTCTCAGCTTCCAGCAGCGCTACCAAGCGTACTGGAAACCAAACCATAGCCGAGAACACTAAGTCTCGACCTCCAGCAGCACTACGATGCGTACTGGGCGCCAAGCCAACACATACAACAAGAATCGCCATGCAGGGCGCATCACAGACCCACAGTCATGTCCAATCCACAAGCATGGTCACAGAAACAGTTAGCCAAAGCCGTTACCCGACCGCGAGTCGAAAACAGAGCATATGGGGACAATCTATACTCGTGATTCGTGCTCGTATCCTCGGAGGTGTGGATGACCCATCCGAGTTGTTTGATACGGCCTGACCCGGTCTCGAACCAAACTATCCTAAGTTATCATCATGGCAGTTCTACTACTATGCTACTATAACTGCCTGTTTTCAAAAATAAGGGTAAATTTATCATTTTTCATATTCCTATATTTTTATAAATATTTATTTATTATTATTGTATTTTTAGGATTTGTTTAGTCGGGTTGGAGTTTCGTCTAGTTTTGACTTATGTTAGTGGTCCGGGTAGTTTAGACTCTAGTCGGGAGCCAAAGATTATAGTAACCCTAGAGGAGGGTGAATAGGGTCAAGCTAACTAATCAAGCACTTAGCACAAGCTAATGGACAATTTAAAAATATAAGTGCAAGAGAAGAAGCAACAACAATACCGACACACGATATATCCTGGTATCCTCCCAAGGGGCACTCCAGTCCCGGAACTCTCTCCGGCTTTAATCCACTATTTGAGTAAATAGTTACACACGAGTTTGGATCCGAAGAACTCATCAACTTCAACACGAGTTTGGATCCGAAGAACTCGCCAACTTCTTACACGAGAGCTTTAGTTCGATGGCCTCTCCGACTTCAACAGAGAGTTTGGATACGAAGACTCTCTAACTTTAACCGAGAGTTTGGATCCGAAGACTCTCCAAATTCAACCTTTCACAATAGGTTTTGATCTCCTTATATAACAAGATAAAGATCTTACTTTTCAACTCAATAACTCTAACACAATTTGTGGATGGCAAATGAAAGCTTTGTAGAGTTTTTTGTGGATAGGCTTTGGTGGTTTAGAAATTTTTAAGCTCAAAGCATCAACCTTGAATGAAGGGGTTCAAGGCTATTTATTACCAAAGCATTGAAAAGAGCTCAAAGGCAACTTTTTATTCAGCGATCGGTATACCGTCGGTACGAACCGGTATACCGTCGGAATACCGGTATAGAATTACAACGGCTAGAAATATAGCCGTTGGGATCATTAAATGTTCAAAATCCTACCGTTGGATTTTTAATGTTACTGAATCGGTATACCGTCGGTACAGATCGATATTCCGTCGGTATGCCAATTTTGTAGACAGAAACTTTCTGTGAACAAAAATCGGTATACCGTCGGTATAGACCGGTATACCGTCGGTATGCCGATTTTCATCCGAAAATGATCCTGGGTTAATTTCTACCCTAGCTTTCAATTTTGCCATCCATTTCTTGTGTTTACAATTATTTTTAAGACTCGTTACAGACTCCAGATATACTGTAGCAGGTGCAGGCTTCTTCACAGTCTTGAAATAATGATGGCATGGCATGGCTTCTTTCCTTGATAGATGTTGGCTTCTTCCTTGACGTCAGATGTCCAAAGATATCCAGTTTGTGAAAACTGAATACCTTTCGGGGGCTTCGCCCCCGAACCCCGACGAGGGGCGCTGCCCCCACGACCCCCACCCCCAAGTGCGAGGCTCCGGAGATGTTGTCGGGTGATTCAGAGAAATCTTGTGGGATCCGTCGTCTTTGGCCCACCATGATTTCTTCATTGCATATGTCCACATTGATCTTGCTTATTACTTTTCTGCATGTACATGTTAGACGAACAAAGCAATATACATGTAGCAAATATCTATAATATAAAGCACAGTAGCTTTTTGGTCTGATCCATGTGCTTTGGTTCAACGATGATGAAAGAACTAAATTGCCCCTCTCTATAAGAGGGGAGGAGGTCCCATGTTGGGTGCGGAGCAACCGGTTGTTCCAACGGCACCCCCGTCTCCAGCTCCTCTTGCACCGTCCCTCCCTCCGCCGCCTCCGCTCTATCCTCGCCCACGTCGTCGTCATCGGCCTTTTTCGCAACCCCTTTGTCGCAAGCAGCCTCCTCCACCGTGCCGCCGATGCTGACACTTCCTTTGTCGCCGACGCCGACACTTCCTTCGCCGCCTCCCTCTTCTCTGCCATGACCAACCCCAACCCCTTCTCCTTCAACACCGCCATCGCTATTTCTGTCGACCCACTCTCTATCTACTCCCAAATGCTCCGCCGTCGCGTCCCTCCCGACTCCCACACCTTTTCTTTCTTGCTCAACACCACTACCGTTGCCACCAGGTCGCTCCACGCACACGCCCTCCTCCTCGGATTCCGGTCCGACCCCTTCGTGCAGACCGTCCTGCTCATCGCCTACTCCCGACGCGGCTCTGCCGACCATGCCCTACGGATGTTCGACGAAATGTCGCACAGGGATGTCGTCTCCTGGACCGCCGTCGTCTCAGGCCTCGCCGCCCTCGGACGCCCTGCGACGGCCCTGCGCGTCTTTACCTTCATAAGGCCCCATGCCGCCCCGAACGCCGCCACCGTGGTCTTTGCCGTGTCCGCCTCCGCCACGCCTATGTCGAGAAGGCCGGGTTCGGAGGCCGCATCTCCGTCCGGAACTCTCTGGCGCTGGCCTGGTGCCTGCACGCCTATATCGAGAAGGCCGGGTTCAGAGGCCAGGTCTCCGTCCGGAACTCTCTGGTGCTGGCCCGGTGCCTGTACGCCTACATCGAGAAGGTCGGGTTCGTGTCCGTACCATTATGGCACGGGTTATCCACTAGTGATAAGATAAAGCACAGTAGGACAATGCTAAGTTTAAGTATAAGAGCTATAGTAATAGCATAAATATTAGTGATATCATAATGTTAAACATAATTGAATAACCATAATCAAAACATAGTTTTGATTTTGGTAGCTCAATTAAATTTAAGATATATATAATAAAAACTCATATCACTAATAAGTAAAATAATAAGCACATATCACCAAATGTATAAGTATAAGTAGAAATGCTATAGTGCTAGTATGAATATTAGTGATAATGAAATGCTAAACTTAACAGATTAACCATATTCAAAAACATGATACAATCATTAGGCCAACAAAGATTAGATAGGCATGGCCCATAAACTCATCTCATTAGGCTAGTGGATTTAGACTAAATCCACATGACAAGTTTAGTCATTTAAAGATTAAAAATTTGACCCTTTTGACCCCAAACATTTGCATGACTTAGATTAACCAAAGGGGACCTATTAGAGGCATATTAGACATTTACCATTGGCCCAAACCTAACCCTTACGGCAGCCAAGAGAGGGTTCCATCTCCTTTTCATTTACAAAGTAGCATACATTCCCATTTTTGTGTTCTTCCCAATCTTGAGAGCAAATACCATTGATTCATCTCTCAAATATTCTCTTTTCTCTACCAAATTCTTTCATTCTTGCAAGGAAAAGGAGCTACAAGGATTGTGGAGACAAGAGCAAGGAGAGATGTCCATTTGCTAGAAGAGTCCGTGTCGGATTTGTGTCCTTTGGGTTGTTCATTGGGAATCAACTCCCACTAGGTATCTCTCTCTCTAAACCTTCTCTATTTCATCTTTCCCTTGCATATTTGTTAGTTTTCAACCCATAGGAACCACCCCCATGCATGAACCATCATTAGGAATGTTTTAGAGGCTCTTTTGAGTCCTATTTAGGAGTTTGGAATAGTTTTGGTGTCCCCCATGGAGAGATTCCAAAGGGAGCACACCATGTGTTTGTATTTTTGTCCCATAGGCTTATTTGTCTTCTAATTTCATATTTTCATGTGTTAGAGAGTAGATTAACTATGGTTAGGATGTTTAGGTTTGTTCTTATTTGGATACCAATATTTGAATCTATGTATTATGGCCTACAAGCCCGATTTTTATGTAAAAATATCAAATATAGTTATATTTATGGATGTGGACTGATTTGAGGGTTTTTGTATATATATATATATATATATATATATATATATATATATATATATATATATATATATATATATATATATATATATATATATATATATATATTGATATGTGTCTTGTGTGTATGTGATAGAGTGTGGGTGTGTTAGTGTTAAGTTAGTGAGTTAGATAATCTAATTAGTAACCTAGATAATATAGTTAATATGTGTTTCTTTTGTCCAAAGCAACCCAAATTCGTCATAATTTTCATCCATATTTTTAGTACCCAGAGCAACTTAGAAATGCCATAACTCCTAGCTCAAGACTCTGATTGATCTTTCATTTTTTTAAAAGAACCGTATCGAAGTTAGCTTTCCAAATATATATATATTAATAGGCCAAATTCGTTCTAGAACTTTCTGTAAAACTGTTTGAGTGTCAGCTGTCCGAAAGACGAACGTGTTTCGATATTTTTGCGATTTCGGGAGCTTCCGGACACGAAAATGCGATCTGTTTGAAGTTTCGAAAAGCTAATACGAAGGGCTACGACATACTTTAATCCTAGAATTTAGTGAATAGATCTAATAGGTGCAGTATTGATTTTAAGTAGAAAATCTGACTATACGATATGGACATTTTGTGTATCCTATGAGCCTATGTAGTATGGATATTATGTGAATGTAGGTATCATAGGTTGTCAAAAATATATATGATATAGTACACACACACACACACACACACACACACACAAACACACATATATATATATATATTATTGATATATATTATTGTTAGGTAATATATGTTAGTATAGTGTGTGTGTTTGAATGTGATAAGGATGTGTGTGGTTAGTAGATAGAAGTAAGATTGATAGAGGATATGTGCTAGTGTGTGTTTGATGTTGTATAGATGGTAGTGTAGTGTGTGTGTTATGAAGGTGAGAGAGTTGGGAGGATCATGCCATCATATTTGACTTGAGGCTAGTGTGGTTTATTGAGTGATTTTTGTTTTGGTTGAGTGGTAGTGTGTTCGTATATAGATGTGTGTGGGTGTGTTAGAAGAGAGGGGGTGGTTTTATTATATGTGTTTGTGTGTGTGTTAGTATTAGAGTAGAGAGAAATTTAGATGTTGTATGTATGGATATGTTAGTATGTTAGTGGTTATGTTAGAATCTATGTAGAGGTTAGAGGTATCTTAGAAGTTAGATAGTGATATCTTATATAAGTTAGATAGTTAGTTGTGTTAGTCTATGTTATTGTTAGTTAGAGATGACATATGTTAGTTGGTTAGAGTTAGAGATGGATATATATACATATATGTTATGGTTAGATATTAGTTTGTGGATGTTAGTTGTATTAGGTTTCTAAGTTAGAATAGATGGTTAGAAGTTATATGTTAGAGTTGGTTAATATCTTGTA
>JANAVB010008800.1:14018023-14053023 GCA_029216955.1 Iris pallida | reverse complement strand
ATAGAATACTTGACTTAGATTTTGTCATGTTTGACTAAGATTGACTGTTTTGACTCAAAGTCGACTGCAATTCAACATTGGATCTACATTGGACTAGGAGTTGACCAGAGTTGACCAGTTGACCAAAAGTCAACTGTGAGTCAACCATTAGCCAGTTTGACCTAGATTGGATTAGAAGTTGACCAGAGATGACCAATTGTCCAAAAGTCAACTGTAGGTCAACCCTTGACCTAGTATGATCTAGATTGACTTGGTTTGACCTTGTTTGACTTTGTTAGACCTAGTATGACTTAGTATGACTTAGATTTACTTTGATTGACTTAGCATGACCTAGTTTGATCTACTTTGACTTTGTTAGACTTAGTATGACTTAGTATGACTTAGTTTGATTTAGTTTGATTTAGTTTGACTTAGTTGACTTGGTGTGACTTAGTTTGACTGAGTTTGACCTAGATTTGCATAGTATATACTAAAAATCATGTCATACACTATTAAATCCTAATTAATGCATGATATCTCATCTTTAAGTCTGTGACATAACTCTGAGCATCTATTCTCACTGACAGCTCAGGACCGCAGGCGAGTATATTCACTGATAATTTTTATTGTCTTGATATCTGCTATATTCGATTCAGTTGTAGTGTCTTACTTGATTTCTGACACGATGGTTCATGAACTAGTATACGTCAGATCCTGTCATGAGATGTTATTCCTGGACTTTCTTGGTATATTGGTAAATTGTTCGATTTTATTTTTCTTGTACTTATGTAGACACCGATTGGGGAGTGAGCTGCCCCCCTGCTTTTGAATCCCGTGTCATGATGTGACATGTCCGGATCCGTTATACTACTCGGAGATGGAGAGTTATTAGAGGTTATATGATCAATACCCTCATGTCACTATTTTTGTGCTTGCGTCACCCTCACCACACGTAGGGTGTAGCGAGATCTTATATTTCTTGTGCTCGCTTTCCATGTTGGCCGGCTTGACCCTTCTTGAGATTTTCCTGTGATAGCCGGGCCAAATGGAATAGCCTGATCATGTGTCCCAAGCCAATCACATAACGCTCTAATATCTCATGGCACCATTTTATGTTTAAATTTATACATCATACATCCCTGTTACATTCTACATTCCTGTATTTCATACCATGACATGATATCCAGTTTACATATCTTGTTTATATTTTCTATCTAGATATTTCATCTTATTTTTTATTATAATTGTCTCTTATAGAATTTGTCAATTCATATGGAACTGCTGTTAGTGTTTGTACTTGCTCATATCCTGACAGGATAACCCTGTTGATATTTTTAGATGATCTAGAGGCCGACTGCTCGACCTTCTATGGCTACGACATAGATGGCGAGTACGACTTGGATATTCCTGTGGAGCCGGTGCTCTTAGAGGATGCACCGTCTGCTTAGACTAGTTAGATAGGCTTGCCTGGACTGTGATCCAGCTAGTACTTCAGACTTGTAGTATACTTATTATTTTGGGATCTTGTGTTATGTTTTGAACTCTAACTTGTGTTGGGATCTTGCATCTATTTTCAGTTATTTTTTCTATCATATCTTATCATATTTCGTGCTATCTTCCTTAGATGTCTTTGTGATTGAGTTGTGACTTTATATACCTCCGTACGGAGATGACAGATTTATATATTATGTCTAGATGTTGTATTTGTAGACGACCTATACAGCATTTTACCATCGATTCTGCGGCGTAGGCTGGACGTACCCACGTGTTCGTGCCCCTACTCAGGTGCGGATCGTGACAGCTACACTACTCACAGTTATACATTTACAATTACAAATGAATTAAATACAATAAAATCCAGGAGAGAGGGCAAGAGCCGTCGATGAGCAAGGGATACTTGCCTAGACGGCTCGGCTAGGTAAGAAAGTCTTCGGCGATCATGGTCTAAGTTAGCATGTCCATCGATGTCCTCGGAACACATATAAACAATCATTAGCATAAAATATTAAAGTAATGAAATAACCATAAGAGGTGGCTGAAGGCTATACCGTGTAGGTCCCGTAGGCAGTACAGGGATCTGACACGGAAATCGAGACACATAGATCGATACGGACAGACAAACCAAGACGTACACGTAAATCGAGACACACAAGAATCGAGATGACACAAATATCGAGGCAAACGGGAACATGACGTGTACGTATATCGAGACATGCACGAGAATCGAGATGACACAAATATCGAGGTAAACGGGAACATGACGTGCACATAGATCGAGGGTTCACGAATATCGGGATGGCACACGAATCAATACGACACATAAATCGAGGCGTACATGCGAATCGAGAATACACAAAGTCCGAGGTGGCACGTAAACCAATGCGGCACAAAAATCGGTGCGTACACGCAAATCGGTACGCACGGATTACGAGGTAGGCACAAAAGCCGAGGCACAAAAATCGAGGCATCACGCAAATCAAGATGGCACGGTGCCTGAGGCAGCACGGGGCTTGAGGCATTCCGCTGCCCGAGGCAGTACGTGAATCAAGGTGGTACGGAAAACGAGATGACACACAAATCAAGGTGCACGTCCTGAGGAGCACAAAGAACCGGGAGGGGTGTCACCCCCACTTTCCTGAATAGGGCTAATATGGTCATTTGCATTATTTCATTATTTTAATATTATTTTTAGTGTTTTTTTATTTATATAATACTTACCCATTAATATATATATATATATATATATATATATATATATATATATATATATATATATATATATATATATATTTTTTAATTCTGATTATATATATATATATATATATATATATATATATATATATATATATATATATATAATCAAAGAAAAAAATATATATATATAATCAGAATTAAAATATATATATATATATATATATATATATATATATATATATATATATATATATATATATATATATAATCAGAATTAAAATATATATATATATAATATATATATATATATATATATATATATATATATATATATATATATAATCAGAATTTATATATATATATATATATATATATATATATATATATAATTCTGATTATATATATATATATATATATATATATATATATATATATATATATATATATATATATATATATATATATATATATATAATCAGAATTATATATATATATATATATATATATATATATATATATATATATATATATATATATATATATAAGGTTATTAGAATAAGAAAAGGAAAAAAAAGAAGTCAAAATTGATTGTAAGTAAAGAAAAAACAAACAAAAGCACACATGCGCCACATTAGAAACCAGCAGCAGCAGTAGCTAATCCGAGAGCCCCCCCCCCCCCCCGTTTCCTATTGTAACCCGAGCAGCCTCTTTAACCGTATGTATATATATATATATATATATATATATATATATATATATATATATATATATATAGAGAGAGAGAGAGAGAGGGAGGAATTTTCACAAAACCCAAATCCTAGCCGTCCCCCCAACCTAGCGTACGTCCCAACGTCGGAAATAGATTTCTCCTTTCTCGTCCCGTCATTTTTTGAACCACTTGGTCAGGTATGATCCTAACATATACACCTTTAATTCCCTTCAAATAGTTCACGCCGATTCGCACCATGTGCGACGAAAAACGAGTTCCAAAATCGAAAAAAAACTCAATTTTGTGGGTTTAGAAACTGTCCCGAAATCCCAACTTTGTGGCCGATTTGCGACCAGCATGTTGCGAGTTTTCAAAATCGGTTTGAAGAGACTTGTAGACAACCTATAGGGCTTTAAAATCCTTTTTATAGAATTAAATTTCATGTACTGTACAGAAAGTTATTGGTTTGTGAAGTTGGAGAAAAAACTAAATTTTTTAGAAAAATTGTCCCGATACGCCGTCCGTCCCGTCAATCCGGGCGACGTGGTCGCGAACCGAAAGTATGGAAAGGTGCATATCGACTTCGTGGACGTGTGGGCTTTGACAGAATTCAAATTGGTCGCGTGTGCACGACGAATTTGATGCGTATCCGTCAAAAATTTATCGTATCGACCTTTTGCATATTTGTCAATTACTTTGTGCACGCTCGTCATATTGAGATGAAACTTGCGCCAATAGGACCGTATTATTTTTCTGGTCATGTATGCCTTGTTTGGTCCGATTCTGAGACGGTCGATTAGAACGCTATTTTGGCGGGCCCGCGACCCGATCCAACGGGCGAATTTGTGCACGACCCACCGGAATCCAACTTTGGACATACGGTTGGGTTCGTCTCGTCAAACCGGACCTGTAGATATATAGTTTGATGACTTTAGAGACCATAGGTTCTGGCACATTTTTTGGTACAAAGTAGGTTCAATGACGGACACCATTTTGACCCGAAATTATCGTTTTGCCCCTGTATCCAGAATTGGACTTCTGGATAGGCATTTCTAGCTAATTTGACCATTCTGAGAACATTAGTAATGTCTGTTTCAGCATTAGGAGACAGTTGTGCGAGAAAACCGTTCGTGGCTCATTGAGTGGGTTGTAGTTTCGATTTTCTCAGCTCAGGACAGCAGTCAAGAACATTCTCTGATAGTTTTTATTGCTTTGATATCTACTATATCTGATTCAGTTGTAGTGTTATACTTGATTCTCGACATGAGGATACACGGACTAGTATACATTGAATCTCGTCATGAGATGTCATTCCCAGTTTACCTGATATATGAGTACATTGTTCGATATTGTTTCATGTACTTGTATAGACACCGATTTGGGAGTGGGTGTAGTGCCCCGTCCCGCTCAGTCAATCGGAGGAATCGGAACGCTAATGGCGTTCGGACTTAGCCTTGCAACGGCTGCTCGAAGAAATTGCTCGGTCGAGGCGACCGCTCGCTCAGGTGGGATAGTTTCGGTGAACTTGTCTCATCTTAGCCTTCACATAATAAATCGTATGTTTTCAACTTGCACAAGTAGGCTTGATAATAAAAGAGACGAATCAACATAGATAAGGGAATAATTCCGACGGGTCGAATTGAGTTAGAATATGGAAAGGTCCAACGGTCGACTTAGAGTTGGAGCACAGCGTGCTTTGAAAATGACACTCGATCCTTCGTCCCGTGGCTTGGGAGAAGGAAAGTTGGATGAGTAGACAAAGTTATGAACGTAGCCTAAGTTATAGGCATCGCCCGCACAAATGCTTCATAAAGCGTGCACGGTCCCATCGTCCAAGGCTTGGCATAGCCTTGGTTTGCCCATGAGTTAAGTTGTGTTGCACGGCTTATGACATAAGTCTAGGCACCCAAATGACTTGGTCGTTCAGAAGTCGAACGCATGCGTGGCACGTTTCCACAATGCGAGGCCTGACGCAGCCTTTGCTCGTTGAGTCGTTGTACGTTTAAGTCAGACAAGTTATGTTAGGCTATCGGAGTGGTAGCAAGCACGGTCCTACGAGTTCTACGGTTGGGTATAACCACATAGTCTTACGGTCTCAAGGCCCGTCATATAATGTATGACTTGGGCGATAGCGTCGCGTAGAACGGAAGTTGGTTTGAGGCACGATGCACGGACTTAGTGTTTAGGGCATGAACCACGGTTGATTTAATGAGTTTTGGAGAAAGGACTATCGAATAGGCATTGAGTTGAATGAAATGATATGGTAACATAGAAAGAATGCTCGCGACCGTGGGTCAGCGAGGGGTCTCAAGGATATATGAAAAGAATGCTCGCGACCGTGGGTCGACGAGGGATCTCAAGGATAGAAGTATTGAATTTGGTTTTGAAAGAGATGGTAATACTGGAAGAAGAATGACTGTGTGAGACGTCAGTTCGAGTCGAGTCTTGCATGGTCATTGGATAACTTGTCGACTAGGAGAAGTTTCCACGAGCGGCAACCCAGGGTGCCATGGGACCGCGTCGTTCCGGAAGGAAACAGTATAGCCGTAGCTGGACGAACCGCTCGGTTTATTCGAGAAATTTCAGCGGGGCTAGCTACTTGCGTTGAAAGGGTCGCCGAATAGCAAGGCTATAGTCCATGATAGCTTGTGATATTAGTGACCAATTCATATAGATGGGTCGGCATGGGCGGCAATCCGCGTGTGTGCCTTTGGATTGAGTCGAGTATTGAGTGCACTGTATCAAGGAGTCGAGTTGAATGTGTGTGTGCAGTTAGAACACAAAATATTGGGCCTATGATTTGGCTGCAACGTAGGCAACTTGCTTCGGCACGAGATGTGGCGTCGAGTCTTGAGTTGTCGGAATATAAGTTGCATAAGTTGGTTTGAGTTGTCTTGAGTTTAAGTCAGGAAATGCCGTAAGGCAAAGTTGGTCGAGTGACACTTAGTTCACAAGTTGGATGGGTCAATCGATGATTTAGTAGCAAAGGGCCGCGAGGCGGCGATATGATTGAGTCTGATTGAGTTGCGAGGCACGGCCTCAACAAGGACTTATAGTACGGTCACACAGAAATGGAGTCTTATCGCGTAGTTGCGTCTCTGATATTAAGCCGTAAGGCAAGCACGACTTGATAGGTTAACATTATTGAGTTGATGTGCGTTGCAAGGACGAAATGGTCTTGAGACACAAAATAGGCCAAGGCGTCTGTCCTAAAACCGATCCTAAGAAAATAGTAGAAAGATAATCATAAAGGGACTATGTTGTATAAAGTAAATCAACGTGTTGGTTTTGTATGGGTGGGCGAGGAGCTCATTCCACCAGTATAGTTGAGTACTGACGCCCATATAGTTTCCATGTGCAGGCACAGGTAGAAGCTCGTGGCACGGAGCTCGCTTGGATGCGTCGAGGCACGAAGTTCCTTGGCGATTCGAAGTGTGCAGCCGCGTGGAGTCAAGACTTATATAGGACATAATGTATGGACATCGCCTTCCGAAGCATCCACTGGTTCGAGACATGTATTGAGAGATGAGAGAGAGCTGAGTGACTTATAATGTGAGATGAGTGAGCTTGAGTGACTTGTAATGTGAGATGAGTGAGCTTGAAAGACTTGTAATCTTGGCCTTGTGCCCTTTGTAATCCTTGTTTCAATACCAATAAAGAGCTTCTTTTGAATGACTTGTGTTTTGTTCTAAATTTCCGCTGGCTTATTCAATGTCTCTGCTTGGGACTTCTGTACGACGACCCCGTTGCAGCCGCTGTAATCGGCCGTTATGGAACCCGTCTTGTACGAGCGTAATCTAGGCTCGTACGGCATCATGCCTTAGCGAGGACGATCGCTCCTACGGGAGCGGGGCGTGACATAATGGTATCAGAGCACGGCTTTACGTCCTTAGACTATCGATTGAATTTTTTAACTCCGATGTTTCCGCAAACTCTGAGTGTTGCTTCCGCTAAATTGTTATCGTTGGTACGCTCTCTTCAAATGTCCCACGGATGTCCATACAATAAGTCTATCTATTTTGTAAAACGTAGGAGAACAGTTTTTGATAAAACAAAAAGATGGTTTACGTAAGCACGGTTGGCTAAGTCGGGCTGGACATATACACCAAAGTTGCATCGACCTTAGAAAAGTCGAGTGCGGGAATTGAATAGTGTCGAGCAAGAATGAGTTGAACTCGATTGAGTAAAAGTGAGATGACTATCGATAGGGGTGTTATCGAGCGACGATAACGTCGGTGCGATATAGATGAGCGTGCTTGAAAGTAGAGGAATGGTTCAAACGGGATTCGAAGAAGTCAATTTTGATTCGAATGATAGTTTTGAGGATTTGTTGAACGACTTCATTCCTGAGTGGTGTATACGATAGTCTCAGGAATGTCGATCGATTGATTGAGGATGTAGGGTGTCGGTGAGTCTATCAGCAAGCGTCGCGTTATGCAAAGCCTTAGATTGAGTGTCGTTGAACAAGTAGTAGTCTTGAAGATTTGGATGAGTTTATTCGAACAACTTAGAATTGACGTGCACGGAACGTGCACGGGATTGAGGATTGCGCGAGTATAAAATACAAAAATGATTGAGTAGGTGAAACCGAATCGAAGAAAAGTTAGGGTGTACGAATGGATGACTTGATCGAGGAAATTGATACGAATCGTATACGAAAAATTTGCACGACAGGTAGATGGCGTACATGAAAGATTTGATTTTAAAGTTACGCGAATGACTCTAAGGATTGGATTGAACGTTGCTCGATGATTTGAGTTAGCAAGGAATGATGCGAATTAAGGAAATACGTTGGTCGATGACTTAAGATAGACAGATGAACAATACGTGAATTTGGTTTGAGGGAATTGATGTTGTGAATGAATCGAGGGATAACGATCGAACTTGAATTTGAAAGTCGATGAGAGTATCCAGTTGGATGATAGCACCATTCGCACGACTCGAAATTGGTTGCAAAGGAAGATTGTCAGGTTACGCATATCATCGATGGTATTGAGGCGTATCAAAGATCGATATGCAATAACTCGGGGGTACTCTGACTCGGCGAATGACGATCGTGCAAGTGTTATTGTTCAGTTGGATGCTATACTTAGGATTTTGATTGAGATGAATGTTGGATAAAAATGATCGTGTCTTGATGGTTACGTTGATAGCCACAACGTCGACGATCTTGTCTTACGTGAGCACAACTCTAGCCTCGCACATGCGTCGCGTCAGATTTAGGGCGATCGTTCTGCGTGAGCGTTGATATGGTGATTCATGTCGCGGGAATGATCGAACTCGAAAAATTAGGACGCGGTAAATTTGATTGTCTTGACTTGTCGGTTTGATGCGAAAGAAAATTTTAGGATGTTAGGACTTGCAATTGATGAATGAAATAAACTTGAGGATTGAGTAGGTCCAATCCGCACATCAAGAATGAATTAGTCTAGACACAAAAAAAGAGTTACGTCCCGATGAGAATGATTATCTCGCGGGACCGTACATGGTGATTCGTGCCTACGGAGGATAATCTGACTCGCATGAGATCGGGGTACAACATATTGTTAAGTCGGACGACCTTGTGATCGATTACGTGAATTAGGATGAATGACTTAGGGAGTATAAAATATGAATTATGGTTTAGCGATGAATTGTGTCGTAGCGTGCTTGACTTGAAGATTGATAGGCAAACTATGTCGAACGTGTTCAAAGAGATAGACTATACAAAATGGCTTAATGAACGAGTGATATCGATATGTCAAGGAATTGGTTGAAACATGAGTTATCGTAGGATGGCTTTGTTGAATGACTCAGACCCCGTGCGACGAATGTTGAGATGTGTGTAGGGAATCGATGCTCAATATTTAGAAATCGGAGTGATGCGAGCTTGGGTAAAAATCCCGTACTATCGATTTGGCTTGACCTTAGGATGGGGTCAGTGTTGATATTGTTGTTTGAGAACTATGATTCCAATACTGATGGGTGACCTTAGCCTAAAGACGTAGCCTAGCAGTTAGACAGACGTTCCGGTGCGAAGCGATAGGAATTGTGGAGGCACCGCTCACGAGGCTCGGTTGACATACATGTATATCAAGAACGCTTGAATATGTGCACGATCCGACTCGAGTGGTGATGGCAGATTCTCTATCATGAGGCTTGGCTGAAATGCATATATTTTGGGGACGCCTGAAATATGTGCACGATCCAACTAAGTGATACGTTGAATCAAGCGAGACTTGAGGAACGGGAGAGTGTCGAGGATTTTGAGATCGTGAGTTTCGAAAAAATATTGATGATTATTGAATTGAAACGAGTTTGAATGTTGGTTGATCGGTTGGTGTGCCTTACGACTAAGTTAGCGATAAGCACGAGCGTGGCTCGAATTGAGGGAACGCATAGGTGTAGTGTGTGCGAGAGTCCTTAAATGTAGAACAAAGTTATAAGTCGATAAGTGTACTCAGTAAGTTTTGAGGACGAAACTTTTTCTGAGTGGTGTATGATGTAGTGCCCCGTCCCGCTCAGTCAATCGGAGAAATCGGAACGCTAACGGCGTCCGGACTTAGCCTTGCAACGGCTGCTCGAAGACATCGCTCGGTCGAGACGACCGCTCACTCAGGTGGGGTAGTTTCGGTGAACTTGCCTCATCTTAGCCTTCACATAAGAAATCGCATGTTTTTAACTTGCACAAGTAGGCTTGATAATAAAAGAGACGAATCAACATAGATAAGGGAATAATCCTAACGGGTCGAATTGAGTTAGAATATGGAAAGGTCCAACGGTCGGCTTAGAGTTGGAGCACAACGTGCTTTAAAAATGACACTCGATCCTTCGTCCCGTGGCTTGGGAGAAGGAAATTTGGATGAGTAGACGAAGTGATGAACGTAGCCTAAGTCATAGGCGTCGCCCGCACAAATACTTTATAAAGCGTGTACGGTCCCATCGTCCAAGGCTTGGCATAGCCTTGGTTTGCCCATGAGTTAAGTTGTGTTGCACGGCTTGTGATATAAGTCTAGGCTCCCAAATGACTTGGTCGTTCAGAAGTTGAACGCATACGCGGCACGTTTCCGCAATGCGAGGCTTG
Source organism: Iris pallida (assembly GCA_029216955.1). Lineage (NCBI taxonomy): Eukaryota > Viridiplantae > Streptophyta > Magnoliopsida > Asparagales > Iridaceae > Iris > Iris pallida. The sequence goes on along the minus strand of JANAVB010008800.1, from coordinate 14,042,578 downwards.
ACGCAGCCTTTGCTCATCGAGTCGTTGTGCATTTAAGTCAGGCAAGTTATGTTAGGCTATCGGAGTGGTAGCAAGCACGGTCCTATGAGTTCTACGGTTGGGTATAACCATATAGTCTTACTGTCTCAAGGCCCATCATATAAAGTATGACTTGGGCGATAGCGTCGCATAGAACGGAAGTCGGTTTGAGGCACGATGCACGGACTTAGTGTTTAGGACATGAACCACGATTGATTTAATGAGTTTTGGAGAAATGACTATTGAATACGCATTGAGTTGAATGAAATGATATGGTAACATGAAAAGAATGCTCGCGACCGTGGGTCGACGAGGGGTCTCAAGGATATATGGAAAGAATGCTCGCGATCGTGGGTCGGCGAGGGGTCCCAAGGATAGAAGTCTTGAATTTGGTTTTGAAAGAGATGGTAACACTGGAAGAAGAATGGCTGTGTGAGACGTCAGTTCGAGTCGAGTCTTGCATGGTCTTTGGACAACTTGTCGACAAGGAGGAGTTTTCACGAGCGGCAACCCAGGGTGCCATGGGACCGCGTCGTTCCGGAGGGAAACAGGTATAGCCGTAGCTGGACAAACCGCTCGGGTTATTCAGAAACTTTTAGCGGGGCTAGCTACTTGCGTTGAAAGGGTCGTCGAATAGCAAGGCTATAGTCCATGATAGCTTGTGATGTTATTGACCAATTCATATAGATGGGTCGGCATGGGCGGCAATCCACGTGTGTGCCTTTGGATTGAGTCGAGTATTGAGTGCACTATATCAAGGAGTCGAATTGAATGTGTGTGTGTGCAGTTAGAATAAAAAATGTTGGGCCTAAGATTTAGCTGCAACGTAGGCGACGTGCTTCGGCACGAGATGTGGCGTTGAGTCTTGAGTTATCAGCATATAAGTTGCATAAGTTGGTTTGAGTTGTCTTGAGTTTAAGTCAGGAAATATCGTAAGGCAAAGTTGGTCGAGTGACACTTAGTTCACAAGTTGGATGGGTCAGTCGATGATTTAGTAGCAAAGGGCCCTGAGGTGGCGATATGATTGAGTCTGATTGAGTTGCGAGGCACGGCCTCAACAAGGACTTATAGCACGGTCACACGGGAATAGAGTCTTATCGCGTAGTTGCGTCTCTAATTTTAAGCCGTAAGACAAGCACAACTTGATAGGTTAATGTTATTGAGTTGATGTGCGTTGCAAGCACGAAATGGTCTTGAGACACAAAATAGGCCAAAACGTCTGTCCTAAAACCGATTCTAAGGAAAGAGTAGAAAGACAATCATAAAGGGACTATGTTGCACAAAGTAAATCAACGTGTTGGTTTTGTATGGGTGGGTGAGGAGCTCATTCCACCAGTACAGTTGAGTACTGACACCCACATAATTTCCATGTACAGGCACATGTAGAAGCTCGTGGCGCAGAGCTCGCTTGGATGCGTCGAGGCACGGAGTTCCTTGGCAATTCGAAGCATGTGTCCACGTGGAGTCAAGACTTATACGGGACATAATGTATGGACGTCGCCTTCCGAAGCATCCGCTGGTTCGAGACATGTATTGAGAGATGGGAGAGAGATGAGTGACTTATAATGTGAGATGGGTGAGCTTGAGTGACTTGTAATATGAGATGGGTGAGCTTGAGTGAGCTTGAGAGACTTGTAATCTTGGCCTTGTGCCCATTGTAATCCTTGATTCAATATCAATAAAGAGCTTCTTTTGAGACATCTATCGGTAAACCCTCACATTTCTTGATTGACAAGACCTGCATGGGCCACCACTTAAACCATGTCACGCCCCAGAACCAGGATACTGGAGAGCGGGGGCGTACATAGCCAGCTACGTATATTGAAATAGAATACATCTCAACTATACGGTCACGGCTGTCTAGATATGAGGGTTTACTACAAGCCAACGGTCTCTTATGGTCAAGCCTATTGTCTCAATCTCAAGCAAGTAATATGATCACAAGATGTTTGACCACCAAATATACAATAAAAGGCGTCCCAAATATTACATATCAGCTGATCATGAAGCTAGTCGTACAAAATGCTGGGACTAGCAAGAGTTAAGTCATACATGATCAACCCTAGGATTTGTTAATCATGTTTACAGCCCGTAGGCAGACAGTAGGTAAAGTGCATCGAGCTAACAGGTGCTCGTCGACTAAACGCCTCAAAAGAATAACTTTACAATAGAGTGAGCGAAACAAAATAGAAAACCCACTCGTAGCCCGGGTTCCTTCTAGTCGCCACCATCGGGCTGGAGGTTCGAAAGATCCTCGGGAGCTGCTCCGAAATCTGGCCACGCAAAACCAGCTGGGTCAAACCCCAGAAAGAGCAAGTGCCACAAAGGAGGCCACGAAATAAGAACAAAAGCCAGCATATCAGAACATAAGAAAAGAAATAGAAGAAGGTACAAGTAATAAAGAGTACAACAGGACAATAAACGACTAGTGACGTGGGACCATTTCGGGAGCCAGGTTACAACCCTTAAACCAAACAAGGACCGAGGTTGTAACCATTCGCCTGAACAGTACTCTGTCTTTACCCATTTATTGTTAGAGATAAGTAAAACAAGCATGTACTAGAGTAGTCAGGTACAGGGACTAGACAAGACTTAGACAAGGCTGGACTCCATTCATTCACAATGCGGCCAAGCAATTACTACGGCTTACTACTTAACTAACTAGGGTTATCACAAGCCTTAATTACTAACAAGATGCAATGAGAATTTCCCAGTCCCAAGCCCTGCAGACCATCCAGTTATCCTTCCGCGGGTTGAGAGTATGGTTGGGTACATCGCCCCGGAGACGATATACCTTTAGGTGACTTAGAGGGTGCAACACATGACAGTGCGTTGGAAATGTGCTCTACTCGTCGGCAAGCTACAAGTCCAATTAAGAGCGCCCAGATAACGAGATTGCCTGTGACTAGAAATTCTCCATGAACTATAGTTTGATCTAGTCATTAGCCTAATCCATATTCAGTATGAATCCCTAACCGTGGGAACTAGGGAGTCACGTCCTAGACATGATGCAAGACAAGACAAGTGGATTGTACAAGCAAGCAAGCAGGAATACCCACGGTGTCAAGTTGATTATACGAGTCAAGTTAGCCGTCGCAACAGCATCAAGATAAATCATGTCAGGGTACTTGTCAGGAGTGCGCCACGACGGGCCACTATCATGTCAGGTTGGTCATGTCAGGAGTGCACCACTACGGGTCACTGTCGTGTTATGCTAGTTCCTTGTCATACCATGCCATGTACAATAGTCATTCCAAACATATTAAGTAAAATCAAGTTCATGACAAAAGGCGTAAGGATATAAAATGGGCGTAAAATATCTAATAAAATATCAATATACAGGGCTAAAGAAGAGCCAAGCTTAAGGAAAATAAAACCAAATCTCCATGATTGGACAGATTGCGCAAGGGTCCCTGGGGTCGGGTTGCGCAGGGTGTCAGCTGCGCAGGGTGCCAAGTGCGCAGGGGTCAATTACGCAGGGATCAATTGTACAGTGGTGGAGTGCGCAGGGTCCAAGCGTGCGGGGTTAGATTGCGCGGGAGCCAACTGCGCAGGGGTGAACTGCGCAGGGGCGGATGGCGCAGGAACAGACTGCGCATGAACAGGCTGCGCATAAGCAGACTGCGCATGAATGGATAGCGCATGGGGCTGAGCGCAGTTCGCCAAGGGGCAAGCAGCGCGGTCGGCGCTGCGCTAAAGAGCGCAGGCCGAGAGGAGGATGCGCAGTCCAGCACTGCGCTAAAGAGCGCAGGCTGCTGCCTCCTTCTCCAGGCCGAGAAGAACACTCCAAGAACTCCAAGTTCAAATCTTCATATCTTTATCAAATCAAAACCAAATCTAGATTTTCAAAGTTCTAACTTGAGTAAAATTGAGTTCTCTTCCACATGGAAGCATCAAAACCCACAAAAATCCAACTAAAATAGATCAAAACTATGTAATCCGAAAATAGAAAAAACTTAGATCTAGAACAAAGGAGACTCCAAATCACAAAATGTCAAGTTCTAATGTTCATCTCCATGGCCTAATCTAGCTAATGGACAAATAAAATAGGGTTCTCATATGGTGGCAAGATACACTTGCCTATGGGTGGAGGTGTTGTGTAGAGGAAGAAGAAGAAGAATTAATGGAGGAAAGTAATGAAGAGGAAGAGTGTTAGGTGGGGATTTTAATGGTGGAGGATAAGTTGAGTGTAGGGTGGAGGTTAGCTAAGGTGCTCCAATGCAAAATAAACCAACCCAAACCAAACCAACCTTCTCCACAACATAGAACCAAACCAAGTCAAAACCCATTTTACGAGGAAACCAAAATCTGTAAGTCGAGCCAGAAATACAATTACAGGCCAAAATCTGAGAAAATAAAATATAGGTCCGAAATACGTATACGCCTGATAAAATACGTATTCTGAATATGGGTGTTATATTGGGACTTCTGTGCGACGACCCCGTCGCAGTCGCTGTAATCGGCCGTTATGGAACCCGCCTTGTACGAGCGCAATCTAGGCTCGTGCGGCATCACGCCTTAGCAAGGACGATCGCTCCTACGGGAGCGGGGCGTGACAGTGGGCTGGCCCCCTGCTCTTCGAATCCCGTGTCATGACCTGTCATGTCTTGATTCATTATACTACTCGGAGATGGGGAGTTATTAGAGGTTATGTGATCATACCCTTACTTGTTTGTTACTTGCGCATAGCTCCATCCTCACCACACGTAGGGTGTAGCCTGACCTTATACTACTTGTGCATAGCTTTCCATTTTGGCCGGCCTGATCCCTATACTATTATACTGTGTATAGCCGGTCAAATGGAACAGCCTGATCTGGACCCAAGCCGATCACATAACGCTCTAATATCTCATGACACTTTATTTTTATGTTTACATCTTACCTCAGATTACTTTCTACTGTTTATATTCCAGTTTTATCTTATATCTCACACATGACATGATATCCAGTTCTCTTGTACTGTTTTACTCTCAGTCTTGATATTTTATCTTATATTTTACTATAATTGTCTCTTATAGTATTTGTCAATTCATATGAAACTGCTGTTGGTGTTTGTACTTGCTCATATCTTGACAGGATAACCCCCGTTATTTTTCAGAGGATTTAGATGTAGATTGCCCGACCTACTACGGGTTTGGCATAGATGGAGCCTACGACCAGGACCAGCCTGTGGACCCGATGCTCGTAGAGGACGCACCGCTAGTAGTAACCTAGTTTACCTAGATTTTGTCTTGATTACATTCCAGTTTGATACTTTGAGACTTGTAGTATTTATTTTGGGATATTATTTTATGTCTTGGTTTCTGAACTTGTGATTGTGACTCAGCGTTGTTTCTGACTATTTGTCTCATCTTTATCTTTATCTTTATCATCGTGTTTATCTTCCTTATAATTATATGATTGAGTTGTGGTTATATTCCTCCGTGCGGAGATGACAGGCTATATTATTGTGTCTTAGATTCTATATATTCTAGATGACCTTTACAGCGTTCTACCGTCGATACTGTGGCGTAGGCTGGACGTACCCACGTGCTCGTGCTCCTAAATAGGGTGCGGGTCGTGTCACGTTTTTATGGTGGCCCATGCAGGTCAGAGTCGCAACTAGTGCGATTTCATAATGGTGCTCTACTTAGAGTGCTAATTACAAGCCTGCTGTTAGGATATAGGTTTTAGATTATGATAGGAGTTACTCAATCACATATTAGGAAAACTCCAATCTTTTGATTTCCATGACAAACTCTTCTTGCATTTCGAAATAAATTGTCCTTCCTTGATGATATCCTATCATGTGCCATATTGATTTCTTTGCTTGAATCTGTCTCCAGGTTGACAGTGAATCGAGCTCAGGCAGCTGGATCCAGTACAGCACCGGAGAGGTCCGATCCGTCATAACCTATTTTTTTGAGTGAGAGAGCTGCAGATCAGGAGATTGACCCTACTGTCCCTGCCGTTCCAGAGTTAGCGGCAACAGTATCGGGGGGTCTTCCTCCACAAGTCCTGAGGACTGTACCTGTTCAGCCGGGGACTGTTCCACCTCCACCTGCGTTGCTGATTGACGCTACTCAGATGTTCGCGCTCCTCCTGCAGATGATGGAGACGCAGCGAGCTCAGACTGAGGCTTCACAGCGGCAGACAGAGATTTTAAGGCAGAGCATGGAGAATGTGCACCAGTTAGCACTCGTCGCTGTAGAGAAGGTGACTGCAGTGCAGACTCAGGGCTCTCCAGCCCAGCAGCCACAGCAGCAGCAGGCAAAACTTGGCTCCGTGATAGATTTTAAGAAGATGTTTTCTCAAGAATTCAAGGGAACAGAAGGGATCTTGTAGGCCGATGATTGGCTAGAGGATGTTGAGCGGAGCCTGGGGTTAGCACAGCTTCCGGAGGGACTATGGGTGTCAGCAGCAGCGAGTCAGTTCTTTGATATTGCTCTGACTTGGTACCGTACAGACTCTCGTGTGACAGTGACAGGCTTGACATGGGAGAACTTCAAGAAGCTATTCAAGGAGAAATTCTTTCCTGATGTGGCTCTTAGTACACTGGAAGGCCAGTTTGTGGGACTTGTGCAAGGGAACATGTCTGTGGACGAGTACGCGACGGAGTTCTTCCGTCTGAGCCAGTTCGCCTCGGGCATGGTTCAGGATGCTGGAGAGAAGGCCCGCAAGTTCAGGAGGGGCCTGAACCTCGCCGTCAGATCACGCACGTCTGGGTGTCGTACTGCGACCTTTGAGGACATTCTGATGGACGCTCAGAATGCAGAGGAGGACTTGGGTCTTAGGCCCAAGCGACCTCAGACTCAGCAGAAGCCGTTCTACCAGCAGCAGCATCAGCAGCACCAGGCACCAGCACGTGCACAGCATTAGCAGGGGCAAAAGCAGATTCCACAGTGTGCTTTTTACGGGAAGCCGGGGCACACCCGAGAGTGTATGAGCATAAAAAGTACTTCATAGACCGAGTCAAAGAAGTTGAGAGCTTTACGCAAGTCAAACAGAGTCAGACTCAGATTTTACGCAGAGAGCAAACAGAGTAAAACTCTACGCGAGCTATTTTTACGCGAGAGCCATCCTCAAAACTTTACGCGGGAGACAGGCTATCCACATCGCATTTAATACGCGTGATACTGTTCCGACATAATGATTTTCTGACAGCGGACAGCACAGAAGTCGAGAAGATTTGATTTACACCAAACCCAACACTTGTCGTTTAGTGTGCAGATGGGCTACTTTACGCTCAAGAGATTGCTTCTTTTACGCATGAAAGCTATTCGAGCTTTTTACGCTCAGGCTGTTGTGCGCGTAAAGTTTATTTGAGCTAATTTTACGCTCAAGGCTACTTTTCAGCCACTTTACGCGGGAAGTCTATTTTGGGTTATTTTACGCCCAGTCTGCTACTTTACGCAGGAAGTCTATTTTGGGTCATTTTTACGCCCGATCTTTTCTGGCTACATGAGATCGTGGTCTGCTTACGTGGCTTTCATGCCACACTTATCGAAGAACGTGTACGTGCTCTCCCCATTTTGTTGAAGTAGTGGGACACGTGTCATCATGCGTAGAGACCAAAACTCTACATGAGACACGTGTCATTATGCGTAGAGAATGATTTTCATCATGGGTGACAGTTACTTGCATAAAGACCCAACTTTGTTGCTTTTTACGCACAGAGGGTCTAGTCTATAAATAGACTTATTTTTAAACACAAGACATCATCAAAAGAGAGATACAGGAGAGGAGATTCTGAGAAAACTCATACTTTCAGAGTGATATTCCCAGAAGCATTTCTTCAACTTTTTCTCAAGAACAGGGTGAAGCAAAGCAGGAAAGCATTCGACTGTGCCATCAGTGCCGTTGCTCGATACCTTTCTGGTGACTTAGTTCTTCCGATTGTTCATCTTCTTCAAGCAGTTTTCTTCATCATTATCGTATGGTCCAAGGAACAAAGTGATCGCTCTCAGATCAGACTTCCATATCAATACTTCCCAGAAACAATTTGTACTTTTGTACTTTTTTAGTTTTTTTTCAAAAGCCAAATTTAGGCATTTTGTTAAGTGAAACAAAATGGCGACTCTGCTGGGGATGACTTTCTCCTCTGATGAGAAAGTAATTACTCAATATGATAATGTGTCGGTCGGATCGACAAAGAAGACTCTGGTTGTTCACTTCGACCAGACTGCTTACGAAGAAATGCTCCGAACTGGGGGTAGTACTCGCTGCTCCAATGTTCAAAAATCGCGGAAGGTGTAAAAAGTTTGGATTTCTAAGTCCAAAGCATCCTCGGATCTCCCTGTTGTCTCTGAAGGCAAAGGAATCCTTCCTACTCCTGTTGTGGAGGCTCCCGTCTGTGACGAGGCAGTCTCTACTTCAGTGATGCGCCCTGGGCGTAAAAATCAGTCTCTCGTCTGTGACGTAGTAGACTCCCAAGTTTTATGCTCTGCGTGTAAAAACCAGTCTCCCGTCCGTGACGTGGTAGACTCCCAAGTTTTATGCTCTGAACGTAAAAACTAGTCTCCCATTTGTGACATGGTAGACTCCCAAGCTTTACGCTCTACACGTAAAGGAAAATCTCTCGTCTGTGACGTAGCATATATTCATATTTTGCGCTCTACACGTAAAGGTAAATCTTCTGTCGGTGACAGAGTAGATAAAATTCACAATGATGCCTTTGCATCTAAAGTGAATTTGCCTGTACGCATGCAACGTAAAAACAAGAATTCTATTGTTGGTAAAACTTCAGTTTTCCACCAACAGCCTTCTTACACTATTTTACGCAAGGTACCAAACCTTCAGATTATGCGTAATGCTGATGGAGTCCTTTATGCACAAAAATCTTAGGATTTACGCACGCAACTCCAAGCGCATAAAAATGTACAGTTTGGTTCTGCTAATGCAGCCAGTAATCTTCTTTATACACAAGGGACTAAACGTTTCTCTGTTCCGACTCCCTCTACTCCTTCTGATTTACGCGAGTTACTCGTACAAAAGCGTAAAAACAGAAAATCTCCTGTGATGCTCCCCAAAGAAGATCATCATTGTGAGTGTCACCAGGTTGCAATCAAATGTTGCTGTTCGACTTCTAAACGGTCAGTTTTTGACCGATTAAGCTATAATGTGCCTCAGCAACAAGTTGATGACCAAGAACATGAGTTGTCATATGCATCAGTCAATATGGCATTTTATACCAACAGAGGACGACGTCCAAGACGCAATTCGTCCTGGACTCCAAGCCAGCAACAGTTCAATCGACTCCTTGATACTTTTGAAGGGGTATATCAGAATACTCGGTCAAGAGTTCAAAGATCGTTGCAATCTTCAGATTCAGAAGCTGGGGGTACCCAGTTGTTGGAGTCAGAAACTGATAGTGTTGATTCATACCTCTATACCAATCCCTCTGTATGCTCAAGGGAGGTTGAATCCTATGCTATCGGAGATGAATCGGAGACGTCAACTGCTAATACAGAGCAACGTCTTTCTGCAGTTGAACAATCACTGAAGGACATGCGTGCCATGATGCAAAGTATGTATCAAATAATAATGACTCTGCAAACTGTTCAGCCGACAGTGATAACACTGGTTCAGGTAGCAGCTCAAACTCAAGATAGTCAAGGGGTTGATACACCTTTGAATAATCTTAGTCAAAAGCCTGCTATCAATCAAAATTTTGCAGTTTCAGATCCTCTCATTCCAGAAGATATACCACCTCCGGTGGGGGTTACGGTACATCCGGCCACTATCCAATCAAATGTGCTTTCTTAAACCAGTGAAGCTATTCAAGCAGTGCGGGAGCTAAAAGCATAGTTTGAATTTCTGAAGCACAAGGATCAACTCCAGAGGTTAGGGATTAAGCAACCTTATCCTCCTCATTGGAATGATGTACCCTTTCCTCCAAAATTCAAGCCACAGTCGATGGTGTTATTTGATGGAAAGGCCTCTCCTAGTCAATATATCAATTATTTTGATATTATGATTGTGCATCTGCAGAAGAATGATGCTCTTCTCACTTGAGTTTTTATCGGGTGCCTGACGAGTTCAGGTTATGACTGGTATCGCAGTCTACCCGACAATTGCATATCGTCTTTTGACGAGTTTAAAGCAATGTTTTTCTCCCGCTTCTATGAAGGAGGCATGGACATGAATATGTCCTCATTAATAGAGATCAAACAAAAGGAGAAGGAAGATACTCGGACGTTTATCGAACGTTTCCGACAGGCAACTTTAAAAATGCCTCCTGGTATGCCAGATTCAGTATTGATTGATACATGCAAGATGAATCTGCGACCAACTATTGCTGTCTTCACAGGCTCTCAATTCACAGATTGGGCCTCGTTCATTATAGCAGCAGTTTCAGCCGAGACCAATGGTAGGTTGGCTCGTGAACATGGGATGCTTTTTGCCTCAGAAGACAAAGGAAAGAAAGCCTCTTCAGGTAATAATTCCGACAATCGTAATAGGAAAGGGAAGAAAACCTTAGTGGTTAATCTTTCAAAACCTAAAATAGTGCCAAATAATCAGGAGTCTTCCAAACCAAAAGAAGAGTACTCTTTTGATGACAGTGATATCCCAGAGATATTCCAATATTTTATGAAGAGTGGGAAACTCCAGATTCCAGAGCCAAAAAGACCTAATGAAGTGAATCTGACTGACAATAAATCATCCTACCAAAGCTTGCTATGTCTTAAAGAAGAAAATCCAAGAGTTGATAAATGCCAATGCCATCGCTTTAACCATTGATGAGCATACGGTCACAACTAATATGATTTCTCTTCAATTTGGAGGTTTTCCTCCACAGCAAGTTCCAGATGGGATTGTCCCAATTTCTAAAACGACAATGAAGATTGTGAATCTTTCGCCTGCTAGAGAGCAAAATGAAGGATTATTGCCTCTCACATTAAAAAATGGTGAAATTATGTGGGTACATCCTGACTTAGTACCTGAAATGGAAGATGAAGGTAAAACTTCAAAATCTAAGAAAGGTAGAAAAGTCAAAACCTGCAATATGATTTCTCATATTGTTACTCCAGATCGTGATGGTTTAGATCATCTTTGGGATGGCATTCCTTTGGAGGATAGACGGAGGGGTTTGAATATATGCCCTCCAAGTTTGGCTCCTCCTACCAAACTCAAACTTACTCATCAGCAATGGTTAGTAATGAATAGTGTCCCCTTATACAGGGCACAACAAGTCTTTGCTGCTTATGAGAAAGCTCCTACAGGGATGGTTCCTTCTGTCCCGAATACTCCTACTCCTGTGGTTGCAGAGGTTTCTGTTTCATCTTCCTCTGTTACCATCTATTGAAAGTCCGCTACCCATTCACATGTACAGTCAACAATCAGTCCATCTCATAAAAAAGATGGGATATGACTTTCAGAAGGCGGAAGGTTTGAACTATAATAAAGGAATGCGACTTTCTTTACAAATTCTAAGTCAAAAATCCACTGTTGGATTGGGTTTTGAGGTCCCTCATAAAAATTCTCGCAAGAAGAAGACTAAGGGAAAGAAGAACAAAACCTGTAATATGGTACTTCATTCTCCTGAGTCTGAAGAAGAAACCTTTGCTGGTACGAGATCCGGTAAAGAGTACAACAAAGATTATGAGGAAACTTCTAAAAAAGCAGAGGACATTGTTGAAACACATCCAGTTCAACCGTCATCTATTCCTGCCGAGGCAAGGCCCTCTAAACCATCTGTGGTTGAGAAAGGGAAACAGAAAGCAGTACGCTTTGACATCCCATTGAATTCTGCTTCAAATCAAGAGGTAGTGATGAAACCCTACAAGTTCGATATTCTAGCCCAATTAGCTAATACTCCGGCTAGACTTTCGATCTTTGAGCTGCTTCATCTTTCTAAAGAAAGTCGCAAAACTTTGAGCGAAGCTTTGCTACAAGCGGACTCATGCTTAGCTCAACTCAAGAGTCTTAACAATATACCAGTGTCGTGTCCACAATGTCATAGTGTGATGGAAGCAATTTCTAATATTACCTTCACACAAGAAGATATGCTGTTGAAGCATAATAAACATGACAGGCCTCTATGTTATACAGGGTATATTAAATCTACTAAAATTGACAGGATTTATATTGATCTTGGGTCTTCTATTGGCATTATTCTTCAGAGTATGCTACGACCCTTGAGGATTCCTACTAGTGATTTGACTTACACTAGTACCACAATAGTTGGTTTTAACTCTGGAAAGAGTAAACCATTGGAAAAGATTCGTCTAAAGATTCAAATAAGTGATCTTCGAACTATGACGACCTTTTATGTTATCAACTCAGATGTATCTTACAATATCCTTCTTGGAAGACCGTGGATACATGAGCATAACATTGTGCCTTCAACTCTCCACCAATGCTTCAAGTATGTGGATTCCCAAGGGATTGTGAAGACTGAATTTGCAGATATCAATCCTTTTAAGGGTGTTGAAGCCTATTTCTCTGACTCAATACTCTACAAACAGGAGCAGGTAAAAGAAATATCTGATATGGCTGAAGATCGGTTGTCTACAGAAGATCAGTCTGTCAATAAAGATCCTCCAGAAGATCAACCTTTGAAGATTAAAGTCAAAGGACGAATCCAATCTCAACCTGTCAATGATCAACCTCTGATGATCAAGGTTAAAGGAAGAACTCGAGCTTCGTCTGAGGAATCTGTGAAAATTCCAGTTAAGAGCCAAGTTCAACCTCTCATGATCAAGGTCAAAGGACGTACTTCTCATACGAATGATCCAGAACCACTGATTATCAACCTTGGCAAGTCTACGCAGAAGACGGATGACGGTCCGTTAATGATCAATCCAAAGCATAGTATTCAACTTGTAAATAATGTAAATATTGATGATTCTGTACTTTCTCATATTAATGAAGATTTCCTTTTGGAGTACATGGCTATCAAATTTATTGAAAGAATGACTTTATCGGCTGATGATCAAAGTCATCAACCTAAAAATAGCATAAATACAGAGGAAACCTTATATATTAATCATAAGAAAAATTTCTTTCCTTCTCATGTCGATGTTGGACCTTATGCTCAAAGATTCTTAAAAACTTCTCCATATCTTCTTCCTGTAGCCTCATCATCACAAGCTTGTGTAACTTATAGACGTCACGAAGAATCTTATTTTGTGATTCTGTCTAATAAAAAAACAAGCGCCAAATTGTGTTTGGCCTGGCTAAAAATATCCTTGTTACTCAGACAGATGATCTAAAAGAGAAAGATAAAGGAAGAATCCGAATTAACAAATATAGTCAACAATCTCTTAAGATTATCCAGAATATGGGATATGATTTGAAGACTATGCAAGGTCTCAATCAAGGCAAAGGTAGACGGTTACCATTATGTGGTGATCTGTTTTAGCAGAAAACTCGTCATGGGTTGGGGTACGATCCATCCCACATGTTTAATGAAGATATACAAGAAGAATTTTCTTCCAGTTCTTCACAATCCTCAGATTCTGAAGAAATCCAGTTCATCGAATCTGATACATCCCACATGTACAAAGAAGATATGGAAGAAGAATTTTCTTCCAGTTTTTTACAATCCTTATATTCTGGAGGAAACTATTATGATGAATCTGAGTGTGTCTTCTCAGTCAACATGGTTCAAACCGATGGTGAATCTGAGCCATTTGAAAATGACCCTTGGGCACAACAAATGGACACTCAATGGGAGCTTCGTTTTGAACAGCGACAGCCACATACAGAAGATGAAATCGTCTAGATTGATGTTGGAGACGGAACTACGTCTAAGCCGATATTCATCAGTAAACACCTTTCTGAAGATGAAAAGGAAGAGTTGATACAGCTGATTAAAGAATATATTAATATCTTTGCATAGAGTTATGAGGATGTGCCGGGTCTAGATCCTAAAGTAGCTACTTATAAACTCAATATTCTTCCTAATGACAAGCCTTTAAAACAACAACAGCGGCATTTTTGACCAGATATGATGGATGCAATTAAAGCAGAAGTCAAAAAGCTGATCACATGTGGCTTTGTTCGTGAAGAACAACACCCAGACTGGGTTGCCAACATTGTTCCTGTTATGAAGAAGAACGGAAAAGTTCGAGTTTGCATAGATTTTTGGGATCTTAATGCAGCTTGTCCAAAAGACGAATTTTTACTTTCGATTACCGATGTCATGATAGACAATACATGTGGTTTTGAACGCATGTCTTTCATGGACGGGTTTTCAGGATACAATCAAATTAAGATGCATCCAGGAGATGAAAAGCATACTGCTTTCTGTACACCCCTTGGGGTTTATTGCTATACGGATATGCCATTTGGTCTAAAAAATGCCGGTGCTACGTATCAACGGGCTATGAGCAACATCTTTCAAGAACATCTACGAAAAATAGTTGAATGTTATGTGGATGACATTGCTGTCAAAAGTCGATCAAAAGATGATCACATTTAAGACTTGAAGACAGTATTTGAGTTGATGCGTCAACATCAACTGAAGATGAACCCTACTAAGTCTTTCTTAGGGATTTCTAGTGGCAAGTTTTTGGGATTTGTCATCACTTCTCAAGATATCCATGTTGATCCTGACAAAATCAAAACGATTCTTGAAATGCGTCCTCCACGCAATCTAAAAGAACTACGTGGTTTCCAAGGTCGCATTGCTTATATCAGGAGATTTATATCCAATCTTTCTGGGAGATGTCAACCTTTCTCTCATTTATTGAAAAAAGGTGTATCATTTGTTTGGGATGAAGCATGTCAAAAAGCCTTTAATGACATCAAGCAATACCTTACAAATCCACCTGTCCTGGTACCTCCAGTGGTGGGAAGACCATTTTTGCTCTATGTTCGAGCCTTAGATCATTCACTTGGTGCTTTTCTTGCACAAAAAAGTGATAAAGGTCATGAACAAGCAATTTATTATCTTAGCCGAATGATGGTCGGAGCTGAACACAGGTATACTCCTGTGGAGAAAGAATGTCTGGCTTTGGTTTTTGCTATTCAAAAGACACGACATTATGTGTCATGACAGACTATTCATGTCATATCCAGAATAAATCCTATTCGGGTATTGATGAGAAAACCTAGTATTCTTAACTCCAGATTAGCCACCTGGGCAATGTTGCTTACTCCTTATGATATGGTCTATGTACCTCAAAAATCAGTGAAGGATCAAGCATTAGCTGATTTCTTAGCTGCTCACCCTATACCTGAAATATCGAAGCTATATGAGGACATTCCAGATGAAGTCGTGGATTACAACATGACTTTGAAGGATGACATTTGGAAATTATATTTTGATGGAGCATCGCGGGTTGGACCTAAAGGCAATATTGTCTCCGGAGTAGGCATCGTCTTGGTCTCTCATGATAAAATGGTCATATACCGTACTTATTCTCTTAATGAACCATACTCCAACAATATGGCAGAATATAATGCTCTGCTAATTGGTCTCCAAGTAGCAAAACAATTGGACATTGAATTCCTGGAAGCTTATGGAGATTCACAACTGATTGTTAATCAGGTCATAGTGACATATGAAGTCAGAAATCCTGACCTCATTCCTTATCATCAAGTGGTAATCGAATTGGTCCTTTCATTCAAAGGATTTTTCATCGAATTCGTACCACGTTTTCAAAATTTGGAAGCTGACGCTCTTGCTAGTTTAGCTGCAGACTTAGCTGTTCCAATTAGAAGACAAAACACCATTACTTTGTTGGATAGAGACTTATTCTGTGTCAAGAATAATTTACATATCGAGCAGAGTTATATTATAGAATTAAGTTCTCAACAAAGGGATTGGAGAAGTCCATTCATTGATTATGCGGTTCATGGGATTTTACCTGAAGATCCAAAAGAAGTTGCATCAATCAAGAGACGATCATTTCGATTCTACTACGATTCTTCTTTGCATATGTTATATCGTCGTTCATATGATAGACTTTTGCTACGTTGTCTCTCTGAGAGTGAAGCTAAGCAAACACTCCGGGAAGCTCATGATGGTGTCTGCGGTGCCCATCAACCGGGTCCAAAATTATAGGACCGTATTCAAAAAATGGGGTATTATTGGCCTTCTATGATAGCAGATCCTGTGGATTATGCCCGACGGTGTAAAGCATGTCAGATTTATGCTGATTTTATTCATCAACCATCTGAATTCTTACATCCTACAGCAGCTTCTTGGCCCTTCGAAGCTTGGGGCATGGATATTATTGGTCCGATTAACCCTCCTTCTGTCAAGGGACATCGATTTATACTGGCTATAATCGATTACTTTTCTAAATGGGTGGAAGCGGTTCCCCTTGTTGAAGTGAAAATATCTAATGTGGTTAGCTTCATCAAACACCATGTCATTTATCGTTTTGAGAATCTCCGAAGGATAATTCATGATAATGGACCACAATTTGCCAGTTAGACATTTTATCAATTCTGCGATAAGAATCGGATCCAAAATCTGGCTTCTACGGCTTATAATCCAGCTGCTAATGGTTTGGCCGAAGCTTTCAACAAGACAATCATTAAACTTCTCAAAAAGTTTGTCTCTTCTAATAAACGTGATTGGAATGAGAAACTTGGAGAATATTTATGGGCTTACCGAAGGACAGTCCGAACTCCTACTAGTTTTACACCATTCTCACTGGTTACAGATGTGAGGCTGTTCTTCCACTGGAAATCCAGATTCTATCTCTTAGAATAGCCATTTCTAATGAGCTAACCTCAGAGAATAATGATCGCTTACGACTCCAAGAACTTGAAGGATTGGACGAGAAGCGTCTTCAAGCGCAACAGCACATTGAGCTATATCAAGCCCGTATATCTCGAACTTTCAATCGTAAAGTTAAAGAGAGGGTATTTAAAGTCGGTGAGCTAGATTTGGATGTCCGAAGACCGATGGTGATGACTCATAAGAGCAAAGGAAAATTCCAAGCAAAATGGGAAGGTCCTTATGTGTCGAGACAGTGTTCTCCAATGGTGCCTATAGGTTGTCTAAACCTAATGGAGATTTGCTCATAATGCCAATTAATGGCAAATTCTTGAAGAAATATTGTGTCTGAACTTCTTCTTTATTCTCCAGCTACCAATGTTTGGTTAAGCTAATTATTTGTTCTCCTAAAAGAGAATTTTGATCTTCTGTCTTACCAGATGATTAAAAAAATACAGATTTATTATTTATCATGTTCATATAACCTTTGAATAAATATTAAGTCTACTTCTTCTTTTATCTATCATGTTCCTATGGCCTCTGAATAGATATTAATATATTTTTCTTTGAGTCGTTACGATCTGTCACGTTCATATTACCTCTGATAGTATTGTACACTCTAAAAAGAAAACAAGATTCATTATCTATCATCTCCATATTACCTCTAGATAGATATAATTTATTGAGTTTAGAAGACTTGTCATGTTCATATTACCTCTGATAAGTATTTTCTATCTCATACCTATTGTTTAAATTCAAAATAAATGATAGGGTCACAAAACAAATATTTCATTCATTTTTTGAAAATATTACAGAATGGAAAAGATAGAAGAATACAAAATTCTGTCTTAAATACAAAAAATGCCTAAGGCGGAGCAGATACATCTTCGAGTAGTTTCTGCAGCTCTGCCAAACGCTTTTCACGAGAGCTCAGTACAGTTTTAGTAGCTACGGAGCGTCGAGCTTCGGGAGTACAGAGATGAGAAAGTCCAACAAAAGTGACTATCATCTTATCCTTGGCTTCGTCAAGGGTTTTGATGGTAGCTTTAGCGCCGAAGACTTGTTCCTCCAAAATTGAGCTCTGTGTTAGATGCTGGTCTCGAGCTGTGATCAACTGCTCTCTCTCCGCCTTCAAGCGAGCCAATTCTGCCTCAACTTCACGAATTCTCTCATTCTGTTGATGAATTCTCATATTTGAAGTTTCATAGGCTTCTCTCTGGCTTCAGCCAAAAAAGCTTTTTCTTTGGCGACTTTGATGATGTACTCTTGGAGAGATTCATTGAAAATAGTCTTCCGAGCGGTGTATTCAGCTGATAAAGCGTCATACTCGCTTTGTATGAGACTTTCAATAGTTTTACTTGACAGCCTTAGATATTCTCTAATGAGCTGTTCAAGTTCCTCCACTACCTTCTCCAATGCCGCTGCTCTCGCTGCATCATTGAACATGGCGACATTTCTGATCGTAAGAGCAATGGCAGCCATCAAGCTTTCATAATTAAGGCCTTTCTTTAAGACCATCTTGATTAAGGCCGCTAAAGTTTTATAGAAGGTTTCAGTATGGATCTCAACTAAAAGATTCATTTCTGTATTTGAGCTCGGTGTTGTAGCTATGTCTACCAAGTCCCGTTTCTGAAGACTAGTAGCAGATGTTGTTACTTTGGTAGCAGACTGAGATGGAGTCAATGTTGTCGCTGCTACCATGGCTAACTGATCCCCAGGAGCTTAAGTGACAATGTCTTCAACACTCTTTTGGATCATTACTCCAGCCGCTTCTGGAGTTGAAACTACTTGAGTTTTAGTGGCGGTGATGGTTGTGGGAGGAATGATAATCATCGTAGCTGACTCCGGTTCAGACACTGTCTTCTCAGGAACTTGTACTGGATCAGTAGCGATAACAGAGGATGCTATTACAACGTCTCCAGCTTCAGTTGATGAGCTGACCATATCCTCATTACCTTCATAGGCTACTGGCTCTTCAGGCTCTGGGAGTACTTCAGTTTCTTCATTGAAGTCTGTTTCTTCTTCAGCAGTCGCTTTTTCATCTGTAGTTGGTTCTTCTACAGTTTGTTCTTCTTCTCTGTTTTCTGTAAGAGAAGACAATTCTGGCTGAGCCTCTACTTCGGGCTCTTGTTGTACTTCCTCTTGGACATTATCTTCATATGAAGAAGAACTCTCTTCTTCGGATTCTATGTTTTCTTCATAAATGGCTTTTTGAGGAGGAGAAGGACCCACAGGCTTTGCTGCAGTGATGACACCTACAAATTAAACAAAATAAGTTAATATACAAAATCATAATACATAACCTTGTATAGATTTTGTGTGATTTATATTTACCTGGAGTAGGTGCAGGACGTGCTAAGTACGAATCATAGTCCCCATCCCAGTCATCATCATCGAAGGCAAGAACCGGTTCATCTGATGGGATGAGCTCTCGATCAACAGTATGTGTAGTGGCAACGTCCTCAATAGCTTGTGCCTTTTGTGGCAAAGACAGATGAAGTGATGAGCTGAGACATCCAAGAGATAGGACCGCCACAGCTTCTGTTGACGCTGCTGGTTGGGATGCCGAGGACCCTTCTCCAGGATGAGCTGAAGAAGATGCAATATGTTACGGCTTCTCGACTGGAGTGTCGCTCTCTGGAGTAGCGGCTCTCAGTCTAGAAGGCCCTTTGACAGTAACCTTCTTCTTCTTCTCTGGGAGGGTCTTCTCTGGAAGGGTAACAGCTGCACCTGGTTTCCGTTTTCGGGTCTTGCCAATAATGATTGGTCCTGCAGCTATTTCTCCAACTCCCGTAGGGATTACTTCCAGATACTCATTTGGAACAGCAGCATCATCGGGTATATCCGATGGTACCCTGACTGTTCTTCAATATTCCCTTCTTTGGGCCATCGAAGACTCCCCTTCATATTGTAGCCATGGGCAAAGGAGCAAATAGATGCATAAAAGCGAGCATACGTATGAAGTATTCGTAGCTCGGTTGTGCTTGTAGCAGTCGATACTCTGAATTTGGCACCGGTACAAGCAGTGCTAAAATATCTCCAGGCTCTTGCACCATCAATTAGCTTTCCATAATGGTAGAAGCTGGTGGAGGGATTACCAACATGAAGTTGGTCATATCCAAACTGATGAGCGAACCGACTTGGTAGATACGGTTCAAACGCACAGTTGTCTTCATTCCTGTACATCAGATGTGAAGGTCTGATGCACAATAGCCATTTGAAAACTGGCACAGGCAATGAAGTCCTCCCTTCGCCTCTGTCCTCAAATTGTACACCGAGGCAATCGGCTGGAACTTGTGGCCTTGTGCAAAAGAAGTTCCATCCATGAGCATAATTCAGTACTGCCCGAGTATCTGCCACAGTAGTTGCAGTCCATGTAGCTATATTGAATTTCTGGAGGAAGACCTCTGCATTATCTCCAAGGCCGGTGGTAACAAACTGCAGTTATGATGCAGTAGCCAGCCCATCAGATAAGTGTAGGGCATCTCCACCCTTGGGAATTCTTTTCGGTGAGGAGCATTGTTGATTAGTTCCTCACCAAAGGTCCACAAACCTGCGTTTATTCGACACACCATTGCCGATAGCAGGTTGATTCTGACCTTGAACACCAAACGTACTGCCGGCCATAATACGTTTCGGTAAATTCTGTCAGCTGTGCTTATCCCTGGCATGATCCATCTCCGCAGCCACAGAGACAGAAAGCCTGCTAGCAAGGCTTACCTTGAGATCTTCTGGCTGCCACGCCTCAGGTAGCTTAAGGTTTTAGTCCCCGCAGGGATGTCTCCAGTCTTAGTGGACAGATGTTGGTCCGAAGACTTATGTATGATCATCAAACTGTGGATCAGATCTGAAGGGATTATTGAACAAGGGTTGATGGTTGGAGCCTTGTTTTGCTGGAATCTTTCCTTCTCGTTCTTGGGTATCCTATTCTCGTGGTAGAATAAATAGGTTGTCCATTTATTAATATATGCCAAATGCGACCCACTGTCATACATAGTGGTGCAAATTAGGTAATGGCACATAAGTTCTTGGTAGACCTCAACCAATTGAGGATTTTTCTCTCTGATTTCTGCTAGTTCCCGGTTAGAGGGAACATACTCTTCATAGGGTGCTTCACCCATCGGCAGCTTAGAGATGAATTGCATCTCGTGCAGGGCAAAACCCATCTCACATAATGGAGTTGCAAAAGTCCCTGTTGAACTCATATACAACTCCATCAGAGCCAAGAACAGGTCACTGTTCATCGGTATACCCTGGCTCGTAGAGGCTACCGCTTCATAAAGGCCAATGGCTTCCAGATCTGTCTTGAAGTTCTTCATGATCCAGGCACTAAGCTGAATCCAGTTCTGGTTATAAGGAGTCAGCCACCCTGGTAGCCTAGGGTTGGCCTGAGGATATAATATTACAGCCCTTATGAACTTGTTAACGAACATTGGAGTCTGCACCGGCTGGATCAGAGCTGAATCTTCGCTCGGTGTGAATCCAGGCAATAGATCGGAGAAAGGGACAATACCACCACTAGGAGCACAGATGTGGTAGCCCATTTCGTTGGCTTTATCCCTTTTGAAAATGATTCTGCCCGGCCTACCATGACTGTTGGGAGTCAGGTTCCATAGCATCTATCGAGGATGGGTGGCATGGATAAATGCAGATAGGGGATAATCTTTGGCCATGTCGGGGAGATACATTGCCCTCTCTCCAAACTTGAACACCCAAGCCTCCTTCTTGGGGTGTGTTTGTGACTGGAAATCTATCGCATCCCCGAACAAGAAGGCTGGCTTCGAAAATTGTTGATCATCTAGCGATACCAATAATTCTCCATTTATCATGGACAACAACATTCTGTCCCCCTGAGCAGCTATTAGTTGTTGTCTTCCTTCAGGGTATTCTGGATTTGACTGAGGGAACTCCACATGGGACAAATTCTCTAAGTAATTCGAGCCCACCATACCAGCTGCTGAGCCAAATATTTCTGCAAGCGGATGAATTTGCAAGTCCACTGCCAAAAGAAACAAGAAAAATCAAGTTAGTAAAAATCTAATTTGAATTTTTACGCAGATGACTTAGTCAAAATTTTACGCATAAAGATTGAAGACTCTATACTAGAGAGCTTGACTATGCAAAACTTTACGCTTATGCGTAAAAATTAAGTTTTTAAAGTGTAAAAGTTCTTTGTTTTACGCAAAGTCTTTCACTTGTGAATTTTACACTGGTACGTATTGACGTGAGCGTATTTTGAATTTTACGCTGGCATATATTGATGTGAGCATATTTTGATTTTTACGTTGGCACATATTGATGTGAGCGTATTTGTTTTTACGCTGGCACGTATAGACGTGGGCGTATGTTTTTAATTTTACGCTGACACGTATAACGTGGACGTATTTTGTTATTTCAATTTCTACGCTGACACGTATAAACGTGGGCATGAAGTTTAAAGTTCGAGTTTTCTTCTTCTTCTCTAGTAAACTTATGGCCGAAGTTAGGTAGTGTCCTACCTTTCATGGCAGGAGCCACATCAGGGTTGCTCTGTCGGGGTACCACAGATGAGGGGATGTTGGTTTTCGCGCGATCAGTCATCGACGAAGCAGCGGCGGACTTCTTGCCTTTGCACCCGGCGACGGTTTTGCTCTTGGGGGCTATCGATTCAAAGTGAGAGTATGTAGAGGAAGAGAAGAAAGAGAGTAAAGAAGTTCGGGATTGCAAAGGACGAGTAAAGTTCTCTCTGTACTCGTAAAACTCTATTTATAGAGAATTTTGAAATCGGTTCAAATTCTCGAAATTTACGCTGACTGTTGGATATCTCTACTTTTACGCGGACTGTTGAGTATCCCGAACTCTACGCAGATGACCGTTGGGTATCCCGAATTTTACGCAGACTGTTGAATATCTCGGATTTTACGCTTCTGTTCAAAGTATTTCAAATTTTGAAAATATTTGAAAATTTTGAAGGGGGTCTTGTAGGAGCGTAAAAAGTACTTCATAGACAGAGTCAAAAAAGTTAAGAGCTTTACGCAAGTCAAACAGAGTCAGACTCAGATTTTACGCAGAGAGCAAACAGAGTAAAACTCTACACGAGCTACTTTTACGCGAGCGCCATCCTCAAAACTTTACGCGGGAGACAGGCTGTCCATATCATATTTAATGCGCGTGATACTGTTCTGACATAATAATTTTCTGACAGCGGACAGCACAGAAGTCAAGAAGATTTGATTTATACCAAATCCAACACTTGTTGTTTAGTATGCAGATGGGCTACTTTACGCTCAAGAGATTGCTTCTTTTACGCACGAAAGCTATTCGAGCTTTTTACGCTCAGGCTGTTGTGCGCGTAAAGTTTATTTGAGCTAATTTTACGCTCAAGGCTACTTTTCAGCCACTTTACGCGGGAAGTCTATTTTGGGTTATTTTACGCCCAGTCTGCTACTTTACGCAAGAAGTCTATTTTGGGTCATTTTTACGCTCGATCTTTTCTGGCTACATGAGAACGTGGTCTGCTTACGTGGCTTTCATGCCACACGAAGAACGTGTGTACGTGCTCTCCCCATTTTGTTGAAGTAGTGGGACACGTGTCATCATGCATAGAGACCAAAACTCTACATGATACACGTGTCATCATGCGTAGAGAATGATTTCCATCATGGGTGACAGTTACATGCATAAAGACCCAACTTTGTTGCTTTTTACGCACAGAGGGTCTAGTCTATAAATAGAATTATTTTTAAACACAAGACATCATCAAAAGAGAGATACAGGAGAGGAGATTCTGAGAAAACTCATACTTTCAGAGTGATATTCCCAGAAGCATTTCTTCAACTTTTTCTCAAGAATAGGGTGAAGCAAAGCAGGAAAGCATTCGACTTTGCCATCAGTGTCGTTGCTCGATACCTTTCTGGTGACTTAGTTCTTCCGATTGTTCATCTTCTTTAAGCAGTTTTCTTCATCATCATCGTATGGTCCAAGGAACAAAGTGATCGCTCTCAGATCAGACTTCCATAGCAATACTTCCCAGAAACAATTTGTACTTTTATACTTTTTCTAGTTTTCTTTCAAAAGCCAATTTTAGGCATTTTATTAAGTGAAACAGAGAGGTCTGTAGAAAGAGGTTGGGCGTTTGTCTATTCTGTGGAGCGCCCGACCACCAGTTTAGAGATTGTCCTACTCGTCCTGCTCGGGGAGGTCAGGACAGGGTACCTCCTGCTAGAGCTCCAGTGGGACCAGCTGTTCAGCAGAGGGGTCCGCCACTTCCGACCCAGCAGCAGCGTTTCGTCCAGCATCAGTGGAGAGCAGCTCAGGGTAGGGCGTTCGCACTGACGGTCGAGGCGGCCGAGCTCGTAGCAGACATGGTGGCAGGTTCTGTTCTACTCGATTCATTTCTTGCATTAGCTTTGTTTGACTCTGGTGCTACGCATAGTTTTATATCTGTCTCTTTTGCAATTAGCCATAATATTATTGCTGAACCACTGAGTAGGACTTGCAAGATTATGACTGGGGGAGGCATTATCCTTGTCAATAATATTTGCAAGGGACGAAGAGTTACACTGGGAGGCCAGGATTTGAGTACATCCTTGCTCGTAATGCCCCTTCTGAGCTACGATAGGGTACTCGGTATGGATTGGTTGAGCAGGCACCATGATAGTATAGACTGTAGAGGAGGAAGAGTTTTGTTTAGACCGCCGGGAGAGCCAAATTTTGAGTTCGCCAAGGGAGCAGCTGAGCTAGGAGATAGTTTTTGTGGAGCTATGTTGACGGGGCAGGAATTGCCACATCCATTGATAGCAGGATTCTTGGATGTTTTCCCTGATAAGTTGTCGGAAATGCCGTCAGATAGGGATGTTGAGTTCTCTATAGACTTGGTGCCGGGCGCTGAGCCTGTCCGCAGC
>JANAVB010008800.1:13938023-14013023 GCA_029216955.1 Iris pallida | reverse complement strand
GAATGCCCATAAATAGGGTGATTCTGGGAAGACTTTGTGATCATGAGAGTACATGTCACAAGTGATCGAAGAATCGTAAAGCATAGTGATACACCATGTAAGTGAAACGCACAGAACATGTAGTATACGATGCTCCCTGAGGGGATAACATCTCAAAAATGGATCCATATAGTACTAATCCGTGTTACCAACGTGACAGCATCAAGTAAAGTAATCTAAAGCAGGAAAATAATTCTAACAGGATATGAAATGATCAGAGAATGTACTCGCCTGATAACCTGAACAGCTGATAAGTATGGGGGTCCAACTGAAGCCACAGAGTCCTATTTAAAGCAACACAGGTTACAAGGTGTTCAAGTTGTAATAAATAAATCTCTACAAGCAATATATTTTATCCTAGGTTCTTCTAAGTCAAAACAACTCTAGGTCAACTCCGGTCAATAATCTAGTCAAAGTAGGTCAAGTGTTGACTTACAGTTGACTTTGGTCAACTGGTCAATCTCGGGTCAAACAGGGTCAAATCTAGTCTAATTATTAGAGATATAAAGTGTACTTCGTTATTCGTACGTCGAAACTTACGACACGCAAATCGAGATGAGATGATCAACGGTAAAGTTGATAATCTTATTATAGTGATCCACGTGTCCGTCTTGCCAATTTCAGCGATGTGAGATCACTGGAATTGACTGATCTCAGTTCCGTTGTACTAATCCCGAAATACGAATATTATAAGAATTAATTATTAATTAATTATAAAAAGGTTAAACTCAGAGAAATTATTAACAAACATTGTCGGATGACGAAATAAACATCGCTAACGTGTCCAGAATAGTCAAATTAGCTAGGATAGCCTACCCATCAGTCCAATTTGGACACAAGGATAAAAATATAATTTCGGGTCAAAAACGGTATCAGTGTCGGAGCTGTTTTGCACCGAAAAATGTGCAAGAAAACAATTCTATAAAATATAAAAAATTATATGTCCACGAAACCAAAATGACGATACGAACCCAACGGTATCTCCAGAATTGGATTCCGTTGACCCGATCTCAATTTGGTCCGTTGACCAGAACTTGGAATTCCGGTTTGCACAAAAATGCGTGCTGGAGCCAAAGTTCTCAAAACTCAGCAAACTATATGTCAACGAGTCCAGAATGACGATACGAACTCAACGGTATATCCGGAATTGGATTCCGATGAGCCGATCTTAAAATGACCTGTTGACCCGGATATTGGTATCCGACTGGCACCAAA
Source organism: Iris pallida (assembly GCA_029216955.1). Taxonomy (NCBI): domain Eukaryota; kingdom Viridiplantae; phylum Streptophyta; class Magnoliopsida; order Asparagales; family Iridaceae; genus Iris; species Iris pallida. The sequence continues at coordinate 14,011,769 of JANAVB010008800.1, read as the reverse complement.
ATGCGTGCCAGATCCAATGTCCACCAAAACCTAGAAATTATATGTCAACGAGTCCAGAATGACGATACAAACTCAATGGTATATCCGGAATTGGATTTCGATGAGCCGGCGTCAAAAAGTCCCGTTGACCCGGACTGTGGGACCCACTTTGTACCGAAAAACGTGTCGGGGCCCACGTCCTCCAAATCTAACAAATTTTATATGAAAACATGCCAGAATGATGCCACAAGTATAATGGTGGTGTCAGAAATGAAATCTGGAGTCCCGTGTTCAAAAATAGAATTTTACAAGTTGAAAATTACGAATTCGGACGACAAACTTTGGCGTCGAATTCAACCAATCAAACAAGCTCACAATGAAACGAAACTGGAGGGGTAGAAAGAGGGTTATACCAGCTTCGCATAGGAACTGGTAGTACGCCAAACGGAACTGCGATGGAGGAGGTACAAGCTGACGAAGTTGATCCCGCAAAACTGTCCAAAATTAATACAATTTAAACGGTCAACTTGGTGGCCGGTTTTGATGTATCAAACGATAAAATCAACGGATGAAAATTGACAGGAGTGAGGGTGGATATACCGAGATTGTGACGGAGAAAAGAAATCGCCGATCCAACGGTCAGATTCCCGGGAAAATGCGTACGAAGTCGCTGCGACGGAGCGCCAAAATGGTCTTGATTCCGCGCGCGTCACGGCGAGAATTTGTGCGAAATGCACGAATCGCCTATACGTCGCGCCGGAGAGGAGAGCGAACGCCTCGGGGAGGTCGCCGAAGTTCGCCCAGCCTAGGGGGTCGACCATGGCGGCCACGGCGGCCACGTCGCCGGCGGTGGCGCCTGCACGGCCGGCCAAGGGGGCGGCTGTGCTGCAATTGCAGCTACTGCTGCTGGCCGCGTTTGCAGGTCAGCCAGGCGAGCGGCGGCGCATGGTCTGGCACGGCGGAGGCGGCAGTCTAGGGTGGTAATAGCGGTGGTGGAATGGTGATATGATGGTGGTGATGATAGTGATTCATTTTGAAGAAGGAGGAGAAGAGAAGGTGGAGTCGACGGCCGAGCTCGGCCACGGCGGAGCTCCGGCCAGGGGGGGCTGAGCTCGGGGAAGAGCTCGGGGGAAGGCTGGTTGGTGAAGTTCGCTTGCTTTTGGTGTTGTTTTTTTTTTGTGTGGGAAAAAAAGAGTGGGAGAGAGAAAGAAGATGTAATAATGAATGTAAAGTTAGAGAGAGAAAAGAGATTCTCTCCATATAATTTTTAGGGCCGACCAATGCTAGAGGGAGGGAAATTTGAGTGTTTGGGAGAATTAATGGTGATGATTGAATGAGGGAAAATCAAGGGTAGAAATTTATTAGGGAAATGGATTTATTTTTGGGATTTAAAATCAATGGAATTTACATCAATATTTGGAATATAAAGGGGTACTATTCAAGAAAAATCACAATCAAAAGTTAAAGAATGAAAGTCAATTGCATTGAAATCCAATCACACTATATTTATATATATAGCATTAGAGAGGAAAAAGCTAGCATTATGTAAAGGTTATGTGGTTCGTATGTGTATGGGTGTATGTGGACATGTTCATATGGTTAGATAGTAGGCATGGGTGTATGTGAAATATACATGAAGAGTATAGTAGGATTTGGGTTTCAAAACAATAGCTATCAAGTTACACTACTCATGGCATATTGGTTAAACAATCTACAATGTACAACCTATTTACTCATAACGTGCATGGCTAACCATATACATATATATATATAAAGAGGTAGAGATTTAGTTATGTATCTATATACATTATAACATGTATGCATAAACTCTATATGTATCTATACAGGTATATGAACATAACATAGAGAGGAAAGGTTAGGTTATATGACAGTGTATACTAAGTTAGGGTGTGTGTGTCCTTGTACAGGGTTATAGCTTAGTATTGAAAGGTTGACTCCAGTTTTAGTTCAGCATCTACATACAAAATCTAAAAATGAGCTAACATTTAAACCAATGCAATATTAACATAATACAATTTCAGAATCTAGGGGCTTGAACATCACAACCAACTTAATGCTCCTAACACAACCTAACATGATGGAAATAAAACCCTAACAAACTATCCATACATTTATCTATACATACAGTTCAATATTACATATTAAATCTGAAAGTGAACTAAACATAGAAATCAATGTAAAAATGTTAACATGTATTCAGTTTTAGGATTTTTGGGGAAATTCGAACATCAAACCAACCCAATGTTTATCACAACCTAACATGTAAGAATACGAAACCTAAATTTATATCCCTACATACCACAATGTATATAGCTCAAAATATTACATTTAAAACAATAATTTGAACTAATATTTAAAATCCAATATTAAGGTTAATATGTGCACAGTCTTAGATTTGACAAATTCAAACACAAAACTCAACTAAATTTTTTTTTTGAATTGAAACCCTACGTATAACATACATGTGCAGTGATGTAAACATAACTAATAACATGAAATCTATATTTGAATTACGAATTTAAACTGGAAAAGCAGAAAACCAGAAATATTGGGATTTTGACAATTTAAACATCAACAACATATTAATATGTATTTAGATAGGTGGGAAGTCAAGTGTAGCATGCATACGTGTCAGGCAAAGAGTCTGTGTCCACTATATATATATTCTCATATCCCAATATAAAAATTTAATTCTACGTTAAGACCAACATTTAGATTTCTACCAAGATTGCAAAGTAGGTGATTGGTGTAATCACGACAGTTTTATTATTATTATTATTATTTAATACAAGGATAGTAGCAAGAAGGAAATAACAATGAAATCTGTTCTGCTTATCCGTTTAAAAGAAGAAACCATTTTGAAACCCAGAGCTAAACTATCAAATCCAAGATAAGGTCTAGCAAAATCGTCGATTCATTGTATTAAGAAGAAATTCATAGTAAGAAGTTGCACAAGGTTCATAAAAATAGCTAAAGCTACTCCTAAGTTAAATAATGAGAAGGAAAACAAAACAAAACAATAATAATTCTCCTTTTTTTTGAAGGACTGAAACAAAAGTAGAGAAAACATGTTCGAAAACGTTTAAGGTACAATCTGATAATCATATGCGTCTATCCAAAATCATGGTACTCTAAATCCTCGTCATACTAGTAAGCAAGGCTACGATAATCACAGAGTCCTCGACTTAGGCACATACCTCTAGAATCATAGTATTTAACATTTTTGCGATGCCGCTAGCTTGGCTGCAAAAACCTTAAATTCCCACACCCGAGAAATATATCCAAAATCAGACTATATGTCCTCACCATGCTGGCTAATGTGACTATAGAAGACTAGATTCCATAACTTAGATGACCTAGCCCATATAATTTCATATTGACAAAAATTTAAATTAAATCAACAATGAATACCCAAAATCAAATCAAATTTATCAACGAACATCAAGATTCAAAAATGAACAAAATCCTTCAAATCATATAAATACAAACTCGGATGCTACAGCTAACATCAAGATTCAAAATTCAACAATCTTCCATCAAAATCAATAAATACAAACTCAAATTCAACAATAATCCATCAAAATCAAATTCAACAACAGAAAGTAAAGATAAATCAAATCAAGGGAAGAGAGTTTTCAAATCGAAGTTAAAATAAGATTCTCAAGGGTCGTCCCAGAAATCTCTCAGGGGATCCTAACTGTGATTGAGTACCTTCAAAAAATATATCCTAATCCTACTGCAGGCTGTAGTGGTACTCTAGTTCGAATACCACTACATAAACTCGACCTGCATGGGCTACCACTAAAAACGTGTCACGACCCGCACCCAAGAGTTAGGGCACGAGACGTGGGTTCGTCCAGCCTACGCCACAGTATCGGCGGTAGAACGCTGTCCTAGGTCTCATACATCTAACAGTATAAGGCTAAGCAGTTTATACTCCCCGAATGGGGGTGACATAGCAGAATGTAAACTCAATCACATCTAAGGTAGAGCATAATGGAAGATAGATAAAACATGAAATCCAAAAGAGATACAGCAGATAGAAGTCTAAGTGTCTAAGATACACAAACCCAGAAATACGTCTCAAAGCTCAAATACAGTAATCCATAAAGTAAATACAACTCCAGACAACTGGAAATAGCAAACTAAACAACCTCTAATGTGTCTCCTCTAGGCTAGCATGCAACCTCCAAGCTATCTATAAAATTTATCAACATGTCCAGTCAGGACATGAGCGAGCACAGTACACCTCAACAAATCATAGCAGGTTAGAAAATATAATCATACAGTAAAGTAAGATACAGGATCTGAAGGAAATACAGTATGTAAACAGAGAGAGAGAACTGTAATAGAAATATCTACTATAAGTAGAGAACTAACAGTAGCTAGTGAGTCAGAGTACAATATAAACATGTGAATGGCATAGGAGATTCTGGGAACTATACTATGGAGTGATTCTGGGAACTACACTACTTGGATATTATTCACATGTCTACTTCTACTCCCCCGTACCCCCAATCAATACACAAGGATCCAACCAGGTTATGTTATGATTCCATGCAAAGGCCCACAAGGGGTGATACATGGATAGCCCATAAATGGGTAATTCTGGAAATGCCCATAAATGGGATAATTCTGGGAATGCCCATAAATGGGGTAATTCTGGGAAGACTCTGTGATCATGAGAGTACATGTCACAAGTGATCGAAGAATCGTGAAGCATAGTGATACACCATGTAAGTGAAACGCACAGAACATGTAGTATACGATGCTCCCTGAGGGGATAACATCTCAAGAATGGATCCATATAGTACTAATCCGTGTTACCAACGTGACAGCATCAAGTAAAGTAATCTAAAGCAGAAAAATAATTCTAACAGGATATGAAATGATCAGAGAATGTACTCGCCTGATAACCTGAACAGTTGATAAGTATAGGGGGTCCAACTGAAGCCACAGAGTCCTATTTAAAGCAACACATGTTACAAGGTGTTTAAGTTGTAATAAATAAATCTCTACAAGCAATCTATTTTATCCTAGGTTCTTCTAAGTCAAAACAACTCTAGGTCAACTTCGGTCAATAATCTAGTCAAACTAGGTCAAGTGTTGACTTACAGTTGACTTTGGTCAACTGATCAATCTCGGGTCAAACATGGTCAAATCTAGTCTAATTATTAGAGATATAAAGTGTACTTCGTTATTCGTACGTCGAAACTTACGACACGCAAATCGAGATAAGATGATCAACGATAAAGTTGATAATCTTATTATAGTGATCCACGTGTCTGTCTTGCCAATTTCAGCGATGTGAGATCACAGGAATTGACTGATCTCAGTTCCGTTGTACTAATCCCGAAATACGAATATTATAAGAATTAATTATTATTTAATTATAAAAAGGTTAAACTCAGAGAAATTATCAAAAAATATTTTCGGATGTTGAAATAAACATCACCAACATGTCCAGAATAGTCAAATTAGCTAGGATAGCCTACCTATCGGTCCAATTTGGACACAAGGGTAAAAAGGTAATTTCGGGTCAAAAACGGTATCCGTGTCGGAGCCGTTTTGCACCAAAAAATGTGCAAGAAAACAAGTCTATAAAATATAACAAATTATATGTCTACAAAATCAGAATGACGATACGAACCCAACGGTATCTCTAGAATTGGATTCCGTTGACCCGATCTCAATTTGGTCCGTTGACCAGAACTTGGAATTTCGGTTTGCACAGAAATACATACCGGAGCCAAAGTTATCAAAACTCAGCAAACTACATGTCAATGAGTCCAGAATGACGATACGAACTCAACGGTATATCCGGAATTGGATTCCGATGAGCCGATCTCAAAATGACCCGTTGACCCGGATATTGGTATCCGACTGGCACCGAAATGCGTGCCAGATCTAATGTCCACCAAAACCTAGCAAATTATATGTCAACGAGTCCAGAATGACGATACGAACTCAATAGTATATCCGAAATTGGATTCCGATGAGCCGACGTCAAAAAGTCCTGTTGACCCGGACTATGGGATCCACTTTGCACCGAAAAATGTGTCGGGGCCCACGTCCTCCAAATCTAACAAATTTTATATGAAAATATGCCAGAAGGATGCCACAAGTCTAATGGTGGTGTCAGAAATGAAATCTGGAGTCCCGTGTTCAAAAATGGAATTTTACAAGTTGGAAATTACGAATTTGGACGACCAACTTTGGCGTCGAATTCAACCAATCAAACAAGCTCACAATGAAACGAAACTCGAGGGGTAGCAAGAGGGTTATACCAGCTTCGCACAGGAACTGGTAGCACGCCAAACGGAGCTACGGTGGAGGAGGTACAAGCTGACGAAGTTGACCCAGCGAAATTGTCCAAAATTAATACAATTTAAACGGTCAACTTGGTGGCCGGTTTTGATGTATCAAACGATAAAATCAACGGATGAAAATTGACAGGAGTGAAGGTGGATATACCGAGATTGTGATGGAGCAAAGAAATTACTGATCCAACGGTCAGATTCTCGAAAAAACATGCACAAAGTCGCTGCGACGGAGCGCCAAAATGGTCTTGATTCCGCGCGCGTCACGGCGGAAATTCGTGCGAAATGCACGAATCGCCTATACGTCGTGCCGGAGAGGAGAGCGAACGCCTCGAGGAGGTCGCCGGAGTTTGCCCAGCCTAGGAGGGGTCGGCCACGGCGGCCATGTCGCTGGCGGTGGCGCCTGCGCGGCCGGCCAAGGGACACGGCTGTGCTGCAGTTGCAGCTACTGTTGCTGGCAGCGTTTGTAGGTCAGCCAGGCGCACGGCGGCGCGTGGCCGGGTGCGGCGGGGGCGGCGGTCTAGGGTGGTAATGGAGGTGGTGGAATGGTGATATGATGGTGGTGATGATAGTGATTCATTGTGAAGAAGGAGGAAAAGAGAAGGTGGAGTCGACGGCCGAGCTCGGCCACGGCGGAGCTCCGGCCGGGGGGGCTGAGCTCGGGGAAGAGCTCGGGGGAAGGCTGGTTGGTGAAATTGGCTTGTTGTTGGTGTTTTTTTTGTGGGAAAAAAGAGTGGGAGAGAGAGAGAAGATGTAATAATGAATGTAAAGTTAGAGAGAGAAAAGAGATTCTCTCCATATAATTTTTAGGGCCGGCCAATGCTAGAGGGGGGAATTTGAGTGTTTGGGAGAATTAATGGTGAGGATTGAATGAGGGAAAATCAAGGGTAGAAATTTATTAGGGAAATGGATTTATTTTTGGGATTTAAAATTAATGGAATTTACATCAATATTTGGAATAGAAAACTAGGAATTGAATATTATTTTTGGACACGAAAAAATGAGGGTGTCACGATGGAGGGTAGCACGAAGCTGGGCTGGACTTGGTAGAGCCGGATTGGGTCAAAATCAGACATTACGCAATAATCGAATTAAAAATAGGTGTTGATGATCATGGGCAAATAAGTAGCACATGGGGATTCCAATAAATGGGACACAAGTGGCGTACGGGTAGTAGGCTCAATGTGGGCCATGTTCATATTTGGGGCTGACAGGTTTTGGTCGACAGGGTACCCACAAATTAAGTTGGAAAATGAATGTGACACCGTGGGGTAAAATAAAATCGGGTCACGTGTCAGAAAAGTTGTGTGAAGCAAATGGAGCATAAAATAGCGTGTCTGAGTGGGACACGAAGGTCATGGGTGAAGAGCGTCTCGAGTAGATCATGGATGATAAGTTGGTTTCAAGAAAATGACTGGGCTTGTGCTTCCAATTTAAAAGTCACGGTAACGTGCTAATAATGATCAAGGAAAAGAGTGGGAAAAATAATTAATGATCAAATGGTCTAATTCGACCCGAAGTTGTGCGAAGCAAAAAGAGTACAAGGGAACAAGTTTGGATGGGGCACTATATACCATCATGAAGGTAATCCTGTCCACTACAAAACTCGTGAAGAAGATTTCCAGAGTTGAACATCCCTGACACTCCAAATATCAAAGGCACGGGAAAGTACACTTAAGGATAAATAAACAGAATAATTATTTATTGAAACTAAATCAATCAGAAAGTTAAAAAAAAAATCAACCTAAAATTCAGGGTGCTCACAGCGACCGTCCATCGCCGGGAAACGCGCAACGAGCAGCCCACCCACGCACGAAAACTGTCAGCGGAGAGCCAACTTCGGAAATAGATTTCTCCTTCCTCGCTCCCTCGTTTTGCGAACCACTTAGTCAGGTATGATCCTAACATATACACCTTTAATTTTCTTCAAATAGTTCGTGCCGATTCGCCCCATGTGCGACAAAAAATGAGTCCCAAAATCGATAAAAAAAACTCAATTTTCTGGATTTTAAAACTGTCCCGAAACCCCAACTTTGTGGCCGATTTACGACCAGCATGTTGCGAGTTTTCAAAATCGATTTAAAGAGACTTATAGAAAACCTATAGGGCTTTAAAACACTTTTTGTAGAATTAAATTTCATGCACTGTACAGAAAGTTATTGGTTTGTGAAGTTGGAGAAAAAATTGATTTTCAAAACTAAATTTTTTAGAAAAAATTGTCCCGGTACGCCGTCCGTCCCGTCAATCCGGGCGACGTGGTCACGAACTGAAAGTATAGAAAGGTGCGTATCAACTTCTTGGACGTGTGAGCTTTGACGAAATTCAAATTGGTCGCGTGTGCGCGACAAATTTGATGTGTATCCGTCAAAAATTTACCGTATCGGCCTTTTGCATATTTGTCAATTACTTTGTGCACGCTCGTCATATTGAGACAAAACTTGTGCTAATAGGACCGTATTATTTTTTTGGTCTTGTATGCCAAATTTGGTCCGATTCTGAGACGGTCGATTGGAACGCTATTTTGGTGGGCCCGCGACCCGATCCAACGGACGAATTTGTGCACGGCCCTCCGGAATCTAACTTTGGACATACGGTTGGGTTTGTCTTATCAAACCGGACTTGCAGATATATAGTTTGATGACTTTAGAGATCATAGGTTCTGGCATATTTTTCGGTGCAAAGTGGGTCCAACGGCGGACACCATTTTGACCCGAAATTATCGTTTTGCCCCTGTATCCATAATTGGACTTATGGGTAGGCATTTCTAGCTAATTTGACTATTCTGAGAACGTTGGTATTGTCTGTTTCAGCATTAGGAGACAGTTGTGCGAGTTGACCGTTCGTGGCTCATTTAGTGGGTTGTAGTTTCGATTTGACCATTGAGTGGGTTGTGGCTCATTGAGTGGGTTGTAGCTAATTTGACCATTCTGAGAACGTTGGTATTGTCTGTTTCAGCATTAAGAGACAGTTGTGCGAGTTAACCGTTCGTGGCTCATTGAGTGGGTTGTAGTTTCGATTTTCTCAGCTCAGGACAGCAGGCAATTACATTCTCTGATAGTTTTCATTGCTTTGATATCTACTATATCCGATTCAGTTGTAGTGTTATACTTGATTCTCAACACGAGGATACACGGACTAGTATACATTGAATCTCGTCATGAGATGTCATTCCTGATTTACCTGGTATATGAGTACATTGTTCGATATTGTTTCATGTACTTGTATAGACACCAATTTAGGAGTGGGCTGGCCCCCTGCTCTTCGAATCCCGTGTCATGACCTGTCATGTCTGGATTCATTATACTACTCGGAGATGGGGAGTTATTAGAGGTTATGTGATCATACCCCTACTTGTTTTTTACTTGTGCATTGCTCTACCCTCACCACATGTAGGGTGTAGCCTGACCTTATACTACTTGTGCATAGCTTTCCATTTTGGCCGGCCTGATCCCTATACTATTATACTACCTGTGCATAGCCGGTCAAATGGAACAGCCTGATCTGGACCCAAGCCGATCACATAACGCTCTAATATCTCACGGCACTTTATTTTTATGTTTCCATCTTGCCTCAGATTACTTTCCACTGTTTATATTCCAGTTTTATCTTATATCTCACACATGATATGATATCCAGTTCTCTTGTACTGTTTTACTCTCAGTTTTGATATTTCATCTTGTATTTTATTATAATTATCTTTTATAGTATTTGTCAATTCACATGGAACTGTTGTTGGTGTTTGTACTTGCTCATATCCTGACAGGATAACCTCCATTATTTTTCAGAGGATTTAGATGTAAATTGCCCGACATACTACAGGTTTGGCATAGATGGAGCCTACGACCAGGGCCAGCCTGCGGACCCGGTGCTCGTAGAGGACGCACCTCCAGTAGTGGCCTAGTTTACCTAGATTTTGTCTTGATTACATTCCAGTTTGATACTTTGAGACTTGTAGTATTTATTTTAGGATATTGTTTTATGTCTTGGTTTCTGAACTTGTGATTGTGACTCAGCGTTGTTTGAGACTATTTATCTCATCTTTATCTTTATCTTTATCTTTATCATCGTATTAATCTTCCTTAGAATTATGTGATTGAGTTGTGGTTATATTCCTCCGTACGGAGATGACAGGTTATATTATTGTGTCTTAGATTTTATATATTCTAGATGACCTTTACATCGTTCTACCGCCGATACTGTGGCGTAGGCTGGACGTACCCACGTGCTCGTGCCCCTAAACAGGGTGCAGGTCGTGACAAGGGGACACGAAAGTCAAGGGTGCGCTGCTCGAGACAGCGCACTGTACGAGGCAGCACACTGTTCTAGGGGGCACGCTGCCCGAGGCGCACACGGCCCGAGAAGGAGAGAAAGAGAGTGGAGGAGCTCACCGGGGAAGCTCGGCCAGGCGGGTCGGCTCTCGACGGAGGAAGAAGACATGGAAAGAGGGAAGCAGTCGGGATCTCTCGCCGGCGGAGGAGAAACTGCGGCGGCGGAGGAAGACAAATGGCAGCAACGACAGGAGGAAAGGAAGAGGAAGGGTTGGAGGAGTCGGAGACGGCGTCGATGGCGGCGGTGGTCGCAGAGGAGGCCGGGCTGGAGGTCGGTGGCGGCGGCCAAAGATGAAGGCGACCCCGACTAAAGTGGGGGCAGTGGTGGTGAAGCCGGTAGCCCACGGGGAAGTGGCGGAGGCGATGGTAGCTGAAGTGGTGCTAGTGGTAGAGGCGACCATGGCAGTGGCTGTCGTCGGTGGTCGGAAGGGAAAGAGGTGAACGGATGAGAGGGAGAGATGGGAGGGCTGAGTGAGAGTGAGGGAGAGAGCTCGGGAGGGAGGGGGTGAGCGACTGTGAGGAGGAGAGGGGCCGAGTGAGGAGAGCTCGAGAGAGAGTGGGAGCTGAGATAAAGAAAGAAGAGTAAGGATTAGGGAGGGTACAGCTGTGAGTGTTAGATTTAGGGTTAGGGTTGTAGAGCCTAAAAATCAAGTTGCGCCCTGAATATACTGATTAGTGATCAAATTGTGCCCTAAGAATTAGGTTGCGCCACTGATATAAAGCTCTGAGAACAGACTGTGCCACTGATCAGGTTGCGCCTGATATCAGACTACGCTTAGTCTTTTTTGTGCCAGAACCTACGTGGCATCTGACACTTAATGGTCATCATTACCTGACAATATTGACGACTGACACAACAGTGAACGAGGAAAATCTCTTCGAATCCCGTGAATTGTGCCGCTCAAGGGAAGGTAGTGGACAGTTGTCCTGTACGCTTCTTGAGTTGCGCCCAGGCCGAATCTAAATAAAATCCTTAGTTGTGCCTGGGCGCAACCTGAACGACTCTTGTTCAGAAGCTGCCACGTATGTAGGCGCAGCCCAAATCAAGCGCAGTTTGACTTATTGACTGAAGCTCGCACAACCTGATAAAGTTGAGACAACTTACATTCTAAAGCAGGATGACGTGGCACACATGCCACTAATCTCTCAAGACGTGTCTACTATCCTGTACACGACCACGCGCATCTCAATTATACGATGCCACGCGTCTAAATACAGTTAGTACACGATTGACAACTGAATGAAAGTTGGCGCAACAAGAGGTTAGCGCAACTCAATGTGGCGTAATCCAGCTTCGCGCATCATCAGAATAACTGCTAAAACAGTTATTTCAAGAACTCTATAAATAGAGTTTCCAATCATCATTAGACATAGGGACAGAGATCAAGAACTCTAGCAAAATTGCTTCTGCATTCTCCAGAGGCTACAGTCTTCAAGTTCACATAGTCCAAGAGATAAAGTGATCGTCTTCTGATCAGATTCCTAAAGTTGTACTTCCCCAGAATTCATTGTACTTTATACTCTTTTACAAGTTTGGAATAAAACAAATTTTATTTTTGCAAACAAAATGGCGACTCTGCTGGGGACGATTTTCTCCTCCGACGAGAAAGTGACAACTCAATGTGACATTGCGTCGATCGGCAATACGCAGAAGACTCTGGTTGTTCAAGTCAACCAGACAGCCTACGAGAATATGATCAACACCAAGAGCAACAAGCGCACGGTAGCTTTCGCCAAAAATAGGACTGTGTGGACTTGTAAATCTCCCACAGTCGCTATTGCCCAGGCGCAACTTGAGTGCTCAATGATCAAGGCGCAATCCGCCTCAGTGGCTTCAGTACAGCCTGTTTCTGTTGCTAGGGCACAATCTGCTCACTTTGCTGTCCATGTGCAGTCTACTACTATCTTTGCTGCCAAGGCACAGTTAGTTCAAGCTACTGTGGAAGCACAGTCTACCAATGTTGCTGCCAGGGCACCACCAGTAGTCTGTAGGACTGGCGCAACCCAAGCAATCGGCAACCGAGGTGCAATCTGCTACTCTGGCGCAAATCAAGGAAACTAGTCTTTTGGTTATTCCCTCTTCCAATTCTCAAGTTCTGAACTTGGAGAATTCATGTTCTAGTGCCAACACTAGACAAAACAAAGGGAAAAGTCCTTTGACATTTCCTCAATTGGCACAATCTATGTTTAAAATGGTCACACCACAAAATAAAGAGAAATGCTTCTTAGCTAACCCTATTCAAAATAAAGGAAAGCACCCTTTGGTGTTTCCTCAAACTTCCCTGGTCTATGACTCAGAGGAAGACGTATTAGATTATGTTCTTGTATATAGAGGTCCTTGGATCTCTGATACCGGAAAGAATGCTGATCAGAGAGGTTTCTTACCTACCCCTATGGGGTCTGGTCAAGACCTTCCTACCTTGCAAATTTCAAGATCCAAGCAAGGAAAATTGAAGGTATCACAAACAGAGACACCGGGAGCAGAATTTTTAGTTTTACGCGCTTATCTCAATAGGCGTCAACCAATATCAACTTTGGTAAAACACAAGAACCCTATGCCAAAGGTCAATCTGCACCAAAAGCCAAAATTTGAAAAGAAAGACCCATCTACCTATGCTAATGAGTTGAGTACATCTTTGTACACTCAAGGAACTAAACACCTGAAGAATAGGAGACAAGTTCCTAACATCATTAAGGAATATGTTCCTCCGACTTCTTCTCATCCTGTGGTTGTAACTGATCTCCGACAACGTCTTACACAAAGACGAGAAATTACGAGAATATTTTCCTCACCTCCAAATCACGCTTCAAATCGCCACTGCCTACATGAAGTTGTCATCAACTGTTGTTGCCAATCGGCTCGACGATCTGTCTTCGATTGTCTGAACTATGCTCCAACTCCTGAACATATAATAGAAGACGAAGATGAGCTATTATATGCTTCTGTTAACATGACTTCTCGAGGCACTGGGGTGGAAAACGTCTAAGACGTAATGCATCCCATAATCCCAGTCAGCAATACCTAGATCGGATCCATGCATCCAGTGAAGGTGTCTTTAAATACACTAGATCGAGAAATCGATATTTGAACCAAGGTGTCTTTAATTAAGAAGATCTCCCTATCACCCATGTGGGAGAGGACTCTATTTCGGAGTTTGACGCAGATAGTGAAAGTTCTGAACAAACTATCTCATCAACTGCTGCAAGAGAAGTAACGGCATATAACATTACGGAAGATCAAGATGCCTCTACGTCAACCAGCCAAGAGCAATGAATTGTTGCATTAGAAGACAAATTGAAAACCATGACAGAAATGGTTGCAAGCATGCGCACCATAATGGTGGCTCAACATACAGTGCCTCCGATTGTAAACCCTGTTACAAATCCTGAGCTTATAGCATCTTCAGTACCTGTTAGTCTGGGGGTACCAGCCCCTCAGGTTGTTTCTATACCAATTCAAGCTGATCCAAGTCAGTCTGGTGCTGGGGGTGGTAATTACCACGCTGTTCTTCCTCTTAACACTTCTAACCAGCCTACCAATTTCCAAACATCAGAGGATGCTAATGAAGCTGTAAAACTCTTACGCACTCAGTTTGAGGCCTTCAAACAGAAGGATGGCCTACAAAGACTGGGCATAAAGCAATCATATCCTATAGAGTAGAAGGAAGTTTTGTTTTCTCCTAAATATAAGCTTCCAACCATTATGTGGTTTGATGGCAGCACTTCTCTAAGTCAGTACATCAATCATTTTGAGATGATGACTGATCAATTACAGCCAAATGATGCTCTCCTTACCAGAGTGTTCGTCGGTTGTTTAGCTGGTACAGCATATGACTGGTATCGTAGCCTGCCTGATGGCTGTATTACTTATTTTGCTGGTTTAAGCAAATGTTCTTGGAATGATTTTATGAGGGAGTCAATGACATAACGATGTCTGCCCTCATTAAAATTAAACATAGGCACAATGAATCCACATAGAGTTTCATTGAGAGATTTCGCCGAGAGGCACTCAAAATGCCTTTAGGTACTCCATCTGCTGTAACAATAGACACTTGTAAATCAAACTTGTTGCCTATTATCAGTATGTGGACGGAATCTACACAATTCCAGGATTGGCCTTCTTTCATTGTTAATACAAAGGCGACAGAAGTTAGTGCTGAAAAGTTCAAGCAGTTAGGAGTCCAGATGACTCATCCTAACCAAGATGAACATTCTACACCCGGGGATAGTAATCGCCAGAATAACCGCAAAAATAAAGAAACATTGGCCATCAATCTTAAAGGCAAAGAGTCTTTGGCTGTCAATGATACTCAGACTGCATCCACCCCATCAGCACCACTACAAAAGTCAACTCGTCCAAAAGAAGAGTATTCTTTTGATGAAAATGATACTTTAAGCATCTTCGATTGTTTGATCAAAAGCAATAAACTTCAGCTTCCAGAAGTAAAGCGACCAGAAGAAGTTGGTAAAACTGAGCACCCTAAATACTGTGTTTATCACAGATTCATAGGGCATCCAACCAGTGCATGTTATGTGCTCAAGGGCAAAATTTAGGAGTTGGTCAACTCTGGAGCAATTACTTTACAGCAGGACGAGAAAACAGTGACTGCTAATGTGGTTTCTCTCCAATTCAGTAATTTTCCACCACAACTTGTACAAGATGGCGTTGTCCCCATTCCAAGGACTACTCTAGAAATTGTGAATATCCTACCTCCTCAAAATGAAGGTCTTGTTCCGCTGTCAACTGACGGAGGAGAGATTATGTGGATTCATCCAGATCTGGTGGCAGAATTTGAAACGCCTTTCACTTCTAAGCAAAAGAAGTATTCCAAGTCTAAATCCAAGAACTGCAACATGGTATCCTTTGAACCAATAACAGAAGAAGAAATTCTAATGGGCACTAGATCTGGGAAACCCTATCTTCGGGAGTATTCCGAAAATCAAGAGAACCCCGCTCCATCCCCGAATGCTCTTCCTCCATCATCTTCTCCTGCTGAAGATATACCATCTACATCCTTGCCAGTAGTCGAGCCATCTCCTCCTAAACCAACATCAGCAGACAAGGGAAAGCAACATGTTCGCTTTGACAAAGCACTAAAGAAGTCCTCATCTCTTGGACTTGAAAAGCCTTATAATTTTGACATATTGGCTCAATTGGCCAATACTCCAGCAAGATTGTCAATCTTTGAACTTTTACGTCTCTCAAAAGAAACTCGTGAGACGTTAAGTGAAGCCTTGATGCAGGCTGACGCTTGTTTGACTTTTCTCAAGAAGCCCGAAAAGGAGCCAGTCAGCTGTGCACATTGTCATAGTGTATTCGAATTAATGTCCAATATCACTTTTACACAAGATGACATGTTGTTAGAAGACAATCGTCATGATCATCCTCTCTATTTTACGGGGTATGTAGACACCATAAAAGTCGACCATATTCTGATTGATCCCGGATCTGCACTTAGCATCATGCCGAAGTCCTTACTGGATGCTTTGAAAATCCCAGTACATAATCTTTCTACAACTATCACTACCATCCTGGGATTCAATCAAGGAAGAAGTGAACCATTGGGAAAAATACGCCTAAAACTTCAAATTGGCAATCTTCGTACAAAGGTAAATTTCTATGTTATTGACAATCATGGCTCATAAAATGCTTTGTTGGGAAGGCCTTTCCTCCATGAACACAATATTGTACCCTCTACGCTCCACCAATGTTTCAAATATGTGAATGGTAATGGAGAAGTCCAAAAAGAGGTTGCAGATCTGAATCCTTTCAAAGGAGATGAAGCATACTGCAACGATTCTCGTATGTACAAAGAGGTATTCATGAAAGTGGTACTAGCAATGGACACAGATGAAGAACAAAGAGTACACCTAATAATACTCTGGTGATTCCGGTCAAAGGACGTACCTCATGTCCTCAGTCTTCCAAACCTCTGACTATCTATCTACCTTCCCATGAGAAGCGACCTAAAGGTGATAGTCAGGAACAAAGAGAGCTCACCTCTTCTGAGCCGCTTGTAATCGACCTTCGTTGCAAGAAGCTCCCTCCTCCTTCTCGTTCTTCTTCTCCCCCTCTTGTCATCAATCTGACTAAGCCTGCTAAGGCTAAAGTCCCTGTTGTAAATGATGGTGTAAAAATTAATAAAGCATCTCCTTTACAGTATACTGATGTATTTTATTATACTTAATGTTATCTGGATATGCTAGATAGCTTTAAACTACTTACAATAGAAGTCATATCATCTTGACGAAACGTGGTATCACTGGATTCAATACAAGAGTCGTACTTCTTAGTACCGTCTCAAAAGAAAGATAAAAAGCCTATATTCTTCAACAAAAGAGAAGAACCCAAAATCATGCTATATAATGATAATAGAGATGATACAGGAAGGTTACAATTACGACGCTATAGTCCACAATCTAAAGCCATCATCCGTAAAATAGGCTATGATTTTAGAACAGGTCTCAATAATGGCAAAGGAAGGTGAACCCCTCTTCGTATTGTTGTTCCAAAAGGAAAATCACAACAATACCACAGTAAAACGAAATGAGGACTAGGTTATATGTCACCACTTCCAACTCCAGAACCTTCTGAATCTAATGAAGAAGAACGTTCAAACTCTTCTGATTCTATCTCATGGGATTCTGATACCAGCATCGGTCATGTTCATAAGGTGATAGTATCTTCTAATATGGTGTCTGCCGAATTCTCAGAAGATGACGAAAGTGACATTGAAGAAGCTACTTGAATGGACCCTTGGGCACAAAGGACAATCAGTGGGAACTTTGTTTTGAACAACGAGAATCACCTACTGAGGATCAACTGGTCCAAATCGATATTGGAGAGAAAGGTGCATCACGACTAATCTTCATTAGCAAAAATCTTCCAGAGGATGATAAACAAGAATTATTTCACCTTATTCGTGAATACATTGACGTCTTCGCCTGGAGTTACGAAGATATGCTGGGATTAGATCCTCAAATTGCAACTCACAAGCTTAACATTTTGTCGAATGCCAAACCGGTCAAACAACAACAACGACGATTCAAGCCTGAAATGATGGATGCAATTGATGATGAAGTCAAAAAGCTTATAACTTGCAGTTTTATCAGAGAAGAACAACATCCTGACTGGGTGGCCAATATGATCCCAGTCCTGAAGAAGACCGGAAAGGTTCGAGTTTGTATAGACTTTCGGGATCTCAATGATGCTTACCCTAAAGACGAATTCCCTCTCCCAATTACTGATGTTATGATCGACAATACATGTGGATTCGAACGAATTTCTTTTATGGATGGGTTTTCTGGATATAATCAAATCCGAATGAATCCTGAAGATGAGAAACATACTTCATTTCGTACTCCTCGGAATGTGTACTGTTATACGGTCATACCGTTTGGTCTTAAGAACGCAAGTACAACTTACCAGCGGGCTATGAGTACTATTTTTTACGATCATCTGCGAAAGACTGTTGAATGCTATGAGCCAGCATCTTTTCTTTGAAATTGAAGTGACTATCAGTTCATTCACTTTCTTTGACTTATCATTCATTGGACATTTATTGTCTCTTGTTTAAATAATTTGAATTGACGTTCTTTACACCTCTGAATTTTGATTATTTATATCAGCAACTTGTCATGTCCTTATTACCCCTGATAAAGTTGTCCATTGAAATAACAGTATTACTAAATTTTATGTTCTGCCACGTCCACATTACCTCTGAGCAGATATAATAAATATTATTATTTTCCAAAATCTTGAAATATATCACGTCCAGTACCTCTGAATATATTTTCTATTCTATTACTTATATCTATAACAAGATATGCAACAAGTAATGGAACCACATAAAAAGTTTTTACTATTTCTTTTCTGCAAAAGAAGAAAAAAAGTACATTGAAAAAAAAACAGCATTTGCCCATTTTTCACTCTGAAGGATAAATGATAAGTTCTGTAATTTGTTTCTTCAGAACTTGAATTCTTTCATCACGAGAATCTAGCACTCTCTGCCTAGCTTCAATTCGTCCTGATTCAGGATCAAAAGGTTGTAGAGCAGCAGTTCGGCGTTTTAGCTCTTCATTCTGAAGACGCTCGAATTCCTTCTTTCGATCCTTCAAAACATCCACCTGATCAACGGCAGATTGGTACAATTGATTTTCTTGTTCTATGTTCTGCTCAGTATTTTGGAGTTCTGCTTGAAGTCGAGCAATTTCGGCTTTTAGATCAGCAGCCTTTTTCTCTTCTTCTATAGCCTTAGTCTTGTGACTCTCAGCGATAACAGTTACGTCAGAGATTTGAACATCTAGCTCAGAAGACTGTCTAGTGAAAGCCAGCAGGAATGTTTCAAAAGCAGCTTTACTAATTTCTGCTTCTTGAACCATGGTTTCATATTCCGTGTTTACTAGTAGCTCGATATCTTCTTCTTTTAGCTCCTTGTAAGCCTTAATTAAACTCTCTAGTTCATCCAAAATATGTTCCAAAAATGAAGCTTGAGCTTCGTCGCCTTGACTACGGATGCCTTCAATCAAGAATATAGTGGGAGTTCTAACGGTACTGAAAGGGACATCTTCTCTCTCCATAACTCTATGAACTAGAGGCTCCAGAGACGTAAAGAAGACTCTCGTGAAAGAGGTCACCACAAATTTGTTAGCTGCCAGGGCTCCTGGAGTAGCTACTATGTTTGAAGAAGTCTTCACAGCTTTAGCAGGTGGGGGTACTTCATCTGGAGCACTAATATGAGAAGAGCTTCCTTCCCCGGCTACAGTCCCCGTGGGTGCTGTTACAAATTACATATGACTCATAATGCTGAAGATGAAATAACAAATCATTTATAGTGGGGAAACTTACTTTGGCTGAGTACATTATGAGGAGTCTCAATCGCCTTAGTTGTCTCAGACTGAAGTTTGGACAGAGTCTCTGTAGACATGGTAGCCTGACTACTCCCTGCTCCTGATTCAGTCGGAGGTGGTAGAGTTACTGGAGTTTCATTCATTTCAGTTGCCACCTTAGGCACTTCGGGTGGCTCAGTAGTTGTGGGTTCATTAACTCTAGGAGGATTGACAGGTTCCTTATCATGAACCATATCCTCCTCGTCTTCAACAAGCAAAGGATTTTTATCAATTGGGATTTCTTGTGAGGATGATACATTCGCTAAAGTTTGTTTTCCTTTAGCAATGTTGTCCCAATCTTCATCATAAGTTTCATCATCAAAATCACAACCATTCAATGCATCAATCACTGCTTCTCCTGAATGAGTAGATATTTGAGCTTGAGGAGTATCTTGTGGAGGTAGATCTTGTTTTGAGAGGAAGCTTTTGGACTCATAGGAGTTGGGGAGGGAACTGTTATCCCTGCTGCGGCAAGAACATTGGCAGGAACATTTACTGTCACGATGCTGGGGGAAGGACGGACATCTATTTAAGTAATCAAGGAAAAGCAATATATATATATATATATATATATATATATATATATATATATATATATATATATATATATATATATATATATATATATATATATATATGGTATAAGTTAATATATGGTATAAGTTAATATAGGAGGATATTTCATAGCTTTGATATTACCTTCTTGAGATGGTTCCTCTTCAGCAATGTCCAACCTTCTTCTAACTTCTTTGAGTATCGGTGCGCTTGGACCTGCAACAGCTCCGGTACGATTACCTTCTGGATCAATCAAGGAAGCAGAAGTTCCTCCTTCAGTAATCTTCCCTTGTTTCTGAATAGAAGAAGGAGTAATGTCCTTCTATCCAGAGGAAGAACTGAGAAGCAACTGTTTTGATTGAGAACGAGTTGTTCTCGTGGTCACTGGTTCATTGATAACCAGTGATGTTCTTTTCTTCTTCTCCGGAGCCCTTGGATAATTAGGAAGATTATCCCGTTGAGGAGAGACTGTCGTTTCCTTAGTCTTTCTCTTCTTCAGACCTTTGACAGGGGATTTGTCTTTCCACATCTTTAGAGATATATCTAAAGGATCTTGAACCGGGTCAGCAAAATTCATTAAAATTGATGCTTCCAGAGGTACATCAGCAGGGTCCCTGTCTTCTACGTCTCGGAAAGACTGAAGAGCGCGTTTTCTTTGTTTAATTCTCCTTTTAGTTGCAAATCTATGTGAGGGATGGGAGTTTTCAGCAAATGTGTTCGCTGAGGTGTAGAAGTTTGCATATGAATATAACATACGCGGGCCTTGGGGAAGTTTGTAAGGCATAGAAAAAACAGCCTTTGTGCCCCGAGCATTGTAGTAATTCCAAGCTCTAGCTCCATCAATGAGATAGCCTGTGGCTTGGAGGCAAGTGGTCACATTTCCTACATGAAGTTGATTATACCCGAATTGTCGTACAAATCGACTCGGCAAATACGGCTCCAAATAGCATTCTTCCTCAAATCTATAAACCAAGTGGGACGATCGGATTATTTTAAGCCAGGAAAAGATGTTTGGATTTAAATGGAGTGTTTCTTCGGGTAAATCTATCTTCTGTGGAGGCATGGTATTATACCCTGTAGGAGGCCTAACACACTGAAAGAACCATCATGATCCACGGTTCAGGGCAAGTCGGCATTCCGTAAGAGCAGTGTATTTCCAGTGGGCATTAGCAAAATGCCCAATGAAATCTCTATCAGTAGGTCCCATATCCGGGTCCATCAAGCAGGGATGGTGTAATAATAACCATCCAAACAAATAAGTGAATGGTATTTCTGTACGGGAAAAATCTGACCGATTATCATTTTCTTTCAGCAAAGTGTCCACAAAAGAACGCAATCATGCGTTCAGGCGACAGGTCATGGCTGAAAGCAGATCCATCTTGTATCCAAATACAAGACGTATCACAGCGAACAGGACACCCCGATGAAACCTGTCAACTGCACTAGCCCCCAGAACTACAAAGCGTCGTAGCCATAAAGATAGAAAGCCTGCCAACTAGGCTTCTGAAGACATAGGTCTGTAACCCTGTCTAAGATAACTTTGAAGAACGTTGCCAGCTTTGAACTGACCCGAGTCCTCAGTCAGAGTGACATCCCCATGATTATGCTTCTCCATCAATAATTGTATATCACTTCTATCAAAAGGTTCAAAGAAACGAGGTGTACAGGCTTGACTGTCCAGTGTCTTGTCCTCCCACACATGACCCAGGAACAAATATGGCATCCATTTTGTGATATAGCAAGTACCCTGCAGTAGCACTTTCGTAGTAGAGTGAGCAGATTTTATAGTGGCACAGCAGCTCTTAGAAAACTGTGATCATCTGGGGATTCTCCTTTGCTAGAGCATCTAATTCATCATTTGTGGATACATATTCTTTATATGGGTTATCATCCATCGGCAGATGAGAGATATATTCCATCTCATTAAGAGCAAACCCCATTTCTCCATGAGGTGTCATGAAGGTCCCAATGCTTTTGTTATATCTCTCTACTAAAGCCAAGAACATGTGAGGGTTTGGATGAATGCCATACACCGTAGTGCAGATGGGATTATAGAGGCCCAGATCAATGACCCTGTCTTTGAATTCCTCCAAAATCTATATGGACAAGCTACTCCAACGTTTCATTCCAGGGTTTACCAGGCCTGTCATTCGCATAGCGCGGTCTGGATATCTTCCTTCAGCTTTTGCAAATGTATTTGCAAAGATAGGTACTCTGACGGAAAGGAGCATAGAAGAGTCCTCGAGAGGAATACAGCTCGGTCTTAAACCTCTCAAGTGTGTGCTATATTTTTCAGAAGTGCTGTAAAAAAAAGGTCTTTGTTCTGTGGACCCACTTTATAACAGATTCGGCCGACTCTTGCTTGTTGGAGAGGAGTCAGATCCCATGACATCCTCCTAGGATAGCTAGCAAAAGCATACTGGGATAATGCCATAGACCTGGATATTTCTGTTAGATGTATGGCGTTGTTTCCCTTTAAGAAATATCTCGTCTCTTTTCTTGTCTTAGGTTGGGAAGTCTTCTTGATTGCATCTCCAAATAAAAAGGCAGGTTTCTTGTGGACCGTAGTATCCAAGCTCTGCAGAGGTTCACCGTTCATTAAGTTCAAAAGGGTTTGATTGTCCTGATCTATGAGCAGACTTCTTCGTGCCTCAGTACCATCGTAATGAGGAAAAGTGACGTGAGACAAATTCTCTCTATATTCTGGGACATTAAATGTTGAAGCAAACTTTTCTGCATCTGGGTCTTCCCTGAGATTAACTGCAGAGAGATGCATAAACAAAAATTAGAAACAAAAAAATGAAGATGTATGATTTCTTGAATCACACAGATTTTCTGAGTTGCGCCACGAGATGTATTGCGCGAGACTTAAGTTACGTGATATATTGAATTGTGCGACAACCCAAGTTGTGCCACATGCCATGTTGTACGAAACTCAAGTTGCGCAACACCTCAGATTGCGCCACAGTTTTTTACTGTGCGCAATAGTATTCATAAAAACGAACACCGTTCAAGGAAAGGGCAACAACACCCTAAGAAGGGGTGGCGCAAAGTTTATGATGCACCACACTCTAAAAAGAGGGGCACAAATCAATTATTGATGAAATCACAAATCGAATCGGCTCGCCCTTAATCACCTTCCATTGCTGGATTAGCTATCTCTCGACGAGACGAATGCGGCACATATTGTGGCACATGGGTAGGCGGAACATGAGTTGAAGAAGTGACGATGGCCTTTCCCTTGTCAGCAGCAGTCCTTTTTGGGGCCATGTCGTCAAGAAGATGGTCGGAGAAGAAGGTTGCAAAAGTTATAAAAAAAATTCTCAGAAGATTAAAAGTGAAAGTAAAGAATCACATTGGAGTAAACAGGGATTATTTATAGCCAGAAAATCTGAATCCTAACAGTCATCCTGAATCGTGCATGATAAATCTAAATTGGTCATAACAGATTGCACGAGTCCGGCGCAACTTGACTTAGTCAAAACTTTTCTAAATTCAAAGTATTCCAAAACTTTATAATGTTTTTAAGTTTTGAAAACTTTGAAGGGGGTCTTGTAGAGCCTAAAAATCAAGTTGCACCCTGAATATACTGATCAGTGATCAAATTGCGCCCTAAGAATTAGGTTGCACCACTGATATAAAGCTCTGAGAACAGACTGCGCCACTGATCAGGTTGCGCCTGATATCAGACTGCGTCCAGTCTTTTTTGTGCCAGAACCTACGTGGCATCTGAAACTTAATGGTCATCATTACCTGACAACACTGACGACTGACACAATAGTGAACGAGGAAAATCTTTTCGAATCTCGGTGAATTGTGTCGCTCAAGGAAGGTAGTGGACAGCGGTCATGTACGCTTCGTGAGTTGCGCCCAGGCGTAATCTAAATAAAATCCTTAGTTGCGCCTGGGCGCAACCTGAACGACTCTTGCTCAGAAGATGCCACGTGTGTAGGCGTAGCCCAAATCAAGCGCAGTTTGACTTGTTGACTGAAGCTCACGTAACCTGATAAAGTTGAGACAACTTACATTCTAAAGTAGGATGACGTGGCACACATGCCACTAATCTCTCAAGACGTGTCTACTATCCTGTACACGATCATGCGCATCTCAATCATACGATGCCACGCATCTAAATACAGTTAGTACACGATTGACAACTGAATGAAAGTTGGCGCAACAGGAGGTTAGCGCAACTCAATGTGGCGCAATCCAGCTTCGCGCATCATCAGAATAACTGCTAAAACAGTTATTTTAAGAACTCTATAAATAGAGTTTCCAATCATCATCAGACATAGGGACAGAGATCAAGAACTCTAGCAAAATTGCTTGATGCATTCTCCAGAGGCTGCAGTCTTCAAGTTCACATAGTCCAAGGGATAAAGTGATCATCTTCTGATCAGATTCCTAAAGTTGTACTTTTCCAGAATTTATTATATTTTGTACTATTTTACAAGTTTGGAATAAAATAAATTTTGTTTTTGCAAACAAGGGTTTTCTTTGGGAGGATAGATATATGAATTCAATTAAAATAATAATAATAATAAGGATAAAATCTACATCCATGAAGAATAACAAAATTTTAAGAACACACAAATTTAAAAATATCCTCAAAATACGAAAATACCGTCATATACCTATTTCTAAAATAGGGATTTGACAGTCCGGTCCGCGGTGCGCAAGCCTGCTAAGTGCGCAACAAATAAACGCATCAAAAATACGCACCCGCTCATAGGTTGGATGTGATGTAGCCCATCCCCTACACAACCCACTAACCCACTAAGGAGGAGAAAGTCTTATATGGAAAGGAGAACTTTTTCTCCTTTTCCATGTGGGACTAAAAGAATGGATTGCCTTTTTGAATCACATATAGGTTGCTTCCCAAGCAACAACACATAAAAAAACCAACAATCCCCCACATGATTCATAAAGAGACAAAAAGGATATAGATCGATAGAACGATAGGAAAGAGAGTAAGATTTAGGCAGTTACACGGTGTATCAGAGGAAGGTGTCTTCCGGACTTGAACCTCCCCTTAGTGTTGTACATTTCATCTATACAGATCCAAAGTGACGTAAGTCTTGAACTTAGGATCTTATTTGTACAGACTCGATGTACACACAAACACGTTGCAGGCATTTGATCATATCAACAGTTGTGCATTTTCGGCCATGTGCTTATCTCGGTTTCTTGAGAGCTCTAGAGAACAACCCGAGTTCCCATAGAAAGCGGCCCTACTTTCACTCCCAGATAGGTGAATCTTTCTGGGTATTCTGTAATTTATATACCCTGCTTTACAAGCCACAGATTCATTAAGATTTTACAATCAACCTCATTTTTATTGCAGATTAACACTATATAGTAGAGGAATGGTTCATTACAATTACAACCATATAGTGCTTTCCAGTCACACATCAATTTTGTTGTTACCCATTGAACATTTTCTTGGTGCTACCAATCGAAGGTTGGGTTGCCTTTGAGGTGACTCAATCTATGGGCTTCAATCCCATTCCTCTTGCCGTCTCCAATACTAGTCTCCTCGAGAGACCTTTAGTTAGAGGATTCGCTAGATTGTTCTTTGATCTGACGAAGTCAATTGCAATTACTCCACTGGACCGCAATTGATTCATCCGATTGTACCTCAGACGTATATGTCTGGATTTTCCATTATAACTTATCCTTTGAGCCTTTGCTATTGCAGCCTGGCTATTACAGTGTACAGGGATAGCAAGAACTGGTTTGCTCCACAGAGGAATATCTGCTACCAGATTCCTGAGCCAGTCTGCTTCCTCACAGGTGAGGTCAAGAGCTATGAACTCTGCCTCCATAGTCGATCTAGAAATACAGGTCTGCCTGGTAGAGTTCCAAGCGACAGCAGCTCCTCCAAATGTGAATACATATCCACTTGTGGCTTTGGTCTCATCTGTATCTGAGATCCAGTTTGCATCAGTGTACCCTTCCAATACAGATGGGTATCCTCCAATGAATAATCCATGGGATGACGTGCCTTTCAGGTATCTCATTACCCTTTCTAAGGCAGTCCAGTGTGAACTATTCGGATTGCTTGTGTACCGACTAAGTTTTTTCTACTGCATAAGAAATATCAGGTCTGGTACGGTTAGCAATATAGTTCAAACATCCAATTTGCTGAGAATATTTCAGCTGAGCCACACTGTCTCCTTTGTTCTTCTTCAACCTGATACTTGTATCATATGGAGTGCTTACAGGTTTAGAATCAAAATAGTTAAATCTTTTCATGACATATTCTATATAATGAGATTGGGAGATACCAATTCCCTCAGAAATGCGACTTAATTTAAGTCCTAAAATCACATCAGCAGGTCCTAAATCTTTCATATAAAAAATTTGGGACAGAAAACTTTTGATATCATAGATAATATCCATGTCAATGCCAAAAATAAGAATATCATCAACGTATAAGCATAATATTACGCATGAACTACCAACAGTTTTGTTATATACGCATTTATCAGAATCGTTAATAGCAAAACCATAAGATAGAATTATATGTCATTACTTTGGTGCTTGTTTCAGCCCATAAAGAGATTTAATCAATTTGCATAACTTGTGTTCTTGTCCTGGAACAACAACCCTTCAGGTTGTTCCATGTAAATCTCTTCCTGTAATTCTCCATTCAAAAAGGTAGTTTTTACATCCATTTGATGAATAAATAGTTTATGAACAGATGCAATAGCAATTAACATTCTAATAGTAGAAATTCTAGTAACTGGAGAGTAAGTGTCAAAGAAGTCCACTCCTTCCCTTTGTTTGAACCCTTTAGCAACTGACCTTGCTTTGAACTTCTCAATAGACCCATCAGGTCTTAGCTTCTTCCCGAAGATCCATTTACAACCAATTGGTTTGCAACCTACAGGAAGGTTAACTAAATTTCAGGTTCTATTTGACATAATAGAATCTATTTCACTGTTAATGGCTTCTTTCCAAAGTAGTGAATCTACAGAAGACATAACCCCTTGATAAGATATAGGGTCCTCTTCAACAAGGTAGGTGAAAAACTCTTCTCCTAGGTTTGGTTCTCTTCTGGTTTTTTTTACTTCTCCTAGGTTCTACTAGGGTTTCTACTTGAGAACTAGAAGTTGCAATAGGAACTTGTGCAGATATAGAAGATCTAGGGGTTCTATTTTTTAAAGGAAATATATTTTCAAAAAAATGTAGCATCCCTAGATTCCATAACAGTGTTTGCATCAATACCATTAACCTCACTCTTAATAACAAAAAATCTATAAGCAATACTGTTTTGAGCATAACCCAAAAATACACAGTCTATGGTCTTGGGTTCCAATTTTCTTTTCTTAGTAGGAGGGACAGAGACTTTTGCAAGACACCCCCACACTTTGAAATATTTCAAAGATGATTTTTTGCCCTTCCATAATTCATAAGGAATTTTATCAGTCTTTTTAAAAGGAACTTTATTCAGAATATGACATGAAGAAAGTAAGACTTTTTCCCACAAATTATCAGCTAAACCAGAGCTACCTAGCATAGTATTAATTATATCAACAAAAGTTCTATTTTTTCTTTCTGCTATCCCATTATGTTGAGGAGCATAAAGGGCAGTAACTTCATGTATTATTTCATGCTTTTCACAAAAAGAATCAAATTCAGTAGAGGTGTATTCACCCCCATGATCAGACCTAAGAATTTTTATTTTCTTTTCAAGCTAGTTTTCAACTTCAGTTTTAAAAGACACAAACTCACTAAAAGCCTCATCTTTTGTTCTAAGCAAGTAAACATAATAGTATTTGGAATAATCATCTATAAAAGTAATGAAGTAACGCTTACCACTGCGAGTGAGGACACCGTTTAATTCACAGATATCGCTGTGGATAAGCTCCAAAAGCCGAGAATTCCTTTCAACTGAATAAAAGGACTTTCTAGGCTGTTTGGCTTGAGTACAAATCTCACATTTATCATTCCTGCTCATATCAATCTTGGGAATTAATTGCAAAACAGACATTCTCTTTACAGAATTAAAATTCACATGTCCCAAACGACCATGCCAAACATTATAGCTATCAATATTGGAAGATATTGCATTCGTAGCAGAAACATTATTATAATCAATGTTATTTAAACTAGAAGTAAAAGTGTTGCAAGAAATATCAAAAGAAAGTTTAAATAGACCCCCACAAACATAGCCTTTCCAATAAAATTCTCGTTTAGGGAGATTACAACTCGATCAAACTCAAAAACTAGTTTGTAGCCATGTTTATTTAACAAATATCCAGAAATCAGATTTTTGTTCACGTCCGGTACGTGCTGCACATTATGCAAAGGGAGGATCTTGCCCGAAGACAACTTGAGATTCACTCTTCCCTTTTCAAGCACTCTGGCAGTACTCGAGTTTTCCATAGCTACTGATTCGCCTTCCTCAACCTATCGGTAGGAGGAAAATGAATCAATATTAGGACATACATGGACATTTGCCCCTGTATTAACCCACCAATCAGTAGGCTGATACGAGGTTTCAAAGCTAGAACATACAGCTACAAACCTCTGATCATCGGTACCGATAGATTCGGTCCCGACTATGACTACGTGAGCCTGAGGAACAACATGAGCGTCAGCAACAGGAGTTCGACGATCAGGATTCTGGAATTTCTGACCCTTCTTCCTGTGGTGACATTGCCTAGCAAAGTGGCCAGGCTTGCCACAGTTGTAGCATTCCCGCTTTGGCCTATTGTCTTTTCCAATAACAGGTTTTGGTTTCAGGAATTGTTTCTTTGCAGGGTTTCTATTCTGGGGATTATTTCTCTGTTGAAAGGGTTGGCCCTTAGGCTTTCTCTTGGACTCAGCAATATACAACTTTGCCTCGAATTTAATACTCAGAGGTTCCTTATCCCCAGTTCTACTCTTTTCCTCAATGCGGAGAGAGACAAAGAGTTCATCTAAGGACATGGGTTCCTTATTGTGTTTCAGCTTTAAGCCAAAGGATTTCCAGGATGGAGGCAATTTATTTATAAATGCAGCAATAAAAAATTTATCAGCTAGTGGCATGTCTTTCTGAGACATCTCGTTGTCACGACCCGCACCCTGATTAGGGGCACGAGTACGTGGTTACATCCAGCCTACGTCGCAGAATCGGCTGTAGAATGCTGTATAGGTCGTCTATAAATACTACAACTAGACAAAATATAAGGGTACCTGTCATCTCCGCACGGAGGTATAATATGGCATAACTCAATCACAAGACAAACTAGAATAGATAGCACGAAATAGAAATATGATAGAAAGAAAAACTGGAAAGGAGTTCAAGATCCAACACAAGCTCAGAGATATAAACACATCACAGAAACTCAAAATATATATAAAAACTACATTCTGAAAACACTAGCTGGAGCGCAGTCCAGGCAAACCTATCTAACAGTCTAAACAGGGGCTATATCATCTACGGGCTCCAGGGGTAATGTCTCATCAAACTCTATCCTGGCCATACCCGTAAAAGGTAGAGCAATCGGCTAACATTTACTCTGTAAACATCAACGGTTATCCTGTCAGGAAAATGAGCAAGTACAAACACTGACAGCAGTTCCATATGAATTAACAAATTCTATAAGAGACAATTATAATAAAATACAAGACAAAGATATATGATGACTTGGGAGCTATTCGGAAGCCGAGTTACAACCCGTAAACCAAACAAGGACCGGGGTTGTAACCCTTCTCCCGAACAGAACTTAGCCTCCAATCAAGGTTTAGCATAAGAGCATGTAGAACATGTGAGTAAAGAATATCATAGCATGGGAAGAAAAGTACTGAATGTAGAACTGAGCAGGATATATGATGTGATAAAATAAATAAAAAATGTACCTTGAATTATTAGAGCGTTATTTGATCGGCTTGGAAAAGTTACAAGACAGGCTATCCACTTGGCCCGACAATCACAAGAAAATCTCTAGAATAGGTCATGCTGGCCAACCTGGATAACAAGCACAAGGAATAGGATCTCGCTACACCCCACGTGAGGTGAGAGTGGCGCAAGCACAAGAATATAGTGACAGGGTGGCTTTGATCACATAGCCCCTAATAATTCCCTATCCCCGAATAGTATAATGGATCTGGACATGACACGTCATGACACAGGATTCCCTAAGAGAGTAGCTACTTCCTCTCAGGAATCGGTGTCTATACAAGTACAGAGAACAAGACAGGAAATGTACCAATATACTAAGAAAAATCCAGGAACAACATCTCATGTCATGATCCAACGTATACTAGTCCGTGAACCATCGTGTCAGGAAATCAAGTAAGACACTACAACTAAAACGGATATAGCAGATATCAAGATAATAAAAACTATCAGTGAATGTACTCGCCTGCGGTCCTGAGCTGTCAATTGGGGTCGATGCTCAGAGTGATGCCACAAACCTAAAGATAAGATATATATAAGCTAATTAGGGTTCAACAGTGTTAGGCAGGATTATATAGTATAAGCTATGTAATCTAGGTCAATCTCAGTCCAACTAAGTCAAACTAGGTCACACTGAGTCACACTAGATCAAACTAGGTCACAGAAAGTCAAACCAAGTCAAACTAGGTCAAACTGGGTCAAAGGTTGACTTACAGTTGACTTTTGATCAACTGGTCAACTCTAGGTCAAACTAGGCTAATGTTGACTAACAGTTGACTTTGGGTCAACTGATCAACTCTGGTCAAGTTCTAGACATTTCTAGGCCAAGTGTTGACTGATAGTTGACTTTTGGTCAAAACAGTCAAACTTGGGCAACCGAGGTCAAAACTAGCCTAAGCATACTATTCCTAATATTTACCTACCAAGATACCATATATCTTGGTCAAACAGGATCAACTCTAATTTAAGAATTAAAATATCAAGTTGTACCTCGTTATTCGTACATTGAAACCTACGACACGCAAATCGAGATAAGATAATCAACGGTAAGGTTAATAATCTTATCATATTGATCCACATTAATACGTGATCATCTTGTCAATTTCAGCGATGTGAGATCACTTGAATCGACTTATCTCAGTTTCGTTGTACTACTTTCGAAATACGAACTTAATAAGAATTAATTATAATAAAAGGTAATACACAGAGAAAATATCTACAAACATTGTCGAATGATGAAACAAACGTCACCAACGTGTCCAGAATGGTCAAATCAGCTAGGATAGCCTATCCATAAGTCCAATTTGGACACATGGGCAAAAAGGTAATTTTTGGTCAAAACGGTGTCCGTGTCGGATCCGCTTTGCACCGAAAAATGTGCAAGAATACTAGTCCACTAAACCTAACAAACTATATGTCCACGAATCCAGAATGACGAAACGAACCCAACGGTATATCCAGAATTGGATTCCGTTGACCCGATCTCAAATTGGTCTGTTGACCAGGACATTAAAATTTTGATTTGCACGGAAAAGCGTGTCAGAGCTAATGTCCTCAAAACTCAGCAAATTATATGTCAACTAGTTCATAATGACGATACGAACTCAACGGTATGTCTAGAATTGGATTTCGATGAGCCGATCTCAAAATGACCCGTTGACCCGGATATTGGTATCCGACTTGTACCGAAATGCGTGCCGGAACCAATATCCACTAAAACCTAGCAAATTATATGTCAATAGTCCAGAATGACGATACGAACTCAACAGTATATCCAAAATTGAATTCTGATGAGCCGGCGTCAAAAAGTCCCGTTGACCCGGACTTTGGGGCCCGCTTTGTACCGAAATACGTGCCGGGACCCACGTCCTCCAAATCTAACAAACTTTATATGAAAACGTGCCAGAAAGATGCCACGAGTCTACTGGTGGTGTCAGAAATTGAATCTGGAGTCCCAGATTCAAAAATGGAAATTTATAACTTAGAAATTACGAATTCGGACGGCCAACTTTGGCGTCGAATTCAACCAATCAAACGTGCTCACAATGAAATGAAACTTAAGGGGTAGGAAGAGGGTTATACCAGCTACGCATAGGAACCAGTGGCACACCAGACGGAGCTACAATGGAGGAGATACGAACCGACGAAGTTGGCTCCACAAAACTGTCCAAAAATTACACAATTTAAATGGTCAACTTGGTGGCCGGTTTTGATGTATCAAACGATAAAATTAACAGACAAAAATTGAGGAATGTGAAGAGCTATATACCAAAATTGTGACAGAGCAAAGAGTTCACCGATCCAACGGTCGAATTTCCCGAAAAACGTGTGCGAAGTCGCTGCGACGGAACGCCATTTCTGGATCCATTCCGAGCGCGTCACGACGGGAACCTGTGCAAAATGCACAAATCGCCTAGACGACGCATCCCGGAGGACGGTGGCCGCCACGGAAAGGTGCGCCAAACCCACGCGCAGCCCGGAGGGGCTCGTCGGCGACGGTCGCGGCGGCGCGTGGCTGCCGGTGCGCGCACGCGGCTGTCATATGCTGTTGCCGCTATGCTCTGCTGCGCCGCCGCTGCTGCTCTGATGCGCTGCTGCTCGGCCATGGCTGGCCGAGCCTGTGGGTGGAAGGAGAAGGAGAAGAAGGTGGTTCGGGTAGTGGAGGTGGGTGATGGTGATGGAGAGATGGTGGTGATGGTGTGATGATGGTGTGATGGTGAATGAAGATGATGATGAAGAATGGAGAAGGAGGAGGGGGAGTCCGGCTGTGACTTGGGAGAGGGATGTTGGAGGTCAGCCATAGAGGTGGAGGTCGGCCGTGGGGTGTCGGATGAGTGAGAGGGGGGATGGTTGTTGTTGAGAAATGAGAGAGGGAGAGAGAATTAAAGTTAGAGAGAGAAAGAGAATTATGTGTGTGTGTTATTAAAGGGAGGAGAGAGAGAGAGAGAGAAATAGATTCTCTACCTAAAAATTAGGGCCGGCCAAGTATTGAGGAATGAGTGTGTGAGTTTGTGTAAGGGAAAATGGAGGGTTGGGATTGTTGGAGACAAGATCAAAGGCTAGGATTAATGTAGGAAATATATTATTCTTTAGGAAATTAAATCAAAGGGTTATCCATGAATATTTAAAAAATAGGTAGAGTAGGTATTTAATATTTTTGGTAGGAAAAAGTGTGTGTGGGTATTCATGAGGGGGCAACATGAAGCCTGGACTGGGTTTGGTTGAGTCGGGTCGGGCAAAAACAGACTGGGTACAATAAATAAATTAATTTTGGGTGTTTATGATCATGGGTAAATAATTAGCATGTAGGGGCTTAAATAAATGGGACACAAGTGTCATTTGGGTAATAGGCTTCGTGTGGGCCACGCCCATATTTTGGGTTGACTAGGTTGGATCGATGTCGGGTCCCGAAATTAAATTGAAAGTCAGGTCACGTTCTACGGTGGATAATTAATTGGCCTAAATTGACCCAAAAGTTGTGCGAAGCAAATGAAGCACAAGATGGTGTGTCTGAGAGGGACACGAAGGTCATGGGTGTAGGGCATCTCGAGTAGATCATGCATGAGAGTTGGTTTCAAGAAAATGACTAGCCTTGTGCTCCTAAATTAAAAGTCACGGTTACGTGCATATGATGATCAAGGATAAAAGTGAGAAAATCAATTAATAATTATTTAATAATCAAATGGTCTAAATTGACCCGAAGTTGTGTGAAGCAAAAAGAGTACAAGGGAACAAGTTTGGGTGGGACATGATATATCAACATGAAGGTAATCTTGTGTCACGATCCGCTACCCAAATTGTTGGACCGGGCCGAGTCATGTCCAGCCTACTCTTGAGATAAAGCGTAGTAAACTGTTCTAAATATAACAAGTTAAGACTAAAATGTGCTAACAATTCTATATGTAATGAAGAGTCATAAATGTCCCAAACACAAAAGTCGTCTCGTATATCAATAAGATCCAAGTACAAGTCTAAAATGTAAAGCTGGATACAGGTCC
This sequence comes from Iris pallida, assembly GCA_029216955.1. Classification (NCBI taxonomy): domain Eukaryota; kingdom Viridiplantae; phylum Streptophyta; class Magnoliopsida; order Asparagales; family Iridaceae; genus Iris; species Iris pallida. The sequence continues at coordinate 13,977,790 of JANAVB010008800.1, read as the reverse complement.
AGTCACAAAATACATAGTCTAATACATGACTACTCTCAAAAGTCCAAAGTAAATAAACAACTAGACGAGTTTCCCCGCAGGTACATCCTCGTAAGATAAAGCCTGGTCCTCGGCAGTAACTCCATAATATGAATCACAAAGTAACTCCTCCTCAGTAAGTATACCTACAACGTTATCCTGTCAGGACGGGAGCAAGTATTGATTCTAACAAACTAAATATACGAAACAAGAAATGAACAGAAGTGTAATAAACTGGAATCATGGTATATCATGGTTTAATTGGTTCTTTTAGAAATGGTAACATATATTTGTTAAAAGTTTAAAACTGTAGCATGTACGTGATCGGTCAATATGTGAATAGGATGTACAGCGGTACATATCAAGTTTTTCTGGCATGCACATACGTTTACGAACGGCATCGGTGTATATTCATACACAAACGCGGGATCAGAACTTACGGCAAAGTTACATATAGAATGTTACCGTGCGCGGTAAATACATACGGAGAAGGGGGTCATGATCACGTACTCTACTAACAGTTTTCCCTTAATCCATTGTTAAACATGTGAGAGATATAAAAACTATCCTAAACATGGTAGGGATATGAAAGTAGTACAACATATGAAGATTTAACTTGCTACCCCAAGGATCAGCATTTAACATGGTTGGAAATCACAGTTCATTGATGTAACATTATGTAAAGTTTGTAGAGGTACTTGCCTTTAGCAAATCAAAGCAGTGATAGAAATGCTATAGAAGCCTGGTGACTTGTCACTATAGAAATAATACATAAACTTAGTTTTTATACTAAGTTAAACACTAAGACACTAGTTGTGCAACACGACTTTCTGACTGGACACCTAGCCAAATGATGACTTTAGCATAGGAGACCAGTGTGGGGTGACACAATACCCAAACTAACTTTCTAGGGCCTTTACACTAGTACGGGGTGAGGTCCAATACTATAATAACTCAAAACAACACAAATCATTGCAAGTCGTAACTATTCAATAAATAAATCAAACTGTACACTATGTTCCAACAATTTTTGAGATAGACAAAAACTCAATTTTACATAAAATAATGTACCAAAATTATCCTTTTTAATTATAGAAATTTATAATAATTTTTCTGGAATTTATAAACCTTCATAAATATTTATTAAAAATCAGCAAACATATGTATCCTGAAAATGAGTTCTGTTTTCCTATTTTTAGAAAATAACAAAATTACTTATTAAATGCTGAAAAAATTATAATAATTTAGCTAAATTAACATAATATTTAAATACAATTATTCCCAGATTTTTACAGTAATTAAAATATATATAAAAATTCAAAGATAGCAAGTAATAATTTTTGGAAATTAATTAATTAATTATTTAATATTTTGTCCATGTATTCGAAATTGAACCGAAATCCAGATACACGACCCAGAGCCATGAATCAAGTCCAATATGACTTGTACAGACTCTGAATATATTAGACACAATTGGGCCCAAAAACCCATGCTAGGTTTGGACATCAATTGGCCAGGATTAATAAAATACAGGAATTTAAATATAAATAATATATTTTATAGTGGTAAAATATACAAGTCACAAAATTATATAGTAAAATAACTTGTGAAATTTTACATAATAATATTTAGCACTAAAATTTGTATTTGAAAATATATACATAATTATACAACAAACACAATTATATATATACATAAATATATAGGAATTTATATATATATATATATATATATATATATATATATAATAAATATAAAATATATATATATATAAAATATATATACATATATATATATAAAATACTAAATATAAATTATATATATACATAAATACAGTATATATATATATATATAACAGTATATATAATAATATATATATATATATATATATATATATATATATATATATATATATATATATAAATACATATACATATATATATAAATATATATATATATATATATATATATATATATATATATATATATATATATATATATAAATACATATACATATATATATATAAATACATATATACATATATATAATAATAAAACTAAAACAAAACAAAACAAATCAAAATAAAACAAGAAAGGGGGGACTCGAACTCGGCTAGGGCAGGGGGGTGTTTAGCGTGCTCGGGTTGGCCAGGGGGTCAGCCCGAGTCATTTGTTAGGGAAAGGGTTTGGGTTTTATTTATTATGGTTTAAGGTTAACGGGTTGTAAACCCGATAGCACAAAACTAAACCCTATAACCTGTTCTTCGTGTCCTGACAGTTAAGGACACGAAGATACACGAGTCTCGTGTCCGGGTCATTCACGACACGCACGATACGAGTTTGCCGTGTCCAAACTTACCACTAGAGTCGTCGTGTCCAAGCGAATTACATATGTTAAAATGAGACACAGAACGACACGAAAGGGAGCTGACACGTACGTGTCCGACAAGCTGGGGGTTGTGGAGGGTGCTGGACGGCGGAGGAAGCGTCGTGGTGGTGTGCTAGGGTTAGGGTTTGGTCTGGGGGGTATTTATAGGGAGGAGGAGGTCGATTTTAGTGGGCTAGGTCGGCCGGGAAAGGCGGGGAAAGGTCGTGGTCGTCGGTCGTCGGGGACAACTGGTCGAGAGAACATGGAGAGGAGAGAGAAAGTCGCGTGGGGGGGGGGGGGTAGGGTAGGTTTGCAGCAAGGCCCCCGAAGTTTGGGGGCTTTGCAAAATACCCCCAAAGCTATCGGTTTGCAAATATAATTTGCAAACTAAAATTACAATAATTCAGTAAATTACAAATTGGTATTAAATCAATTTAATAATTTACAGAACTTAATTAAAACATTTCAAATAATTACAAAACTCAATTAAAATATTTTGTAAAATTATAAACTTACATTTTTAGTAATTAAAACTCATTTAAAATCATTTAAAAATTCTAGAAAAATTCTCAATAATTATAATAAATCATTTTAAATCTAAATAGGTCATTAACATCTAATTAACACTAATTAAACCAAATTTGAAAAACAGGGGCTGACATCTTGTCTACTACACACTGATGAAGAGAGTTTTCAGAGATTGGCATCCCTGACGCTCCAGAAGTCAAAGTCATGGAAAAGAACATTAAATCAAATAATAATCAAATAATAATATCTATTGCAAATAATTGATTTATAAAATTGAAAAAAATAAGCCCTAAATTCAGGGGGCTTACATCCTACCCACCTTATAAAAATTTCGTCCTCGAAATTAAAAATCATCTAATAGGTCAAGCTAAAACATGCAACTGCTATGGCTACAGTACCCAATCTGCTACCCTTGTGATCATCTATGTTGTTTCTCTCTACAGGTATTTTGGTTCAGGTTCAACAAACTTATTTCATTTAAAACTATGTCATTTTACCCCTTAGAATCTAAGCTCAAGATTTTAGTCCCTAATATGTAGTCATAAAATATAATATTTCATTACTCCTTCTTAGATACCTTAAAACCAATCTATACTATCAAACTAATCATTCTTAATGGTTTCTAAGTCCACTATAGTCAGTCACTCATATCTGTCCTATAAGCTTAATCCAATAAATCCCTAGAAAAAATATACTCATCACAATCACACATTAACATATTACAGTTACACTACATAATCTGTTAACAAGGTCTGGCTATACGACCATCAAAAATAGAAGGTAACAAGGGCCTAAGACTGGGTCTAGCAATCCATATCAATATTCAGACAAGGTAAGGGTTAAGCAAGACAGGAAAGATTGTCAAAATATTTTCAAGAATAGTACGAGGCCAAACGAGATGCATAAGACGTAGTCGAAGTAAAACTCAAGAACCATATACCTCCGTAATTATGTCACATGAAGTTACTATCGCGCTAGTGTGCATCTGGCTGCGATTAACTTCCTTGTTCCATAATACGACGGATGGCTGCAGTGCACAGCTGCCACGCCAGATAATATAGGTTTCTGAACTTAAGTAGGCTAAATTCGTGAAATATTCCAAACAATTTTTGCAAAATAAAAGAGAAGATGTTAGTCAAAATGCTTAGGGAGTGGTGCAAGTAGAATTCGAGAAACATATTTAACCACGATGCCGTTATCTGAAGTCATACCTCGCCAGTATTTCTCTGGATGCAAACTCCCGATTCCGTAATACGAGGATAAATATACTTTTCGAACCTTTCCTGAATCAACCCATGAGGCACTTCCAACAATTATCGGGAAGGACAAGAAGAATTATCCAAGAGGTCAGCGAAAAAGAGTTTAGTCAAATCATAGGAAGATGGAACACAAACAATCATGTTGAAAAAATTCTAATCGTGGCTGTAGATAGACAGAGTTAACCAAGACGGGAAAGAATGATGATAAGAATTTGTTCTTGCTCATCCGGTCATAAAAAAGTGATCCGATTTAAGATATAATCTGATAACCATATACGTCTTCCTAAAATTATGTTGCCAGAATTTTCGCCACGCCAGTAAGCATAGCTGCAATAAATGATAGAGTCCATAACTAAGGTATACACCCTAAAATCATGTCATCTGGAATTTTTACCACGCCAACCGGTATGGCTGCAAGAAAATCCAAATTCTATAACTAGGATAAGCATATCTAAAATCAGGCTCTATGTTCTTGTCATGCTAGCTTGTATGGCTGTGATAAATTCTAAACTCCATAAATAAAGCAGACATTTACCTTATCAGGATATACCTTAATTCAATCCACAAAATTTATCTCGATGCAAGATCAAAGTCAACAACGAACATCAGAAATCAAAATCAACAACAAATCAATGAAGTGTAAATAGAGGCAAGTGGGAATAGACTCAAGAGTTTTTAAAATAAGATTCTCAGGGGTTATCCCTGGAATCTATCAAGAGTTCCTAACTGTGATTGAGCAACTCCTATCATAACCTAGAACCTATATCCTAATAGCAGGCTCGTAGCAGCGCTCTAAGTCAAGCACTACTACGAAATCGTACTAGTTACGACTCTGACCTGCATGGGCCACCACAAAAATGTGTCACGACCCGCACCCTGATTAGGGGCACGAGTATGTGGTTACGTCCAGCCTACATCGCAGAATCGACGGTAGACCGCTGTATAGATTGTCTATAAATACTACAACTAGATAAAATATAAGGGTACCTGTCATCTCCGTACGGAGGTATAATATGACATAACTCAATCATAAGACAAACTAGGATAGATAGCACGAAGTAGAAATAAGATAGAAAGGAAAACTAGAAAGGAGTTCAAGATGTAACACAAGCTCAGAGATATAAACACATCACATAAACTCAAAATATATATAAAAACTACAGTCTAAAAATACTAGCTGGATCGCAGTCCAGGCAAACCTATCTAACAGTCTAAACAGGGGCTATATCATCTACGGGCTCTAGGGGTAATGTCTCATCAAACTCTATCCTGGCCATACCCATAAAAGATAGAGCAATCAGCTAACATGTACTCTGTGAACATCAACGGTTATCCTGTCAGGAAAATGAGCAAGTACAAACACTAACAACAGTTCCATATGAATTGACAAATTCTATAAGAGATAATTATAATGAAATACAAGACAAAGATATAGGATGACTTGGGAGCTATTCGAAAGCCGAGTTACAACCCATAAACCAAATAAGGACCGGGGTTGTAACCCTTCTCCCGAATAGAACTTAGCCTCCAATCAAGGTTTAGCATAAGAGCATGTAGAACATGTGAGTAAAGAATATCATAGCATGGTAAGAAAAGTACTGAATGTAGAACTGAGCAGGATATATGATGTGATAAAATAAATGTAAAATGTGTCTTGAATTATTAGAGCGTTATGTGATCGGCTTGGAAAAGTTACAGGACAGGCTATCCACTTGGCCCGACAATCACAACAAAATCTCTGGAAAGGGTCATGCCGGCCAACCTGGATAACAAGCACAAGAAATAGGATCTCGCTACACCCTACGTGGGGTGAGAGTGACGCAAGCACAAGAATATAGTGACAGGGTGGCTTTGATCACATAGCCCCTAATAATTTCCCATTCCCGAATAGTATAATGGATCTGGATATGACACGTCATGACACGGGATTCCCTAAGAGGGTAGCTACTCCCTCTCAGGAATTGGTGTCTATACAAGTACAGGGAACAAGACAGGAAATATACCAATATACCAAAAAAAATCAAGGAACAATATCTAGTCATGATCCAACGTATACTAGTCCGTGAACCATCGTGTCGAGAAATCAAGTAAGACACTACAACTGAAATGGATATAGCAGATATCAAGACAATGAAAACTATCAGTGAATGTACTCGCCTGCGGTCCTGAGCTGTCAAATGGGGTCGATGCTCAGAGTGATGCCACAAACCTAAAGATGAGATATATATAAGCTAATTAGGGTTCAACAGTGTTAGGCAGGATTATATAGTATAAGCTATGTAATCTAGGTCAATCTCAGTCCAACTAAGTCAAACTAGGTCACAATGAGTCACACTAGGTCAAACTTGGTCACATGAAGTCAAACCAAGTCAAACTAGGTTAAACTGGGTCAAAGGTTGACTTATAGTTGACTTTTGATTAACTGGTCAACTTTAGGTCAAACTAGGCTAATGTTGACTAACAGTTGACTTTTGATCAACTGATCAACTCTGGTCAAGTTCTAGACATTTCTAGGCCAAGTGTTGACTGATAGTTGACTTTTGGTCAAAGCAGTCAAACTTGGTAAACCGAGGTCAAAACTAGCCTAAGCATACTATTCCTAATATTTACCTACCAAGATACCATATATCTTGGTCAAACAGGATCAACTCTAATCTAAGAATTAAAATATCAAGTTGTACCTCGTTATTCGTACATCGAAACCTACGACATGCAAATCGAGATAAGATAATCAACGGTAAGGTTAATAATCTTATCACAGTGATTCACATGATCATCTTGCCAATTTCAGCGATGTGAGATCACTGGAATCGACTGATCTCAATTTCGTTGTACTAATTCTGAAATACGAACTTAATAAGAATTAATTATAATAAAAGATAATACACAGAGAAAATATCTACAAACATTGTCGGATTATGAAATAAACGTCACCAACGTGTCCAAAATGGTCAAATCAGCTAGGATAGCCTATCCATAAGTCCAATTTGGATACAGGGGCAAAAAGGTAATTTCGGGTCAAAACGGTATCCATGTCGGACCCGCTTTGCACCGAAAAATGTACAATGTCCTCAAAACTCAGCAAATTATATGTCAACGAGTCCAGAATGACGATACGAACTCAATGATATGTCCATAATTGGATTCCGATGAGCCGATCTCAAAATGACCCGTTGATCCGGATATTGGTATCCGACTTGCACCGAAATGCGTGCCGAAACCAATGTCTACTAAAATTAAGCAAATTATATGTCAACGAGTCCAGAATGACGATACGAACTCAACGGTATATCCAGAATTGGATTCCGATGAGCCGAAGTCAAAAAGTCTCGTTGACCCGGACCGTAGGGCCTGCTTTGCACCGAAATGCGTGCCGGGGCCCACGTCCTCCAAATCTAACAAACTTTATATAAAAATGTGCCAGAATGATGCCACTAGTCTACTAGTGGTGTCAGAAATTTAATTTGGAGTCCCGTGTTCAAAAATAGAATTTTATAACTTGGAAATTACGAATTCTGATGGCCAATTTTGGCGTCGAATTCAACCAATCAAACGTGCTCACAATGAAACAAAACTTAAGGTATAGGAAGAGGGTTATACCAGCTGCGCATAGGAACCAGTGGCACGCCAGACGGAGCTACAATGGAGGAGATACGAATCGACGAAGTTGGCTCCACAAAACTGTCCAAAAATTACACAATTTAAACGGTCAACTTGGTGGCCGGTTTTGATGTATCAAACGATAAAATTAACGGATGAAAATTGAGGAAAGTGAAGAGCTATATACCAAGATTGTAACGAAGTAAAGAGTTCGTCGATCCAACGGTCGGATTTCCTGAAAAATATGTGCGAAGTCGCTGCGACGGAATGCCATTTCTGGATCTATTTCGAGTGCGTCACGACGGGATCCTGTACAAAATGCACAAATCGCCTAGATGGCGCATCCCGGAGGACGGTGGCCGCCACGGGAAGGTGCGCCCGGCCCACGTGCAGCCCGGAGGGCTCGTCGGCGACGGCCACAGTGGCGCGCGGCTGCCGGTGCGCGTGCGCGGCTGCCATGTGCTGTTGTCGCCACTGCTGCTGCTCTGCTGCCCCGCTGATGCTGCTCTGATACGCTGCTGCTCGGCCATGGCTGGCCGAGCCCGAGGGTGGAAGGAGGAGAAGAAGGTGGCTCGGGTGGTGGAGGTGGGTGATGGTGATGGAGAGATGGTGGTGATGGTGTGATGATGGTGTGATGGTGAATGAAGATGATGATGAAGAATTGAGAAGGAGGAGGGGGAGTCCGGCTGTGACTTGGGTGAGGGATGCTGGAGGTCGACCATGGAGGTGGAGGTCGGTCGTGGGGTGTCGTGTGAGTGAGAGGGGGGATGGTTGCTGTTGAGAAATGAGAGAGGGGGAGAGAATTAAAGTTAGAAAGAGAAAGAAAATTATGTGTGTGTGTGTGTTATTAAAGGGAGGAGAGAGAGAAATAGATTCTCTACCTAAAAATTAGGGCCGGCCAAGTGTTGGAGAATGAGTGTGTGAGTTTGTGTAAGGGAAAATGGAGGGTTGGGATTGTTGGAGACAAGATCAAAGGCTAGGATTAATGTAGGAAATATATTATTCTTTAGGAAATTAAATCAAGGGGTTATCCATGAATATTTTAAAAATAGGTAGAGTAGGTATTTAATATTTTTGGTAGGAAAAAGTGTGTGCGGGTATTCATGAGGGGGCAACATGAAGCCTGGACTGGGTTTGGTTGAGCCGGGTCGGGCCAAAACAGACTGGGTACAATAAATGAATTAATTTTGGGTGTTTATGATCATGGGTAAATAAGTAGCATGTAGGGGCTCAAATAAATGGGACACAAGTATCATGTGGATAATAGGCTTCGTGTGGGCCATGCCCATATTTTAGGTCGACTAGGTTGGATCGATGTCGGGTCCCAAAATTAAATTGGAAGTCAGGTCACATTCTACGGTGGATAATTAATTGGCCTAAATTGACCCAAAAGTTGTGCGAAGCAAATGAAACACAAGATGGTGTATCTGAGTGGGACACGAAGGTCATGGGTGTAGGGCGTCTCGAGTAGATAATGCATGAGGAGTTGGTTTCAAGAAAATGACTAGCCTTGTGCTCCTAAATTAAAAGTCACGGTTATGTGCATATGATGATCAAGGATAAAAGTGGAAAAATCAATTAATAATTATTTAATGATCAAATGGTCTAAATTGATCCAAAGTTGTGTGAAGCAAAAAGAGTACAAGGAAACAAGTTTGGATGGGACATGATATATCAACATGAAGGTAATCTTGTCTACTACACACTGATGAAGAGAGTTTCCATAGATTGGTATCCCTGACGCTCCAGAAGTCAAAGTCATAGAAAAGAATATTAAATCAAATAATAATCAAATAATAATATCTATTGCAAATAATTGATTTATAAAATTAAAAAAAAGCCCTAAATTTAGGGGGCTTACACTCATGAATGATGGTTTGCAGGGTGTTAGTCTGTTCAACAACAGACTTCTCATCAACCATCTTAAATTCTAAGAACCTGTCCACAATGTAAACCTCAGAACCTGCTCCTTTATTAGAGTATTTCTTATTGAGGGCTTCCTAAAGCTCTCTGGAAGTGGTAGTTGTACAGTAGATATCATACAACGTGTCAGACAGACAACTAAGGATTTTCCCGTGATAAATAAAGTCTATCTCATTGTATGATTCTAATTCAAAGGTTCTAGCAGGTTCGTGTAACCCAGGCAGTGTTTCAGGTTCTTTGAGAACCTTAGGCAATTTCAGGCAGGTTAACCAGTAGGTTATCCTGTGCTGCCACCGCTTGAAATTTTAGCCGTCGAACTTCTCCGGTTTGGAGGAGTTGTGAATATTGGTCGAGAATTCCTCTGCTGTGGGATTCATAGTGCGTGCGTAGGAATAAAACAAACAGAAGGTAAACAAAACCTAAAGAAATTTATATTCTAAGATTGTTGGAATTACTAGACAGAATTCCTAATGCATGCAATCAGAAGAAGTAAAATTAAGAACATGAATTAAGAGTTTAGGATTCGAGGCACGTTACGAACGATGTTCTTAGAATAGAATTTCGCCCCCACAATCGTGCAGCGGGTTCCAGGCGATCTATCTCCGAGATACAATGAATCCTTCGATCCACAGCACTATGCACCCGGTAGTGAATCCCTCGATCGATCACAGCCTTGCCCAGAGAAGGAGTTGGACGGATGAGAGAAAAAAGGTTCTGGTTGCGACGTTTCTCTTCTGCACGAACAGAGTTCTGAACGGGAGAGAGAGATAGAAAAGATTTTTCGTATCTCTGTAATAGATCAATTGATTTGATTTTTAAAATCAAATCTCTATGTACGTGGCCAGAATTATCTCCACGATCCACAATTCCCGTAACGGGATTACGTGGTAACAGGTTTGCGGAAGACCAGGCAACCGAACCAAAAAATAAATTAAAATAAAAAATAAAATGAGATAGAAAATTACCTTTATACCCTTGGTCCGGTCCGCGACGCGGAAGCGTGCTAAGTGCTAAGTGCGCGATAAATAAACGCGTCATTAAATCGCGCACCCGCTCGCGGGTTGGATGGGATGTAGCCCATCCCCTACACAACCCACTAACCCACTAAGGAGGGGAAAGCCTTATATGGAAAGGAGAACTTTTTGTCCCTTCCCATGTGGGACTAAAAGAATGGAGTGCCTTTTTGATTCACATATAGGTTGCTTTCCAAGCAACAACACATCAAAAAAAACCCAACAATACATATGTCATTGAAGACTCATTTTTGAACTTTTCAAGCCATATTATAATAGTAGAGATAGAGATGTGAATAAATCTCGATTCCGCTTTGGATGGGTAGGTAGCCTCGAGTCCTCAAGTTAGACATGGTCATTAAGATTGGTAGGTTCTACCTATAATATTTACTCAAACCAAACATGAACCTGAGCAATAAGTAAGCATTAATAACAATTTCAAGTTCGTGAATTAAGAGGTTTATTGTATTCTTCCATAGGAATTGAGAGGATAAAACAATTTGAAACCGCAATACTAATAAAGATTAACATGTCAGAAATTTAATCCTGATCTAACATTATTCAGAAGAGTGATGCTATATATACCTCCAAAAATCTTATTTTTTCATGTCCCTCCATCACGTGGCATTTTCTTATTGACCGAAGCAAATAGGAGGGGAGGTTTGAGGAAGACATGAGCGAATAGGAGAAGGCCATGTGACGGAAGAACATGGAGGGATAGAATTTTTGAGGTACATATAGTATTTTCCTATTCAAAAAGACACTTTAATGTGTTACAACAACAAAGTCTTTACTTTAATAAATTTGTTTGGAAGTCAATCTTCGATTATACGTTAATGCCCATGTCCTCTATAAAGCTAACAAAGTCTATATTTTTTTTAACCCATCAAAAATGTTCTAAACCTACCTCTAATCTTAGCAATCAATTAACTATTATATTATCGTTTATATTTAGAACATCAAAAGTAAGTCTTATCAAACAAAATCTTATTTTTGACTAAGTAAATCTTTACAAAATGAGGCACATAAATGAGACATGCTAATATATGTTGGAAAAAAAAATTATGTGCCAAACAATATCAGAATGTTGCCACAAACTCACCCGTACTATTACATACGCAATTTGAACCGCCAAATATAGAATCACAGAAACTAGGTGACTCGTGTGTCCCATGGATGACGTTCAAAAAAAATGCTCGCAGAGATAGTTCGCGATTTAATGTCTGCATGAAAAGATTTGAGTCCACGTGAAAAGATTCGCGAGTCCACGTGAAAAGATTTGAGTCCACGTGAAAAGATTCGCGAGTCCACGTGAAAAGATTCGAGTCCACGTCGATATGGTCAACTAAATTTGTTTTTTTATATACAAATTATAAAAGTATAAAAAATTGTATGTAAAAACTTCAAAAAAAAATTGGTGATTTTTTAAATTAAGAAAATGTTTTTCCAAAAAGAAAAAGCCCACTGCCGCAACCCTTTTGGGGGTTTATGCTAAAACCTCGCCGTCTCCCTTTCCCCTTTCCCGCCGCCTTCTTCTTTCTTTCTTCTCCTCAGTCACCACCATCACCACCACTCCCTCTCTTTCTTTCTTACTCCTCCATGAAAGCTCTGAGATTAGCGAGGCCGCTGACCTCCTCATCCGTCGCCTCCCTCTCCTCTCTCTTCTCTTCGACATATCATCGAACGCCTCTCCGGCACTCCTCCTCCAACGCTGATCCCGACTTCGACAGCCAGGAATTCGAGCTCCCCTCTCCGCAGAACCCACCTCCGAAGCCCCAACCCAACTGGAACCCCTCCTACCGAGCCAAGGCCGACAAAGCCCTCTTCGGAACGAACCCCCAAGAAGTCGAAGAATCAGACGGGGAGGATGGAGTGGACGAGGAGGCGGAGCAGGCCGAGAGGGAGCGGAGGCTTGCGAGGGCGCTCCTAGAAGCCGCCGTCCTGCCGCCGGACGCTGACGATGAGGGGGACGCTGGAGGGGTGAAGGAGGAGGACCAGAGGTCGCTCTCCGTCGGGATCATCGGAGCGCCCAACGCCGGGAAGTCGTCGCTGACGAATTTCATGGTGAGCCACGAGATGTTCTTTTTATGCAATATTTTTTTTTTTTGAAAAGTTGCCGACTTTAGTAAATTTGTGTAGTGGTAGGTTTTACGAATCCAGTGTTTGGAACAATGCAATTAGTATTCTAAAAATCCAAAATCGAAATTGAACCGAAATTAGCCGAAACAGAAACCAAACCGAAGTGAATAATCAATTCGATTTATTCGGTTGGAATATTTCTACTCTTTAATCGGTCAGGTCCAAAGTTGGGATTGTGGTTAAATTATATTAAAAATATAATTTTTATACGCACATTTGTTGTATTTCAAAGTTGTGCCCAAGGTTGGACTAGTTATTAAATTATCAAAGTTGGACTTCAAAACATATACATAGAATTGTTGTTTTCAAAACATACACTTTTTTAATCACAAAATATGGATAAAATTGAGGGTATTTACATATTTGCATAAGAGCATCTCCAACCCTATTGTCTTGTTTTGTGTTGTGAATCCTAGGTGGCACCGAAACCCAAAACCGAAACCGAATAATAAATTTTAGTAGTTTCAAAATTAAACCGATTTTTTTCAAACCAAACCAAATCTCTTATTCGGTTCGGTTAGGTTCGGTGGCTGCTGCCCAAAACTGAATAATGCTCACCCCCCTTCTGTATTATACTTTTATGCCCTTTTGCTTGTTCAAATGATTTGTAGTATCTTGAAGTTTTGGTGCTTTCTAGTATCATAAGATCCTTGTCTTAGTTGGGGAAATGAAACCTCATAGGGGTTGTACTTCTCTTGTTTCATCCAATTTCTTTATGCAGCTGTTTCGAACTCCTGTTGTTTAACACCTTCATACCACAATTTCTTGATACATGGACTGGTTGGTTACGGTGAGAGGCGACATCACATATTTGATATTATTTTACCATTTTACCTTTTTCCCTGCTAATTACGTAGTTTAGGGTGGAGCATCTCTGTTCTTTCAATGTGGTTACCTTATAATTGGTTTTGTTCTTCTATTTCTTCTCCCTTCCTTGAGAAAGAAAATTGGAATTTGGAAGGAGTGGTTTGGGAAACTTATGAGAGGAACTTTGAGTTCCTGACTACGAGACCATAATGTATATGTCTTAGTTTCTTTCCTCTACAGATGCTTAGCATCCCCATTGATATTTTGAAGCATTTTGTCGGACACAAAGTTCCTTTTTCTCTTTTATGCATCTTTTAGCCCCCTTTTGCATTTGACCTCTTTTCATGGTTCTTAGTTCTTGAATTTTCGATTCAATCATTTGGTTTAATTGGGTCCCTTCTCCTCTTCTTTTAGTATTTAGTATATTTCCTCGTCTAGAATCTCTTGGCATTCTCTTTGAACATTTGAATTTTACCCCTCAGTTCTCTTCTACTTTTCTTGTGGGCATAAGTATATATATCGTGAGCTAGGCCATTTATAATGTTTTTCTTTTATAAGATCTTAGAAAAGCTAATGTGATTAGCGCTCTTTTTGGGTAGATGATTGCTGTTTACTATGTTCTACTTAATAGCATTCTTACATTTATTAGATGTTTATTTCTTCTTTCTTCACTGCTCAGGTCGGAACCAAGGTTGCTGCTGTTTCTCGAAAAACAAATACAACTATTCATGAAGTCTTAGGAGTAATGACCAAAGGAAACACTCAGATAGTATGTTCTCTGTTCTGAAATATTTCATCCTTCTTGTTGTGAAAGGTTAAAATCAAACATATGGAGCTTCTTTTACTTCACTGTTTTTGTTAGTTACCCTTGTTTTTTGCACCACACAATATTCTCCTCTTAAATCTCCATGCAAAAAGAGCAACCAATTTTAGTTGATGTCATTCTTGGTGGAGGGTGATTTCTTGGTTTTCCTTTTTTGGTCAAAGATGATAGTAAAGGTGTTGCATTAGGTTTCTAGAATCTCACACAGCGAATTTAAAGAGTATTGAAGAAAGAAAACGGTCTTCAGTGTAAGAAATTCTTTAAGTATTCTCCTAGTAGTCTAGATTTCGTAGTTTTCTCCGAAAACTTCAGGAATGGATATATATGGAATAGATAAATTTCACCACCCAAAGTAAAGCACTGTAGTAAATAATGAAGAAACTAATAAATTTAGGTAAGGGACAAGGTAAAATAAACTGTATTTGATACCCGAATATTCTGTTTGATAACCTGCTACTAATGGCTGCTTCTAGGCAAACCTCCTGGCTGTCCCTGCACCCCTACCTCCTCTATCACTGAGCGGTCATTTAGGGGCCTTAGCTGGTGATCCAGGTTGTTTCCATCTCGACGATGAAGCTTATCTCCCATCGTGTCACTGGCCGATCTTGGCCCCTGTTATTTTGGGGTCATATCTAGTATAACCAACCCAACAATTGGCTAATTCTTCCATAACCTAACGGGGGCGCGCAGCCAAGCCAAATAGGTGCACAAGAGTACTTTGTGCCACAACCATCTCTTTTTTTATAGGTTCTACGGACCGATGCCTGCAGCTTCATCTGGTAAAAAAGATCCATAGATACGCATGTAATTAGAAGGAAGAACCGCCATGTCAAAGATGATAGTAAAGGTGTTGCATTAGGTTTCTAGAGTCTCACGCAAGAAAAGAACTTTTAGGGTAAGACAAGAAGTGTCATCTCCTATTTATTGTTTGAGTAGAAGCCTTTCTTAATAAGAACCTTTAAATAGCAGTCATGATCTTTATCTGCTTTTCTAGAAAATTATATGTTTTTGATATTTTATGTGATGTTGGAATGCTTATGGGCATGTGAAGTTGTGAACATTGAATTCTTGTTGAATCTTTGCAACAAGCTTCTGTTGATCTTTCTAACGGAAATGGGCATGGTTGTAATTGTGGGAAATTATACAAAGCCTAGAGTGTCCAAGGCAAGCAAGTGATATGCATATAAGCCTGTCAATGGTAACCGATAACCCGCTAATCTGATCCAAAATGTAAAAAATAGAACCAGATTGAATTTCGGGTTGGTTTCGGTACAAAACATGAAACCCAAAATGGTTTGGGTGTGCTTCGGGTTTGATTAAATATGAAAACGTTCTTTAGATACATATAAACTGGGTGGCCAGTTGGTAGAGTGTTGAGAGTTTCTTATGGGACGTACCAGTTCGATCCATAGCAGACACATTGTCTGAATTCCTTTCTAATATAACAGAATGCGACCAAACCGGGTTCGGATGCCCAAAAAAAACGGAACCTGAATGAAAATCAGGTTGGTTCAGGTACAGATTCTGAAAGCGAACAAATTTTGGGTCGGGTTTGGATTTTACATATATCCGAACAGAACCTGACCTGTCGACAGCCCTATATACATAGTTATTAATATACCATAAGAAATATTTACTTCCAGATGGTTCAGTTTGGTGAAGGCGATTACTGATTAGTAAACTCAGTTTCTTTTACTAGTATCGGGAAAAGTAGCAACAGGCATATTTGAGATACCAAGAGCAGCGTTAAAATGCCTAGGTAGGCGACAATGATACATGACCGACTACCAGTGGTCAAATCTAACTTTGTCGTGCTGGTTTGGATGAAGCATTTTCTTCATAAGTGGATTGGCCCCGTGACTGAATTTTGCTTTCTATTTTGACTAACTAGGCAGTAGGCATTGATGGGGGCATCACTTGATGCAATGGTAAGTAAGGCTTGGCTCTTGTATCTTCGAACATGCATATAGGAGTCAAGGGGTAAACAGCCTCTTTGTAAAATATGGGTCAAGGCTACATACAAATTAACCCTCCCTTACCCAACATTGGCAGGAGACCCTTTGTAAAATATGGGTCAAGTAAACAGCCTCTTTGTAAAATATGGGTCAAGCCTCTTTGTCTTCTTTTAACTATCTAGTTATTGGTGGATGAAGATTATCTTTGTTGGCAGCTACCTAGCTATTTATGCTCAAAGCTAAACCATGAATGGATGGATTTTCACTTTAATATGAAGTTCCTACCATAACTAAGTTACTAATGATGAATGGTTGAACTTTCTCTTTAACGGGAAGATCATACCATTTTGACTAATTTGATTTTAGATTGGAATTTTGAATTGTCATTGTTCATGCTATGAAAAGAAAGGATTTCTAGTAGGAAGGCAATACGGGATTACTCTACGTATCATGTTTGTACAAGAACTTGGTTAACTTCCATTGCCGTTGTCTTTCAGCTATGCACATCCTTCTTTCCTCTCGAGAACTTGTACAGACTCCAAGGAATACCCTTTTCCTCTCCTTTGAGGAGAATTATGTTGAACATAATATGAAGATACAGTTCCATAAGTTTTGGAAAGAAACTAAGATATAACTCGTCATGGGTTTTCGTTCGTATATAACCCGTCATGGGCATGGAACACAAACATCAAAAGGGTTAAAACACATATAAGTTCCATATTATAAATTCCAAGTTTTAACTAAATAATTTAGTAATATTTGACCATGAAAAGTCGGCAAAACAAAACATAGGCAAGTGACTCCACAAATTATGATAGATCATGAAGCCCATTATGCAAGCTTTTTGTCATCTTCTTACTGTTCTACGTAACAATATGACAGGTGGGCCAGTTAATGGATAGCACATACTGCGCATCATGGTCTCCATTATTTTAACATTCGTGATTTAAAAATAATGTGATTTAGTGTTTTGAAAAGTCCGCGAGGCTCGAGGCTCACCCTTGTGCCTCATTGTCTATGAGGTGAGGCTCATTCATCTAGGCCCACTTGAGGCTCGCGTCTCGTGCGCCTCACACAACCACACCTACTTTTGAGGTGCGAAGCGACTAAAGCGTACAAGACTGATTAGTCTAGTTTTTTTTTTTTTTTTTTTTTTCCTGTTTTCTATTTTCTATCTTTTATTTTGCCTTTTCTTTTTGTGATAATATGTCTTAGTATTTTAACGTATGTAACAATTAAACTAATATTTTTATTATAATTAATACGTTTATACCTTGACTTTTGACGTTGCAAGTCAAAACAAATCAAGACAAGTTCTTGAGTGAAAATATCATCCTCCTAAATCGGATTTGAATGATAGAGACACAATCAAATGTATCACGTGAACCAACTAATCTTTTTTATTGTAGTTAATAGGTTTTATAGTTGATAATGACGATGATGAAAGATACAAAACCTATTAATTACAATTGAAAGATTAGTTGGCCCATGTGACATTTGATGAAGGTTCTAGTATGCATGATGATGAGCTTTAGGGTTAGAAAATCATAACCATATAATTTTTAATCCACACATGATTTAGAATTGGAGGTCTTAGCCCTAGTTTGGATTGTAGTTACGTTTCATCCCATTTGCTAAAATGCCCATTTTTGGAACGCTCGTTGGACTAGTGTTTTGGAAATGCACATTTGGGTTCCGAAATGAATGACACGTTTGAAACGTCCATCCAGAATGAAAAGCGTTTGGCTAGCGCTTTGTGTTTGACACTAAATGGAGTACCGGATGAAAGTAACTGCAATCCAAAATGGCTCTTAATTAAAGGTGCAGATCATCCATGGGGTGGCACACTTAATGAGTTTTAATTCAACACCATAACTAGCTTAGGTTTATTTCGCCCTTCTTCCTCGTGTGTGTGTGTGTGTGTATATATATATATATATATATATATATATATATATATTATAGAAGCATGAAATTTCAGGACCAGAAATCCTATGCGCCAAACACTACATGCACCAGGGAGCTCAGATGAAGTACTTGGCACAACAAAAGAATAGACATTAAAAGAGAATTTTTATTCATATAAAAGTCTATTACATGTCTAAAAAAAGAGCTGTACAAAGGAGAATTCCTACAAAGAAAAGACCCTAAGTCTACAGCTAGGCGCAGCAACCACCATGCGCTCTCAAACAGGCGCATCTCGCCATGCGCTCTCAGCCAGGCGCGTCCCTTCAGCAGCTCAGTTATGTGCATCCCTTCAGCAGCTCAGTTATGTGCCGCCCTTCAGCGTCCCAGTCAGGCGCATCATGAAGTGTCAGCATATGCGCCATCAAATACTTCGACTAATGAAGCATTTATTGAGCAGAACGAGGGTGGCAATCAACCCTCTAGCTGGAGGAAGAGCTCTTCAAACCAAGGAAGAGAAGAGCACCGCAAATCAACCTGCGGCTACAGGAGCAGCTTTCGACCCAACCAGAATGGGCAACACCCACTCTAGCGGGAGGAGGAGCTCTCCCAAACCCCAAGGAAGATGATCGGAGCACCGCAATTCCGATCTGCGGCTCTTCCAGCATAACGGAGACGAGGCTCGAGCATTCCGATCTTTGGATGCAACATGCACCTTCTGCCTGCCTCGGAAGCCCTCGACTCCGACTTTTGGATGTAACAGTCACCTTCAAGTGCATCAATGAAGACAATGCGTCGCATCTTCACCCTCGGGAGCATCTCATCTACAGAATGTGCTCGAGCAAACAAATTCATTTCGGGAGGACGTGAGAGAACGAGAAGCAAACTCTCTCCATACCACTATTTATAGGCCGGGCAAATCAAACACATGCGCCAAGTGGCTGGCTCTCCGAATCCTGTGCAATGAATTTGCATTAAATGGTGATGAACCTGACGCTTCGAAATCAGCCAAGTCAAGAACGGCTATTTAAAGCACTCGAAGAACGTAACAGTCGGGCCCATAAAGACGTATCATGCAAAAGGATACGCCGGCCACACCGCGCATCATACTGATGCGCCCATCAGCACCAAGCGCCATACGAGGATGCGCCCCATGCGTCCCCATGCGCCCAGTGGAACGCCGATCGATGCGCCCACTCAACAGTCCATCACCTGTCAAAAATATTAAATGCTGAAGTCTGACATAGTTGGCAGCACGTTCCCCGAGGACTGAACAGTTGACAGCTTTTTCAGAAGACAAAGCGTCGTCGACGTCAGCATCATCATTGCTCCCCTCCCGCGGTTACAAGCCACGTGGCCGCCCAACCATTTTGCATGCGCCTCCGCAGCCATGCGCCTAAAAATCTTTGCATGCGCCTCAAAAGCCGTGCGCCTCAGACTTTTCTCTGATCCCTAAAGACAGAAGTAAAGTCACTGCTGAAAGCCCCGCATGCGCCTCAAAAGCCATGCGCTCCGACTGGTTCGTGACTCCTAAAGGTTACGAGCCAAAGTCTCCTCATGCGCCCAATCCTAGGCGCATCCTATCAGATCACTCCCCGTCAAATCCGAGATCTTCGAGCCATGGACCTACGACACGCGTCCTTTGACTTGATTCAGCCTATGAAGGGGTGCTAATCACCCAAGATCTCAGCAACTGAAAGATCCTCTCCATCGCTACGTGTCAGCTCTGCCGCAGCCCACGACAGCAACAAAAAGGGTTCAACTCCTCAATCAGAGCGCATCGTCCATGCGCCTCCATCAGCAATCACCACGTGGCGTCCCTGCGTACAGGCGCATCCTACATGCGCGCATGAGTAGCCAGCCTGCAAAGTTATAAATAGAGGGATCACTTCCTTCTTACACACACACAGAGACAGATCGCACAACCACCAACAGCATATACAGAGAGGCAGATACAGACACGACGTCTTCTCCCTCTCCGCAAGCTCTGGCACCCAGAGCAACTCAGACCTTCAGAGAACCGAAAACCGTCGTCAGATCGTCAACGGAGTCAACGCATTACCACTCGCTCCATCGGCACAAGGGACCCAGATAAACAAAAATGTACTCCTAGGACTACGTCTAAGTCCTACATTGTAACACTGTTCTGTTTGTATTGAAATTACATCAAAAGATTTTAATGGCAAACAAGCTGGCGACTCTGCTGGGGACCTCTTTCTCCTCCACCGAGAAAGCTGTGTCGCAATCCGACGACGTGAAGGTGGGATCCTCCCACAAGACGCTGGTCGTACGCCTCAATCAACAGGCGTATGAGGAGTTCATCTCTGAAGGCAGTGCGAGTCCTTCGAAGCGGCTGCCGAAGCCGAAGAAGACTCGCCAAGTCTGGGTGCGCAAGGTCGACGCCTCTGGCACCACCACCGAAGGGGATGCGCCAATGCAGCCTTCCCTTCCTGCTGACGTCCTCAGCAACCAAGATGCGCCCACCGGTGCAGCGCATCTCTCGGGGAAACGTGCGGCTGACCACATTCCCCAGCCATCTCCCTCTCAGGCGAGGAAGATGCGTCGACGGAGCAGGGGCGCAGCTAATGCCCCGCGCATCACCTCTGATGCGCCACAGAAGGTCTCTGTCTTTGACAGACTCACTCGCTGTAGTGGCGAGGAGAATTTAGACTCTGAGTACTATGCGCCCCAGCGGGCTGGTACGAAGAAGTCCAAGGCAGCACGGACCATGCGCCTCAAACGTGCTACGCCGGCAACAAATCAGAAGCATGCGCTCACAATCATGCGCGCTGCTGATGGTAAGCTGTATAAGGTCGATTCGGGTGCTTCTGCGCCGGAAATGAGTCGACCTTCAAAGTTCTTGTCTCACTTGGGCGCATCTGTTGCGTTCGCAACCAAGTCGAGCAAGGCAAACTCTGTGGTCTTGAACTCCCGCGCCTCCTCTGGTTGTGCGTCTGAGGTTCGTTCAAGTCACTGTAAATGTTGTTCCCCCACTACTGATCTGAGCGCCTGTTTGGTGTTGGATCAGGGGGCGCATCATTCACTTGACCACCCCGGCGCTTGGCCTTGCCATGCGCCTGATGGGGGTGCGAAGGTGACACTCTCCTCCAACGATCTGCGTAACGTGATCACTCACAAACGCCGATCAGGAGAATCGACTGACAAGCACAATGCGCCCCTCACAGGGCACAACTGTGCTGTAGTCACCATCAACTGCTGTTGCAAGGCAGCAGTTCCACCAAGACAGTCGGTGTTCCAGCGGCTGCAATCATCAACACCCCTCCGACGCCGCCTCGGGAAGAAGGTGTCAATAAAAGAGGAGCCAGAATTAAAGGTTGCTTCATGCAACGTAGTTTCTAACTCCTCGTCCATCCGAAAGGCGGCTGGCAACTCCTCGTCCTCGTCCAAGAGTCAGCCGAGGAAAACCAAGACAACTGTCCCGTCCTCCGGAGTGTTTGAAGGCACTCGGGGGAGAAAAAAGATCTTGGAGGAAGCTGGGGGTAGTCAAGCCCTTGTTGATCCTCCTTCTGAAGACGAAGATGTCCTCCAGAGCACAGCTGGGGTGGAAGTCAACCTCCCGGATGTAGCTGGGGGTAGTCTAGCCCCGATGGACCTGCGTCTCGAAGACGAAGAAGTCCTCCAAGACAGAACTGGGGGTAATCAAGCCCTTGCGGATGCTCCTGAAGACGAGGATGTCCTCCAGAATGTAGCTGGGGGTAGCCAGGACGAAGCTCCGGGAGAGGCAACTCCCCTACAAGAGAGCGAGGCCGAGAGTGAAGCCTCAACTGATCCATCCGACTCCAGCCGTGTCATGACAGTATACATGATTAGGGGTGATACCGCCGCCAGCAGACCTCGTCCAGCGCATGGATACCCTGGAGGGAGGACTCAAAACCCTCTCTGCCTCCATGCAAACACCGACTCAAGCAGTGTTTGAGATACGGTCAGCTTTGGCCAGGACACCTTCTACCGGTCCTGATCCAGGGGCCAATGGAGAATCAAGTGTACCCATTCAACGGGTATCCTTGGATACGGATCGCCGCGAGGCACCTCGGACGTCGGAGCCATCAAATGCTTAACCCCAGGCTGTACCACCTTCTCCGACTCCCAGCTCCACGGAAGACGTGGTGGAGATGATCAGGGACTTGCGCGAGCACTTTGAGTCCAAGAATAGACAAGAGGAACGCCAAAAGATGGGCATCCCCCAACCTTATCCCCTCGAATGGAACAAAGTGGTTTATCCTCCTAAGTATAAACCACAAACATTGACACCGTACGATGGGAAGGACTCTCCGCGTCGCTATCTGACGTACTTCCAGTCCCAAACGGGACATCTCCCGAAGGAGGATGCACTACTCACCAGCATATTTGTCGGGGCGCTGAAAGGAGTAGCATACGACTGGTACTGCGGCCTCCCCGATAACTCTATATCTTCCTTCGACGACTTGACACGTCTCTTCCTCGACCGTTTCTACGACGACGGGAAGGACATGACAATAGCGTCCCTCATAGAGATACGCCAGAAAGAGAAGGAAACAGTTCGAGTATTCATCGAACGCTTCCGACAGGCCTGCTTCAGATTGCCCCCGGGCATGCCAGAACATGCACTCCTCTCCTCCTGCAGCATGAACATGCTGCCTGCAGTCAAACTCTGGCTCAACTCTACTCCTTCTCCCGACTGGAGTTCCTTGATCATCGAAGCCGAAGCAGCAGAAAAGAAGGCGTCCAATGCTCGCCTTCTGGGAGTTAGCTTCCCTGCCTTTGAGGACAAGGGGAAACGGCCTGCGACCAACAACCCTGGACGAGAGACGAAGGGGAAACATGCATTGACTGTCAATGCCTCAAAAGGTGCATCAGCGCCTACTCAGAAGCCTCCACTTGCACCAAGGCCAAAGGAGGTTTATTCTTTCAACGATGAAGACACCCTGCAACTCTTCGAGATACTGAAGCAGGGTGACAAGATCAAGTTGCCGGACCCGAAGCGTCCCGACGAGGTTGGGAAAGTGGACAATCCGAGGTACTGTCACTACCATCGGTTTGTCGGACATCCAACTAAGGACTGCTATGTCCTCAAAAACTACATCCAGTGCATGATCAATGCGGATGTTATCTCCGTCGACTACGAGGAGAAGACGGTTTCGGCCAACCTGGTGTCACTTCAATTTGGCACCTTGCCGCCAACTACAACACAAGATGGCGTCGTCCCCATCCCTAAGGCGACAATGGAGGTGGTTAACTTACCACCTACTCGTGACAACGTGAGCAGACTCATCCCACTCACCACATCTCGGGGAGAGGTCTTGTGGGTTCACCCTGATCTCGTCTCCGAGGTTACTCAACCGGAGGTACGCTCTGCCTCCAAAACGAAGGGCAGGAAGATCAAGTCTTGCCGCATGGTCTCTTCCTCTGCGGAAGAGGCACTTCCTGTACAGACGCGTTCACATCAGAACGTCCAACCCGACGAAGCTGCCGTCGAGGTGGTGCCTCCTTGCACCGTCCCTGCTGCCCAGGAAGAGGGCCCATCTAAGCCCCCAGCAGCCAATAAGCAGAAGCATGTAGAGGCCCGCTTCGATAAGCCTCTGCGGAAGGAGAATGCTTCGGGGCTAGCCAAGTCCCACAACTTCGACATACTGGCACAACTTGCCAGTACTCCTGCCCGCCTATCTCTGTTTGAGCTTCTTCGCCTTTCCAAGGACACTCGTGAAGCTCTCTGTGAAGCCCTGAAGGATGCTGAGTCCTTCATCAGTCAGGTCAAGCAGCCTGAGGATACCCCGACTACATGTGCGCGCTGTCATTGTGCGGATGAAGTTATCCCCAACATAACCTTCACCCAACAAGACATGCTGCTCAAGCACAACCGACACAACAGGCCTCTGTATTATACAGGGTATATCGGTTCTGTCAAGGTGAAGCGGATTCAGATCGATCCGGGGTCTTCCCTCAGCATCATTCCGAAGACGCTGCTCTCAACACTGGGGATCCCAATGTACCGACTGGCGCTTTCCAACACAACAATCAGTGGCTTCAATGCCAGCAAAAGCGAGCCGCTGGGCAAAATACGGCTAAAGTGCCATATCGGTAACCTCAGAACCGAGGTGACTTGCTATGTCGTGGACGTCGACGTCAACTACAACCTCCTACTGGGTCGTCCGTGGCTGCATGAGTACATGGTGGTGCCATCTACACTCCACCAATGTATGAAGTACGTGTCCACCAATGACATCATCCGGACGGAGTTCGCGGACATTGACCCTTTCAAGGGGGTTGAAGCCTATTTCACTGATTCCACCTTGTACAAATCACCTGACGAGGAGGAAGCCAATGATGCTGACGATGAAGCAGAAACGGCAGCAGAGCCCGACATGGAGCCAAAGATGATTCCCGACGCTCCTTTAAAAATTCGGCTCAAAGGGAAGCCGCCTCAGACGTTGCCTCCCATGAACATCAAGCTACATGGAAAAGCACCAACTGCTCCAGGTAGAACACCTACTGAAGCTCCCTTGAAGATACGGCTCAAGGGAAAGCCGCCTCAAACATCGGCTCCCCTTGTGGCAAAACTACAGGGGAAGGCACCGATCACCGAAGGCGCAGTTGAGGCACCCCTGAAGGTGCGTCTTAAGGGCAAACCGCCGCAATCATCTGTCTCATCCAAGCTGCCGGAGAAGGCCCACATAGCCCTCTCGGACCCCAGGATCAAAGCTGTGGTGGACTCTCCCGATCCAATCCCAGTACTCACAGATGAAGAGCTAGGGGAATATATCTCTGCTGATGTAGATGCACCCTCTCTGGATAATGTAATCCCGCGGGATAAAATCTCGTGTTTCATCAATAATAGAGTGTCTTTTAATTATTCTAGTCTTCCACATTGGAATGCCATGTATACATTAGACAACGCTCTACGGTCGTTGCAAACGCAAATAACGACCGTCCATCATGTAAATCGAGTAGTCCCGTCCCAAGGGGTCTGTTTTGTAGTCCCACCGCGGAATCGAGACGAAGAATCCATCATCTTCGGCAAAGTCGAGCGTCATCAAGACCTCCCGCCACTCGAGCAAGAACCGGATACCGGCAGAATACAAGTCTATCGGTACACGGACAAGGCAAAGTACCTCATCCAAAAGATGGGTTACGACCTAAAAAGCAACAAAGGCCTGAACTACGGCAAGGGTCGACGTCTTCCTCTCCGGCTTCCAACACCTAAAGGAAAGCCGCAGGACTACTATCATCGAACTCGACGGGGGGTGGGCTATGTCACGCCGCCGTTAACTCCAGAGAGTTCGGAGGCAGAAGAAGCAGAACATTCTCATTCATCCGAAGCATCAACTTGGGATTCCGATATCAGTATCGGCTCAGTCTTCAAGAGAGTGCTATCAGCCAACATGACATCTGCACAATCTCAAGAAGATGAAGGCGAAGACCAAACGCCAGAATTCTTCGAAGAAGAACCCTGGGCTCAACGCCTAGGAGAACAGTAGGAATCTCGTTTTGAATTACGCGAACCCCCTACCGAAGACGAAGTCGAGCAGATCGAACTTGGGGATGGATCTTCTTCCAAACCCATCTTCATCAGCAAAAGCCTAAAAGGAGAAGATCGAGAATCTTTAATCCAGCCGGCTAAAGAATATATCGATGTCTTCGCCTGGAGCTACGAAGATATGCCGGTACTTGATCCCCAGATCGCGATGCATAGGCTTAACATCTTACCTGATGCCAAGCCTATAAAGCAACAACAGCGACGTTTTCGTCCTGACATCATGAACGCTATCGATCAGGAAGTAGACAAACTCCTGACCAGCGGATTTATCCGTGAAGAACAACACCCGGACTGGGTGGCCAACGTCGTCCCTGTCACCAAGAAGAATGGGAAGATACGAGTCTATATCGACTTCAGGGATCTCAACACTGCTTGCCCGAAGGACGAGTTCCCGCTTCCAATCATCGACGTGATGATCGACAACACATGTGGCTTCGCTTCGAACGCATGTCCTTCATGGACGAGTATTCGGGCTACAACCAGATCAAGATGTTCCCCGATGACGCAAAACACACGTCATTCAGGACTCCGAAGGGGATTTTCTGCTACACAGTGATGCCCTTCGGCTTGAAGAACGCTGGTGCTACATACCAACGAGCTATGAGTACCATCTTCCGTCAACATCTTCGCAAGACAGTTGAGTGCTATGTTGATGACATCGCAGTCAAGAGCCGTCTCAAAGGTGATCATCTACAAGACCTGAAGACAGTCTTCGATCTCATACGAGCACATCAACTCAAGATGAACCCCGCTAAATCCTTCATTGGGGTTTCTAGCGGAAAGTTCTTGGGCTTCATTATCACGGCGAAAGGCATTCATGTCGATCTCGAGAAGACCAAAGCCATCCTTGACATGGACCCTCCGAAGAACCTCCGAGAACTTCGAGGCCTGCAAGGGCGTCTGGCATACATCCGGAGGTTTATAGCAAACCTTTCCGGAAAATGTCAACCCTTCACCCAGCTCATGAAGAAGGGAGTCTCTTACGTCTGGACAGAGGAATGCCAAAAAGCTTTCGACGACATCAACGCTTACTTGACGAGCCCGCCAGTCCTGGTAGCACCCGTCGCGGGCAAACCATTTCTCCTCTACGTCCGTGCTATGGATCATTCCCTCGGCGCTCTGCTGGCTCAGAACAGCGACACAGGCTATGAGCAAGCTATCTACTACCTCAGTAGAACACTGATCGGGGCCGAACACCGGTACAACCCCGTTGAAAAAGAGTGTTTGGCTTTGGTATTTGCCATCCAGAAGACTCGTCATTATGTCTCGGGCCAGACAATTCATGTCATTTCCCGAGTCAATCTACTCAGAGTTCTCATGACGAAGCCAGGGTCATTAAACTCCCGGCTAGCTACGTGGGCAATCCTGTTAACGCCATACAACATGGTGTTCGTTCCACAAAAAGCCGTCAAGGGTCAGGCTCTGGCCGACTTTTTAGCTGCACACCTCATCCAGAGTCTTCCAGACTCTATGAAGACATCCCGGATGAGGTCCAAGAATCAAACGTCACCGAAGAAAGCTCCGTCTGGCGGATGTTTTTCGACGGCGCCTCAAGAACAGGCCCCAAAGGCCAAATCATCGCCGGAGTGGAGGTAGTCCTAGTCTCCCCCGATCAGCTGGTCATCCAACGTGCCTACTCCCTTTCGAAGCCGTGCTCCAACAATGTTGCTGAGTACAACGCTCTCATCATGGGACTCCAGCTGGCGCAACAGCTGGGGGTGGACCATCTGGAAGCCTACGACGACTCAAAACTCGTCGTTAACCAGATCAGAGGGCAATACGAAGTTCGCCATGAAGATCTGATTCCTTACCATGAAGTTGCATTGAACATCATTTCAACCTTCACCAAGTTCTTCATCGAACATGTACCTCGTTTACAAAATTTGGAGCCTGACGCTCTGGCTGGCCTCGCAGCCTCATTGGCAGCACCCCTCGGGACTCAACATTACGTCACGGTAGTGGGTTGAGACTTGGTCTGTCCTAAAAACAACCTATGCTCCCGAATGGCCCATGCCATGTCAACAAATGCTGGTGTTAACGTCCGAGACTGGAGATTCCCGTTCATCGACTTCGCTGTCTACGGAATTCTCCCAGAGGACCCGAAAGAAGCCGTCTCAGTCAGGAGGCGTTCCCTTCGATTCTATTACGATACAGCTACTAAAATGCTGTACCGACGCTCCTACGATGGACTTCTCCTTCGATGTTTATCCAACGAAGTGGCAGCCGAAGCCCTTCGAGAAGCTCACGACGGAACCTGCGGAGCCCATCAACTTGGCCCTAAGTTGCAGGATCGACTGCGACGCATGGGCTACTACTGGCCAACCATGGCAGCCGACGCTGTCGACTATGCTAAAAAGTGCCATGCGTGCCAGCTTCACGCTGACTTCATCCATACGCCGTCAGAACCACTACATCCTACGGTCGCCTCTTGGCCCTTCGAAGCCTGGGCATGGACATTGTAGGACCGATCACCCCTCCTTCATCAAGAGGACACCGCTTCATCCTAGCCATCACCGACTACTTCTCCAAATGGGCAGAAGCAGTTCCACTGGCGGAAGTGAAGAGCTCCAGGGTGGTCAGCTTCATCAAGTACCATGTCATCTACCGTTTCGGGGTACCTCGGAGGATTATCCACGATAACGGTCCTCAGTTCATCAACCATGTTTTCAGCAGGTTCTGTGACAAGAATCGCATTCAAAACGTGGCATCAACCGCCTACAATCCGGCAGCAAACGGATTGACCGAGGCGTTTAACAAGACTATCGTCAAGCTACTCAAAAAGGTCGTGTCATCCAACAAGCGCGACTGGTACGAAAAGCTCGGCGAATGCCTTTGGGCCTACCGCACAACGGTACGGACCCCGACGGGCAACACACCATTCTCTACGGGAGCGAAGCGGTACTGCCTCTCGAGATCCAGATACCCTCACTCCGTGTAGCGATCACAAATCAACTAACAGAGGAAGACAATCAACGTCGCGTCTGCGAGAATTGGAGGCACTTGACGAAAAACGTCTCCTAGCTCAACAACACATCGAACTCTATCAGGCCCGTATATCACAGGCTTTCAACAAGAAGGTCAAGCAGAGGACTTTCCAGGTAGACGACCTGGTTCTGGCAGTCAGGAGGCCGATGGTGTTGACTCACAAGACACCAGGAAAGTTCGAGCCCAAGTGGGAGGGACCTTTCATCATAGAGACGGTATACTCAAACGGTGCTTACCGCCTCGCCAAACCCAATGGGGACTTGTTCATGATGCCCATCAACGGCAAGTTCCTAAAGAAGTACTACTCTTGACATCTTTCAGACATGTACTTCCATCTCCACCCAACAAGAGAGTCTGTGGACCCAACCATCAGGGCTCACATACAATTCCTTACGCTTCCGGAACCCAGCTGTTCCGAGGCATTCTCCAGCAGAAGAACAACCACGTCCACATTACCTCTGAGTTCCCCTACAAAGCGGGATCTTACACTCCGTAAGACTGCGCTACCCCACCATGTTTACCACGTCCACATTACCTCTGAGTAAACATCCCGTACAGACAACCCCTGTGTTGCCGTACATTGATCGCAGAACTTCCACGTCCACATTACCTCTGAGTAGTTCCGCGTATCCCCCAGAGTCATTCCTACCACGTCCATAACACCTCCGAGTAGGAAGATTCCATCATTTGAATCCCATATTTGTCACGTCCACATCACCTCTGAGCAAACATGTCGGTTCTCTTGAACTTATTATCTGTACCTAAAAACCAAGGTGCGCAAAAGATAATAGGTCCACACAAATCATCAAGTTCATGACAGCAAAAATGAACACACCATAAAAACTCTGTATTCTTTATTCAAAAATAAAGGATTACACCCCCAGCAAGAGTTGCAAATTACACAAAAAACAAAAAGAAGAGACTATAATCCCTAAACCTCCCCGGGGTTGGCCGAAAGCTCTTCAATCCGACGCCTCAAGTCTGTCGCCCGAGTCTCTACGGTCGCCAGGACCCGGCGTTCGGCTTCTTGACGCATCGCTTCTATGGCCTCAGGAGAAGTGTCATCCTCATGCTTCTCGTCCAACTGTTGCCGCTGCCGAGCCAGGGTAAGAGCCCGGCGGGTGAAAGCTGCTTCCTCCTCCTTAGATGCTACATGTTCAGCCTGGGCTCGCTCGGCATCTAACAAAAGTTGGGCCCGCTGGTCTTCAAGGAGACGAATCTTGGCATCAACCTCCGCTATACTAGCGCCCAACGCAGCTCGCAACTCCACCTTATCCTGCGTGGACTGAGACAACCTCTCCACCGCGGCCTCAGTTTCAGCCATCTCGCGTTCCCATACGCCCACGGTAGCATGATAAGAGGACTCAGTCTCAGCAATCAACTTCTCCTTTTCCGCGTCTAACAGGGCGGAGAGATCATTCCGCTGGATGCACTGAAACTTGGAAAGCAGCTGGTCCAACTCGGCCACCGAGGCCTCCAGAATCTCGCCCATATGATCATGGCCCTGGTGGGAACGTATCAGATTGATGTGAGGGAGTGCTAGGGTTTTTGCCGTCGCGAAACTCCCATTGGCATCCATCACTGCCGATACGCCTCTCTGCAGCATCTTGTACACCGTCTCAATAATAAACTTCACATACTCATCTGCATCCACCAGCACCTGCGGCGTCATAGCAGGAGTTGGAGGAGCTGCTCTAGACAGCGGACCGGAAGAGGGCCCGCCGGCGTCAACCTGCGAGGCTGGAACCTCGGCATCAACAGACTCTTCCTCAACAGGGGCTTGACTACTAGCCCGAAAAGCCAAAAGAACAGAAGGAGCCGAGAGAGGCGTCGATATCGTACCCCAAGTAGAAGGAGCAACAGAGGGTTCCAGCAAACCCTTACCCTTCTCAGGCTCGGAGGGACCACCGACGTCAGGGGCTACCTCATCCGTCCCTAACACACTATCAGCAGGCCGTACGGGACATCCCCCCTCCGGCAGAGCAGCAAGATCATCACTTGTTTCCTGACTCGGCTCCCTTGGAGTCAGGATCGGCGGACGATCACCATCAAGTCCCTCCGCGGGGATAGGATCTGTCGTTTCCTCCCGGTCGGGAGCCACCTCAGCCTCCGCTGCTGAGTCTGGGGTAGGGCTCGGCAACGCTACAGCCGACCTCCCCTCATCATGACAAGGAGGGGAATCAACCCTCTCCTCTGTTCCAATCACGTCTGTTGCCCCCGCAACAGGCTCACGCATCTCTGGAGGAACGTCATCTGAAGACGACGAACTCCACTCCACTCCACTTCCTCATCGGGAAGCCCCGGGTCCGCTGGACCCTCAACGTCCAAGGCCCCCACGGCGGCTTGTACCATTTCGGGAACTGCTTCAACCTCAGCTTCCCTTCCAACACAATCTGGAGATACTGGAATCTCCACAACAACGACATCGTCTGGGTTCTCCTCCACGGGAGACATCACAATCGGCAGAATACGCTCTTCAGATGAGCCCGCCACCTCCTTTGGTCTGCTGCCACCAGATTTTGGAGTACGGGATCTCCTTTTTAGCGGCTCCTACAAAAAGAAAGCATAGGTCACAAGAAATGTTGAACCTAACCAGACTATATGGGACATCCTTACCTCCGCAGGTGCCGAGTCCGATGACACTGTCGGTGACGATGCCTTCTTCTGCCTCTTTGGCGCAGAAGAGCCATCCTCTGTATCCGCTTGTCTTTTCGGTTGATCGACCGAGGGCTCTGCCTGACCCCCTGTGGATACGGCAGGGGTACCTCGATAACCCACCTCTGGCGGACGGTACGATCGAGCCTTCGCCAATATCTTCCCGGTCACCGCTAACTGGGTGCCGGCAATGAGACTGGTCTCCCTATCATATCCGGGAGGCACGACATTCATAACACAGTAAAATTTGGCGGCCGAGAAAAGAATCGGCGGCCGCGGATTTTGGACGGGCAGTGTGAAGCGAGCTCCGGTACATCCGACATTGTAGTAATGTCCAGCTCGTGCACCATCCAGCAAACTTCCAGTATACCCCAGGTTAATACTGGGATTATCCAACATCGACTGAGCATAGCCGAATTGTCGTGTAAAACGGCTCGGCAAATACGGTTCCGGGTAACACTGGTTCCTATTCCGGTACACCAGATGGGACGGCCGGATACTTTGCAACCAGCGGAATCCCCATGGAGGCAGAGTGGTGGCATCTTCACCCGAATCCATTAAGTCTTCGTTGACCTCAAAACCCGAAAAGACAGGACCAACTTTGGTGATCTCCCACCCCTGAAGGTGGGATAAAACTTTCCTGCAAACAGGAACACCACCATGCAACCAGCTCCTCTGGTGGAAACGGCGGAGGAATGCATCTCCGGCCCTGTGGTCTTCTTCCGAGCCCGGACTCATCACATTGGGATGGTGTAAGATTAACCACCCCATCAAATAATGAAACGGCAGTTCGGCACGGGGGAAGTTGTCATTCCTACCTCGTTCATGAACCACATTTCCCGCAAATTCTCGTAAACCTCGCAGCAAGTTACACACCATTGCGGGGAGTAGAGCCAGGCGCCGGCCAAAAACCAACTTCACAGCTGACAGGATTAGATTCCGGGTCACCCTCTCTACAGAGCCTGACCCGCCCGAGAAGACATAATCCCGAAGCCAAATCATCAGATACGCGGCTAACACTGCTTTTGACGACATCCGATGAGTAAGGTGCCAGAAACAGCTATAGGAGCGTTCGTCCGACTGCCGGTCCTCGTTTTCCCGGGGATTCTTCTCACCTAACCTGCTCATTTCGGAGAGCACCTCGCTACGGGAAAGCGCTGACGGAGTGGTAAACTGAGAGGGATCCTCCTTGTCTTGCTTAAAGACGTAATCTCTCCAGGCGGTCACATGAGGCTGTGATCCGCCCTTATCCCTCTTCTGCATATAATAATGATGACTCGCTACTTCCTTGAAGACAACCATCATCTCCTCGGCTTTGTCCCCCAGGACTTGGAACTCCTCGTTGGTCGGGAAGTATTCCTCATAAGGTTCTGATCCCCAAGGGAGCTTTGACACCTCGTACATTTCATGAAGTGCGAGTCCCAGCTCCCCCACCGGAGTGAAGAAAGTCCCGGTCTGGGTGTTAAACATCTCCAGAAGCGCGAGGAACATATACCTGTTAATGTTGACACCTGCCTGAGTAGCACGGATTGCGGCAGTCAGCCCAATCTCTCGGAGTTCGGTTTGAAACCGCGACAGAATCCAGAGTGTCAGCTTGTCCCATTTGGAAACATAACCCTCTACCCGAAATTCACCTTTCGGGTACGATCGCTCCAACAACAGCATGCGATTGGCAAAAGTCGAAGCGCCAAAAGCAAATGTATTGATGGAAACGTCACTGTAAATGCTCCCAGGACGTAGAGTCCGCCAGGTGAAAGAAGGTCCAGCCCGCACGACGGTCAAAGTATCCCTCTGATCGGAGGTAGAGTCGATCTTGATGATGCCTGCTACCGCTCCCCCCTGAGATGGGGTTAGCTCCCAAGACATCCTCCTCTTGGAAGCTAGACGACAGAAAGCCGTCAAAGGCCATTGACGCTCAAGTTGCTTAACAGTCATATGCACCCCCCTTGCTGTAAAGAACCAATCTTCCTTGACCTTCAACACCTTTGCTTCAACAGAAGTAAGGCGGTCCCCAAACAGGAACTCAGGCTTCAAGAAAGTCACATTATCAGAAGTGGCAGATTTCAAAACGCCACGCTCCATCATCCGTTTGAGGAACCCATGCGGTTGTTCCCGGATTTGAGTCATTCTTTCGGGATGCTGATCCAGCATAATGGCAGCTTGGGCAGGGTTTATCACCTCCTCATTATAATCCACCCCCATCTGACAGAGGGCAGCGTCCAGAAGCACTTCATTCAAGAGCGGGACAGTCATCGACACTGGTGGTCAACAAAAGAAGGCAAAGATTCAGAGATGTTAGAAACAACAAAAGAATTTGAGCCACGTTCTCATCAAAAGCGCATAAGGCTCAGGCGCATCTGAAAAGAAGCTTCGGCGCATCATCAGGGTTTAAACCCATGCGCGTCAGCAGTGGAGCTTCGGCGCATCATCAGGGTCTAAACCCATGCGCGTCAGCAGTGGAGCTTCGACGCATCATCAGGGTTTAAACCCATGCGCGTCAGCAGTGGAGCTTCGGCGCATCATCAGGGTTTAAACCCATGCGCGTCGGCGGAAAAACCTTAGCACATCATCAGGACTCAAGGTCCATGCGCGTCGGCGTATGTGAGTTCTAAAAATGGTACAGAAGGATATGGTAAAGGATGATGAAACCCACCAATCACCGCCGGCCGAACGTCGACAGGCGGACGGGGGACATCACCCACGGCAGCCTCTACAGGCTCTTTCCCTTTGACTCGTCCCTTGCCAACACCGCCGCGAGGAGTCTTGGGAGCCATTTCTTGCAAGAAGAAAGTTAGGGTTTTTCAAAAGAAGAACTCTAAAAGAAGAAAGCAAAGAGAGGAAGAACTCTCTCTGTCTCCATCTCACGCCTATTTATAGGCCCAGTCGCACGCGTGAATCGATGAAGTGTGACCTCAGCCGCCGCCTCGGGTTCTGTGAGGAGATAACTGCAAATAAATCCAAAAGAGATCATCATTAATCTTCTTGGTTATCGAAGTGTTATCATTTGCATTTACTGAGAGGAGCATGCGCCCCATCACCGATGTGCGGAGTAATCATGCGCCCGAACAGTCATGCGCCCCGTAGAAGACGCCACCATGCTT
This sequence comes from Iris pallida, assembly GCA_029216955.1. Lineage (NCBI taxonomy): Eukaryota > Viridiplantae > Streptophyta > Magnoliopsida > Asparagales > Iridaceae > Iris > Iris pallida. The sequence continues at coordinate 13,943,177 of JANAVB010008800.1, read as the reverse complement.
CTTATTCAAAGTATTCCAAAACTTGACAAAAAGTTTTGAAAACTTTGAAGGGGGTTTTGTAGAAGCGTGGAATTTCAGGACCAGAAATCCTATGCGCCAAACACTACATGCGCCAGGGAGCTCAGATGAAGTACTTGGCACAACAAAAGAATAGACATTAAGAGAGGATTTTTATTCATATAAAAGTCTATTACATGTCTAAAAAAAGAGCTGTACAAAGGAGAATTTCTACAAAGAAAAGACCCTAAGTCTACAGCTAGGCGCAGCAACCACCATGCGCTCTCAAACAGGCGCATCTTGCCATGCGCTCTCAGCCAGGCGCGTCTCTTCAGCATCTCAGTTATGTGCATCCTCAGTTATGTGCATCCCTTCAGCAGCTCAGTTATGTGCCGCCCTTCAGCGTCCCAGTCAGGCGCATCATGAAGTGTCAGCATATGCGCCATCAAATGCTTTGACTAATGAAGCATTTATTGAGCAGAACGAGGGTGGCAATCAACCCTCTAGCTGGAGGAATAGCTCTTCAAACCAAGGAAGAGAAGAGCACCGCAAATCAACCTGAGGCTACAGGAGCAGCTTTCGACCCAACCAGAATGGGCAACACCCACTCTAGCGGGAGGAGGAGCTCTCCCAAACCCCAAGGAAGATGATCGGAGCACCGCAATTCCGATCTGCGGCTCTTCCAGCATAACGGAGACGAGGCTCGAGCATCCCGATCTTTGGATGCAACATGCACCTTCTGCCTGCCTCGGAAGCCCTCGACTCCGACTTTTGGATGTAACAGTCACCTTCAAGTGCATCAATGAAGACAATGCGTCGCATCTTCACCCTCGGGAGCATCTCATCAACAGAATGTACTCGAGCAAACAAATTCATTTCGGGAGGACGTGAGAGAACGAGAAGCAAACTCTCTCCATGCCACTATTTATAGGCCGGGCAAATCAAACCTATGCGCCAAGTGGCTGGCTCTCCGAATCCTGTGCAATGAATTTGCATTAAATGGTGATGAACCTGACGCTTCGAAATCAGCCAAGTCAAGAACGGCTATTTAAAGCACTCGAAGAACGTAACAGTCGGGCCCATAAAGACGTATCATGCAAAAGGATGCGCCGGCCAGACCGCGCATCATACTGATGCACCCATCAGCACCAAGCGCCATACGAGGATGCGCCTCATGCGTCCCCATGCGCCCAGTGGAACACCGATCGATGCGCCCACTCAACAGCCCATCACCTGTCAAAAATATTAAATGCTGAAGTCTGACATAGTTGACAGCACGTCCCCCGAGGACTGAACAGTTGACAGCTTTTTCAGAAGACAAAGCGTCGCCGACGTCAGCATCATCATTGCTCCCCTCCGACGGTTACAAGCCACGTGGCCGTCCAACCATTTCGCATGCGCCTCCGCAGCCATGCGCCTAAATCTCTGCATGCGCCTCGAAAGCCGTGCGCCTCAGACTTTTCTCTGATCCCTAAAGACAGAAGTAAAGTCACTGCTGAAAGCCCCGCATGCGCCTCAAAAGCCATGCGCCTCGACTGGTTCGTGACTCCTAAAGGTTACGAGCCAAAGTCTCCTCATGCGCCCAATCCTAGGCGCATCCTATCAGATCACTCCCCGCCAAATCCGAGATCTTCGAGCCATGGACCTACGACACGCGTCTTTTGACTTGATTCAGCCTATGAAGGGGTGCTAATCACCCAAGATCTCAGCAACTGAAAGATCATCTCCATCGCTACGTGTCAGCTCTGCCGCAGCCCACGACAGCAACAAGAAGGGTTCAACTCCTCAATCAGAGCGCATCGCCCATGCGCCTCCATCAGCAATCACCACGTGACGTTCCCGCGTACAGGCGCATCCTACATGCGCGCATGAGCAGCCAGCCTGCAAAGCTATAAATAGAGGGATCACTTCCTTCTTACACACACACAGAGACAGATCGCACAACCACCAACAGCATATACAGAGAGGCAGATACAGACACTCAACGTCTTCTCCCTCTCCGCAAGCTCCGGCACCCAGAGCAACTCAGACCTTCAGAGAACCGAGAACCGTCGTCAGATCGTCAACGGAGTCAACGCATTACCACTCGCTCCATCGGCACAAGGGATCCAGATAAACAAAAGTGTACTCCTAGGACTACGTCTAAGTCCTACATTGTAACACTGTTCTGTTTGTATTGAAATTCCATCAAAAGATTTTAATGGCAAACATATATATATATATATATATATATATATATATATATATATATATTTATTTTTTTCATATATATATATATATATATATATATATATATATATATATATGGTTCCAGATCGGGAGCTCCGTTTCCGGAGCCGCACGCCCCTTCGCCGTTGGATCGTGCGGCATCGCATGGATCCCGCTCGATCCGATGGTGTAAGGGGGGTGGGGCTCCGCGGGCGGGTATTTTGATCCTTTATATATATATATATATATATATATATATATATATATATATATATATATATATATGGAAGCGGATCAAAAGTCCCCCTTAGAAAACCTCCTAAAAATTTCCCTCACTCTAATCCGTAATTTAATGTTAATATTAATGTTAATGTTAATATTAATGTTAATATTAACATTAAATACTAAAATTAACATTAAACTTAAAATTAATATTAAAATTAATATTAACATTAACATTACATTAACATTAACATTAATATAAAAAAATAAAAAATAATAATATGAACATTAACATTAATATAAAAAAAATAAAAAATAATAATATTAACGTTAACATTAATATTAACATTAATATTAACATTAATATTACGAATTAGAGTGAGGGGAGTTTTTAGGGGATTTTCTAAGGGGGGCTTTTGATCCGCTCCCTCTATATATATATATATATATATATATATATATATATATATATATATATATATATACAAAAAAAAAGAAAAAAGAAATATATATACATACATACATATACAGTAAGGCCTATCGTAGAAGAGTCCCATAAAATGATAGATTTTGAAGCTTTGGGAACTGAGATTAGGACATAGGTGGCCCTCAGAATTTTCTCACATTAAGTTATGTAAAGAAAAGTGGGCATATCCTATTTCCATTAAGCTCCTGTTAATGCAAGGTCTTCGAGGATCAAGATGTACTTAAACTTACCTCCATTTTGTGCACAATATTTTTCCATTGACTTGGAAGTTGAAACCACATCCCAAGATACGGGTTCGATGGAATAAGCAAGAGCCATCGAGTGATGATTGGCTAGGAGAAAGAAATCAGGATACAGATAGAAAGATGCATATGAAAAAAATAGTTGTAAGAGTACATGAACCATAAAATTCGAAAGAGATCTTTCTATCGATAGAGTTGAGGGCTCGGATCCCCGACTCCTATAGGCTAGGTTACTTTGTACCTTCTGGAGGTCATATAGAGCGGAACCTGGAGCGAGTGGAATGAAAATCCTACCCAAAACTACAACTACTCCCAACCTGCTTGTCAAGTCATACCTCCTTTAGTTACTGTGGACAGAGACTTAAAATGAGGGAGAACTTGGCAACCTTTAAAGTTATTACGGCTTGGTTTGGGATTGTTGCTGCTTTTCAAACACTAGCAGTATAAGCAACTTTTGGCAGCAGGTGGAAGGCTGTTGTCAAAAGCTGCCACAAATTTGAACTAGCTTTTCAAAAATATTTTGATAGGCTGTTGTTACCAAAAAACTTTGCACTGCTTACCAAGAAAAATAAGAAGTAGCCTCCAATAAGCAATCCCAAACCCAACCTACATCAGGGTGATGTCTGCTCTGCTGGCATCAGCCTGAGTAATTGATTGCTGTATACAAATGTCTAATGGTGGTGAGGGAAAATGAAGGTGAAGTGAGAGGCACTGGAGGGTTTAATGTACCTTCTCGGTGTAAGTGCTGAGTACTGTTGTGGGAGAACTGTTCCCGGTGCTTAATTTGGGGCTCCAAAAGTGAGTCTAAGCTGGGTTCGGATTGCTTATTGGAGGCTGCTCATGCTTTTTTCTTCTTCTTGGCAAGCGGTCCAAGGCTGTTTGGTAACAACTGTTTATCGAAAACCGTTTGAAAAGTTAGTTCAATTTTGGGGCAACTTTTGACAATAGGCTCTCACCTGTTGTCAAAAGCTGCTTCTGCTGTGGGCTTTTGAAAACCAGCAGCAATCCCAAACCAAGCCTAAGTCAATCTACCAGCTGAAATGCACTGGCAGTCAATGGACAAAGGGCCTTGTTGATTTGTGGAACAAGCTTTCTTACGTATAATTAATATACTAATTAGTTCATCTGGATTATACATCAGTGCCATCTATGCATTCTAGTCTCTTTCTGTTAATTTCAATAGGTAAACAACATCACAAATCTTTTATCCCAAATTTGGTATTTTTATACTTTCATAAGAAATTTAGGGCTTTGTCTACAAGACGTGGAAGGTCCCTGGACAGTCTAGCACCCATTAAGTGTTCATACTTGTCACATATTTGACAAGCAGAATCCAGGTATATAATCCCTTAATTGACTATTATATAAATATAAACCCACAATATGACATTGCTTGACTATGTATGACTGACTAGAAACTATAAATATATTGACTAATCAAGTTTAGTTTCAATTTTGTCTGGAGCTTTTCTTCTGCTCCAACATAGAGGGTTGACGTTGAGCTTTTCTTATGCTCCATGTGTGAACCCATTCTAATGGGACAAGGCTTGGATGATGATGATGATGGAAGTTTAGTTTCAACTGAACCCTGGCCCAGATATAGGTAGACAAGCTTTTGGGTAGACAGATTCCAAATCTGTACCAATATTTTATTTAAACTTAGATCTTAGTCATTTATTGTGCCAGACAACCTTGATGCAGTAATCTCTTACCTTAACACAAACCCAAGTTTGTCAGTATTCACCCTACCAACCTTTTCAAGGTGAGCAAACTTATTAATTTACACTAGTAAGTGCACATGCATTGCATGTGCAAAAAAATTATTTAAAAAAAATGAATTTATTATAAAAACTATGATCCCTAGGAATTGAACTCAAGCAACCAAGAAAAATGCCTCCCACTTTAACCACTTGAGTTAGAATTATTTAGTTATAAATAAATCATATTAGATAGTTAAATGCTTACTTAAGTTTTTTTAAATAATTAATGGAGTATTTA
>JANAVB010008800.1:13624632-13938010 GCA_029216955.1 Iris pallida | reverse complement strand
TATGTTTCCATCTTGCCTCAGATTACTTTCCACTGTTTATATTCCAGTTATCTTATATCTCACACATGATATGATATCCAGTTCTCTTGTACTGTTTTACTCTCAGTTTTGATATTTCATCTTGTATTTTATTATAATTACTTTTATAGTATTTGTCAATTCACATGGAACTGTTGTTGGTGTTTGTACTTGCTCATATCCTGACAGGATAACCTCCATTATTTTTCAGAGGATTTAGATGTAAATTGCCCGACATACTACAGGTTTGGCATAGATGGAGCCTACGACCAGGGCCAGCCTGCGGACCCGGTGCTCGTAGAGGACGCACCTCCAGTAGTGCCTAGTTTACCTAGATTTTGTCTTGATTACATTCCAGTTTGATACTTTGAGACTTGTAGTATTTATTTTAGGATATTGTTTTATGTCTTGGTTTCTGAACTTGTGATTGTGACTCAGCGTTGTTTGAGACTATTTATCTCATCTTTATCTTTATCTTTATCTTTATCATCGTATTAATCTTCCTTAGAATTATGTGATTGAGTTTGGTTATTTCCGTACGGAGATGACAGGTTATATTATTGTGTCTTAGATTTATATATTCTAGATGACCTTTACATCGTTCTACCCGCCGATACTGTGGCGTAGGCTGGACGTACCCACGTGCTCGTGCCCCTAAACAGGGTGCAGGTCGTGACAAGGGACACGAAAGTCAAGGGTGCGCTGCTCGAGACAGCGCACTGTACGAGGCAGCACACTGTTCTAGGGGGCACGCTGCCCGAGGCGCACACGGCCCGAGAAGGAGAGAAAGAGAGTGGAGGAGCTCACCGGGAAGCTCGGCCAGGCGGTCGGCTCTCGACGGAGGAAGAAGACATGGAAAGAGGGAAGCAGTCGGGATCTCTCGCCGGCGGAGGAGAAACTGCGGCGGCGGAGGAGACAAATGGCAACGACAGGAGGAAAGGAAGAGGAAGGGTTGGAGGAGTCGGAGACGGCGTCGATGGCGGCGGTGGTCGCAGAGGAGGCCGGGCTGGAGGTCGTGGCGGCGGCCAAAGATGAGGCGACCCCGACTAAAGTGGGGCAGTGGTGGTGAAGCCGGTAGCCCACGGGGAAGTGGCGGAGGCGATGGTAGCTGAAGTGGTGCTAGTGGTAGAGGCGACCATGGCGTGGCTGTCGTCGGTGGTCGGAGGGAAAGAGGTGAACGGATGAGAGGGAGAGATGGGAGGGCTGAGTGAGAGTGAGGGAGAGAGCTCGGGAGGGAGGGGGTGAGCGACTGTGAGGAGGAGAGGGGCCGAGTGAGGAGAGCTCGAGAGAGTGGGAGCTGAGATAAAGAAAGAAGAGTAGGATTAGGGGGGTACAGCTGTGAGTGTTAGATTTAGGGTTAGGGTTGTAGAGCCTAAAAATCAAGTTGCGCCCTGAATATACTGATTAGTGATCAAATTGTGCCCTAAGAATTAGGTTGCGCCACTGATATAAAGCTCTGAGAACACTGTGCCACTGATCAGGTTGCGCCTGATATCAGACTACGCTTAGTCTTTTTTGTGCCAGAACCTACGTGGCATCTGACACTTAATGGTCATCATTACCTGACAATATTGACGACTGACACAACAGTGAACGAGAAAATCTCTTCGAATCCCGTGAATTGTGCCGCTCAAGGGAAGGTAGTGGACAGTTGTCCTGTACGCTTCTTGAGTTGCGCCCAGGCCAATCTAAAAATCCTTAGTTGTGCCTGGGCGCAACCTGAACGACTCTTGTTCAGAAGCTGCCACGTATGTAGGCGCAGCCCAAATCAAGCGCAGTTTGACTTATTGACTGAAGCTCGCACAACCTGATAAAGTTGAGACAACTTACATTCTAAAGCAGGATGACGTGGCACACATGCCACTAATCTCTCAAGACGTGTCTACTATCCTGTACACGACCACGCGCATCTCAATTATACGATGCCATGCGTCTAAATACAGTTAGTACACGATTGACAACTGAATGAAAGTTGGCGCAACAGAGGTTAGCGCAACTCAATGTGGCGCAATCCAGCTTCGCGCATCATCAGAATAACTGCTAAAACAGTTATTTCAAGAACTCTATAAATAGAGTTTCCAATCATCATTAGACATAGGGACAGAGATCAAGAACTCTAGCAAAATTGCTTCTGCATTCTCCAGAGGCTACAGTCTTCAAGTTCACATAGTCCAAGATAAAGTGATCGTCTTCTGATCAGATTCCTAAAGTTGTACTTCCCCAGAATTCATTGTACTTTATACTCTTTTACAAGTTTGGAATAAAACAAATTTTATTTTTGCAAACAAAATGGCGACTCTGCTGGGGACGATTTCTCCTCCGACGAGAAAGTGACAACTCAATGTGACATTGCGTCGATCGGCAATACGCAGAAGACTCTGGTTGTTCAAGTCAACCAGACAGCCTACGAGAATATGATCAACACCAAGAGCAACAAGCGCACGGTCTTTCGCCAAAAATAGGACTGTGTGGACTTGTAAATCTCCCACAGTCGCTATTCCAGGCGCAACTTGAGTGCTCAATGATCAAGGCGCAATCCGCCTCAGTGGCTCAGTACAGCCTGTTTCTGTTGCTAGGGCACAATCTGCTCACTTTGCTGTCCATGTGCAGTCTACTACTATCTTTGCTGCCAAGGCACAGTTAGTTCAAGCTACTGTGGAAGCACAGTCTACCAATGTTGCTGCCAGCACCACCAGTAGTCTGTAGGACTGGCGCAACCCAAGCAATCGGCAACCGAGGTGCAATCTGCTACTCTGGCGCAAATCAAGGAAACTAGTCTTTTGGTTATTCCTCTTCCAATTCTCAAGTTCTGAACTTGGAGAATTCATGTTCTAGTGCCAACACTAGACAAAACAAAGGGAAAAGTCCTTTACATTTCCTCAATTGGCAAATCTATGTTTAAAATGGTCACACCACAAAATAAAGGAAATGCTTCTTAGCTAACCCTATTCAAAATAAAGGAAAGCACCCTTTGGTGTTTCCTCAAACTTCCCTGGTCTATGACTCAGAGGAAGACGTATTAGATTATGTTCTTGTATATAGAGGTCCTTGGATCTCTGATACCGGAAAGAATGCTGATCAGAGAGGTTTCTTACCTACCCCTATGGGGTCTGGTCAAGACCTTCCTACCTTGCAAATTTCAAGATCCAAGCAAGGAAAATTGAAGGTATCACAAACAGAGACACCGGGAGCAGAATTTTTAGTTTTACGCGCTTATCTCAATAGGCGTCAACCAATATCAACTTTGGTAAAACACAAGAACCCTATGCCAAAGGTCAATCTGCACCAAAAGCCAAAATTTGAAAAGAAAGACCCATCTACCTATGCTAATGAGTGAGTACATCTTTGTACACTCAAGGAACTAAACACCTGAAGAATAGGAGAAAAGTTCCTAACATCATTAAGGAATATGTTCCTCCGACTTCTTCTCATCCTGTGGTTGTAACTGATCTCCGACAACGTCTTACACAAAGACGAGAAATTACGAGAATATTTTCCTCACCTCCAAATCACGCTTCAAATCGCCACTGCCTACATGAAGTTGTCATCAACTGTTGTTGCCAATCGGCTCGACGATCTGTCTTCGATTGTCTGAACTATGCTCAACTCCTGAACATATAATAGAAGACGAAGATGAGCTATTATATGCTTCTGTTAACATGACTTCTCGAGGCACTGGGGTGGAAAACGTCTAAGACGTAATGCATCCCATAATCCCAGTCAGCAATACCTAGATCGGATCCATGCATCCAGTGAAGGTGTCTTTAAATACACTAGATCGAGAAATCGATATTTGAACCAAGGTGTCTTTAATTAAGAAGATCTCCCTATCACCCATGTGGGAGAGGACTCTATTTCGGAGTTTGACGCAGATAGTGAAAGTTCTGAACAAACTATCTCATCAACTGCTGCAAGAGAAGTAACGGCATATAACATTACGGAAGATCAAGATGCCTCTACGTCAACCAGCCAAGAGCAATGAATTGTTGCATTAGAAGACAAATTGAAAACCATGACAGAAATGGTTGCAAGCATGCGCACCATAATGGTGGCTCAACATACAGTGCCCTCCGATTGTAAACCCTGTTACAAATCCTGAGCTTATAGCATCTTCAGTACCTGTTAGTCTGGGGGTACCAGCCCCTCAGGTTGTTTCTATACCAATTCAAGCTGATCCAAGTCAGTCTGGTGCTGGGGGTGGTAATTACCACGCTGTTCTTCCTCTTAACACTTCTAACCAGCCTACCAATTTCCAAACATCAGAGGATGCTAATGAAGCTGTAAAACTCTTACGCACTCAGTTTGAGGCCTTCAAACAGAAGGATGGCCTACAAAGACTGGGCATAAAGCAATCATATCCTATAGAGTAGAAGGAAGTTTTGTTTTCTCCTAAATATAAGCTTCCAACCATTATGTGGTTTGATGGCAGCACTTCTCTAAGTCAGTACATCAATCATTTTGAGATGATGACTGATCAATTACAGCCAAATGATGCTCTCCTTACCAGAGTGTTCGTCGGTTGTTTAGCTGGTACAGCATATGACTGGTATCGTAGCCTGCCTGATGGCTGTATTACTTATTTTGCTGGTTTAAGCAAATGTTCTTGGAATGATTTTATGAGGGAGTCAATGACATAACGATGTCTGCCCTCATTAAAATTAAACATAGGCACAATGAATCCACATAGAGTTTCATTGAGAGATTTCGCCGAGAGGCACTCAAAATGCCTTTAGGTACTCCATCTGCTGTAACAATAGACACTTGTAAATCAAACTTGTTGCCTATTATCAGTATGTGGACGGAATCTACACAATTCCAGGATTGGCCTTCTTTCATTGTTAATACAAAGGCGACAGAAGTTAGTGCTGAAAAGTTCAAGCAGTTAGGAGTCCAGATGACTCATCCTAACCAAGATGAACATTCTACACCCGGGGATAGTAATCGCCAGAATAACCGCAAAAATAAAGAAACATTGGCCATCAATCTTAAAGGCAAAGAGTCTTTGGCTGTCAATGATACTCAGACTGCATCCACCCCATCAGCACCACTACAAAAGTCAACTCGTCCAAAAGAAGAGTATTCTTTGATGAAAATGATACTTTAAGCATCTTCGATTGTTTGATCAAAAGCAATAAACTTCAGCTTCCAGAAGTAAAGCGACCAGAAGAAGTTGGTAAAACTGAGCACCCTAAATACTGTGTTTATCACAGATTCATAGGGCATCCAACCAGTGCATGTTATGTGCTCAAGGGCAAAATTTAGGAGTTGGTCAACTCTGGAGCAATTACTTTACAGCAGGACGAGAAAACAGTGACTGCTAATGTGGTTTCTCTCCAATTCAGTAATTTTCCACCACAACTTGTACAAGATGGCGTTGTCCCCATTCCAAGGACTACTCTAGAAATTGTGAATATCCTACCTCCTCAAAATGAAGGTCTTGTTCCGCTGTCAACTGACGGAGGAGAGATTATGTGGATTCATCCAGATCTGGTGGCAGAATTTGAAACGCCTTTCACTTCTAAGCAAAAGAAGTATTCCAAGTCTAAATCCAAGAACTGCAACATGGTATCCTTTGAACCAATAACAGAAGAAGAAATTCTAATGGGCACTAGATCTGGGAAACCCTATCTTCGGGAGTATTCCGAAAATCAAGAGAACCCCGCTCCATCCCCGAATGCTCTTCCTCCATCATCTTCTCCTGCTGAAGATATACCATCTACATCCTTGCCAGTAGTCGAGCCATCTCCTCCTAAACCAACATCAGCAGACAAGGGAAAGCAACATGTTCGCTTTGACAAAGCACTAAAGAAGTCCTCATCTCTTGGACTTGAAAAGCCTTATAATTTTGACATATTGGCTCAATTGGCCAATACTCCAGCAAGATTGTCAATCTTTGAACTTTTACGTCTCTCAAAAGAAACTCGTGAGACGTTAAGTGAAGCCTTGATGCAGGCTGACGCTTGTTTGACTTTTCTCAAGAAGCCCGAAAAGGAGCCAGTCAGCTGTGCACATTGTCATAGTGTATTCGAATTAATGTCCAATATCACTTTTACACAAGATGACATGTTGTTAGAAGACAATCGTCATGATCATCCTCTCTATTTTACGGGGTATGTAGACACCATAAAAGTCGACCATATTCTGATTGATCCCGGATCTGCACTTAGCATCATGCCGAAGTCCTTACTGGATGCTTTGAAAATCCCAGTACATAATCTTTCTACAACTATCACTACCATCCTGGGATTCAATCAAGGAAGAAGTGAACCATTGGGAAAAATACGCCTAAAACTTCAAATTGGCAATCTTCGTACAAAGGTAAATTTCTATGTTATTGACAATCATGGCTCATAAAATGCTTTGTTGGGAAGGCCTTTCCTCCATGAACACAATATTGTACCCTCTACGCTCCACCAATGTTTCAAATATGTGATGGTAATGGAGAAGTCCAAAAAGAGGTTGCAGATCTGAATCCTTTCAAAGGAGATGAAGCATACTGCAACGATTCTCGTATGTACAAAGAGGTATTCATGAAAGTGGTACTAGCAATGGACACAGATGAAGAACAAAGAGTACACCTAATAATACTCTGGTGATTCCGGTCAAAGGACGTACCTCATGTCCTCAGTCTTCCAAACCTCTGACTATCTATCTACCTTCCCATGAGAAGCGACCTAAAGGTGATAGTCAGGAACAAAGAGAGCTCACCTCTTCTGAGCCGCTTGTAATCGACCTTCGTTGCAAGAAGCTCCCTCCTCCTTCTCGTTCTTCTTCTCCCCCTCTTGTCATCAATCTGACTAAGCCTGCTAAGGCTAAAGTCCCTGTTGTAAATGATGGTGTAAAAATTAATAAAGCATCTCCTTTACAGTATACTGATGTATTTTATTATACTTAATGTTATCTGGATATGCTAGATAGCTTTAAACTACTTACAATAGAAGTCATATCATCTTGACGAAACGTGGTATCACTGGATTCAATACAAGAGTCGTACTTCTTAGTACCGTCTCAAAAGAAAGATAAAAAGCCTATATTCTTCAACAAAAGAGAAGAACCCAAAATCATGCTATATAATGATAATAGAGATGATACAGGAAGGTTACAATTACGACGCTATAGTCCACAATCTAAAGCCATCATCCGTAAAATAGGCTATGATTTTAGAACAGGTCTCAATAATGGCAAAGGAAGGTGAACCCCTCTTCGTATTGTTGTTCCAAAAGGAAAATCACAACAATACCACAGTAAAACGAAATGAGGACTAGGTTATATGTCACCCACTTCCAACTCCAGAACCTTCTGAATCTAATGAAGAAGAACGTTCAAACTCTTCTGATTCTATCTCATGGGATTCTGATACCAGCATCGGTCATGTTCATAAGGTGATAGTATCTTCTAATATGGTGTCTGCCGAATTCTCAGAAGATGACGAAAGTGACATTGAAGAAGCTACTTGAATGGACCCTTGGGCACAAAGGACAATCAGTGGGAACTTTGTTTTGAACAACGAGAATCACCTACTGAGGATCAACTGGTCCAAATCGATATGGAGAGAAAGGTGCATCACGACTAATCTTCATTAGCAAAAAATCTTCCAGAGGATGATAAACAAGAATTATTTCACCTTATTCGTGAATACATTGACGTCTTCGCCTGGAGTTACGAAGATATGCTGGGATTAGATCCTCAAATTGCAACTCACAAGCTTAACATTTTGTCGAATGCCAAACCGGTCAAACAACAACAACGACGATTCAAGCCTGAAATGATGGATGCAATTGATGATGAAGTCAAAAAGCTTATAACTTGCAGTTTTATCAGAGAAGAACAACATCCTGACTGGGTGGCCAATATGATCCCAGTCCTGAAGAAGACCGGAAAGGTTCGAGTTTGTATAGACTTTCGGGATCTCAATGATGCTTACCCTAAAGACGAATTCCCTCTCCCAATTACTGATGTTATGATCGACAATACATGTGGATTCGAACGAATTTCTTTTATGGATGGGTTTTCTGGATATAATCAAATCCGAATGAATCCTGAAGATGAGAAACATACTTCATTTCGTACTCCTCGAATGTGTACTGTTATAACGGTCATACCGTTTGGTCTTAAGAACGCAAGTACAACTTACCAGCGGGCTATGAGTACTATTTTTTACGATCATCTGCGAAAGACTGTTGAATGCTATGAGCCAGCATCTTTTCTTTGAAAATTGAAGTGACTATCAGTTCATTCACTTTCTTTGACTTATCATTCATTGGACATTTATTGTCTCTTGTTTAAATAATTTGAATTGACGTTCTTTACACCTCTGAATTTTGATTATTTATATCAGCAACTTGTCATGTCCTTATTACCCCTGATAAAGTTGTCCATTGAAATAACAGTATTACTAAATTTTATGTTCTGCCACGTCCACATTACCTCTGAGCAGATATAATAAATATTATTATTTTCCAAAATCTTGAAATATATCACGTCCAGTACCTCTGAATATATTTTCTATTCTATTACTTATATCTATAACAAGATATGCAACAAGTAATGGAACCACATAAAAAGTTTTTACTATTTCTTTTCTGCAAAAGAAGAAAAAAAAGTACATTGAAAAAAAAACAGCATTTGCCCATTTTTCACTCTGAAGGATAAATGATAAGTTCTGTAATTTGTTTCTTCAGAACTTGAATTCTTTCATCACGAGAATCTAGCACTCTCTGCCTAGCTTCAATTCGTCCTGATTCAGGATCAAAAGGTTGTAGAGCAGCAGTTCGGCGTTTAGCTCTTCATTCTGAAGACGCTCGAATTCCTTCTTTCGATCCTTCAAAACATCCACCTGATCAACGGCAGATTGGTACAATTGATTTTCTGTTCTATGTTCTGCTCAGTATTTTGGAGTTCTGCTTGAAGTCGAGCAATTTTCGGCTTTTAGATCAGCAGCCTTTTTCTCTTCTTCTATAGCCTTAGTCTTGTGACTCTCAGCGATAACAGTTACGTCAGAGATTTGAACATCTAGCTCAGAAGACTGTCTAGTGAAAGCCAGCAGGAATGTTTTCAAAAGCAGCTTTACTAATTTCTGCTTCTTGAACCATGGTTTCATATTCCGTGTTTACTAGTAGCTCGATATCTTCTTCTTTTAGCTCCTTGTAAGCCTTAATTAAACTCTCTAGTTCATCCAAATATGTTCCAAAAATGAAGCTTGAGCTTCGTCGCCTTGACTACGGATGCCTTCAATCAAGAATATAGTGGGAGTTCTAACGGTACTGAAAGGGACATCTTCTCTCTCCATAACTCTATGAACTAGAGGCTCCAGAGACGTAAAGAAGACTCTCGTGAAAGAGGTCACCACAAATTTGTTAGCTGCCAGGGCTCCTGGAGTAGCTACTATGTTTGAAGAAGTCTTCACAGCTTTAGCAGGTGGGGGTACTTCATCTGGAGCACTAATATGAGAAGAGCTTCCTTCCCCGGCTACAGTCCCCGTGGGTGCTGTTACAAATTACATATGACTCATAATGCTGAAGATGAAATAACAAATCATTTATAGTGGGGAAACTTACTTTGGCTGAGTACATTATGAGGAGTCTCAATCGCCTTAGTTGTCTCAGACTGAAGTTTGGACAGAGTCTCTGTAGACATGGTAGCCTGACTACTCCCTGCTCCTGATTCAGTCGGAGGTGGTAGAGTTACTGGAGTTTCATTCATTTCAGTTGCCACCTTAGGCACTTCGGGTGGCTCAGTAGTTGTGGGTTCATTAACTCTAGGAGGATTGACAGGTTCCTTATCATGAACCATATCCTCCTCGTCTTCAACAAGCAAAGGATTTTTATCAATTGGGATTTCTTGTGAGGATGATACATTCGCTAAAGTTTGTTTTCCTTTAGCAATGTTGTCCCAATCTTCATCATAAGTTTCATCATCAAAATCACAACCATTCAATGCATCAATCACTGCTTCTCCTGAATGAGTAGATATTTGAGCTTGAGGAGTATCTTGTGGAGGTAGATCTTGTTTTTGAGAGGAAGCTTTTGGACTCATAGGAGTTGGGGAGGGAACTGTTATCCCTGCTGCGGCAAGAAACATTGGCAGGAACATTTACTGTCACGATGCTGGGGGAAGGACGGACATCTATTTAAGTAATCAAGGAAAAGCAATATATATATATATATATATATATATATATAATATATATATATATATATATATATATATATATATATATATATATATATATATATATATATGGTATAAGTTAATATATGGTATAAGTTAATATAGGAGGATATTTCATAGCTTTGATATTACCTTCTTGAGATGGTTCCTCTTCAGCAATGTCCAACCTTCTTCTAACTTCTTTGAGTATCGGTGCGCTTGGACCTGCAACAGCTCCGGTACGATACCTTCTGGATCAATCAAGGAAGCAGAAGTTCCTCCTTCAGTAATCTTCCCTTGTTTCTGAATAGAAGAAGGAGTAATGTCCTTCTATCCAGAGGAAGAACTGAGAAGCAACTGTTTTGATTGAGAACGAGTTGTTCTCGTGGTCACTGGTTCATTGATAACCAGTGATGTTCTTTTCTTCTTCTCCGGAGCCCTTGGATAATTAGGAAGATTATCCCGTTGAGGAGAGACTGTCGTTTCCTTAGTCTTTCTCTTCTTCAGACCTTTGACAGGGGATTTGTCTTTCCACATCTTTAGAGATATATCTAAAGGATCTTGAACCGGGTCAGCAAAATTCATTAAAATTGATGCTTCCAGAGGTACATCAGCAGGGTCCCTGTCTTCTACGTCTCGGAAAGACTGAAGAGCGCGTTTTCTTTGTTTAATTCTCCTTTTAGTTGCAAATCTATGTGAGGGATGGGAGTTTTCAGCAAATGTGTTCGCTGAGGTGTAGAAGTTTGCATATGAATATAACATACGCGGGCCTTGGGGAAGTTTGTAAGGCATAGAAAAAACAGCCTTTGTGCCCCGAGCATTGTAGTAATTCCAAGCTCTAGCTCCATCAATGAGATAGCCTGTGGCTTGGAGGCAAGTGGTCACATTTCCTACATGAAGTTGATTATACCCGAATTGTCGTACAAATCGACTCGGCAAATACGGCTCCAAATAGCATTCTTCCTCAAATCTATAAACCAAGTGGGACGATCGGATTATTTTAAGCCAGGAAAAGATGTTTGGATTTAAATGGAGTGTTTCTTCGGGTAAATCTATCTTCTGTGGAGGCATGGTATTATACCCTGTAGGAGGCCTAACACACTGAAAGAACCATCATGATCCACGGTTCAGGGCAAGTCGGCATTCCGTAAGAGCAGTGTATTTCCAGTGGGCATTAGCAAAATGCCCAATGAAATCTCTATCAGTAGGTCCCATATCCGGGTCCATCAAGCAGGGATGGTGTAATAATAACCATCCAAACAAATAAGTGAATGGTATTTCTGTACGGGAAAAATCTGACCGATTATCATTTTCTTTCAGCAAAGTGTCCACAAAAGAACGCAATCATGCGTTCAGGCGACAGGTCATGGCTGAAAGCAGATCCATCTTGTATCCAAATACAAGACGTATCACAGCGAACAGGACACCCCGATGAAACCTGTCAACTGCACTAGCCCCCAGAACTACAAAGCGTCGTAGCCATAAAGATAGAAAGCCTGCCAACTAGGCTTCTGAAGACATAGGTCTGTAACCCTGTCTAAGATAACTTTGAAGAACGTTGCCAGCTTTGAACTGACCCGAGTCCTCAGTCAGAGTGACATCCCCATGATTATGCTTCTCCATCAATAATTGTATATCACTTCTATCAAAAGGTTCAAAGAAACGAGGTGTACAGGCTTGACTGTCCAGTGTCTTGTCCTCCCACACATGACCCAGGAACAAATATGGCATCCATTTTGTGATATAGCAAGTACCCGCAGTAGCACTTTCGTAGTAGAGTGAGCAGATTTTATAGTGGCACAGCAGCTCTTAGAAAACTGTGATCATCTGGGGATTCTCCTTTGCTAGAGCATCTAATTCATCATTTGTGGATACATATTCTTTATATGGGTTATCATCCATCGGCAGATGAGAGATATATTCCATCTCATTAAGAGCAAACCCCATTTCTCCATGAGGTGTCATGAAGGTCCCAATGCTTTTGTTATATCTCTCTACTAAAGCCAAGAACATGTGAGGGTTTGGATGAATGCCATACACCGTAGTGCAGATGGGATTATAGAGGCCCAGATCAATGACCCTGTCTTTGAATTCCTCCAAAATCTATATGGACAAGCTACTCCAACGTTTCATTCCAGGGTTTACCAGGCCTGTCATTCGCATAGCGCGGTCTGGATATCTTCCTTCAGCTTTTGCAAATGTATTTGCAAAGATAGGTACTCTGACGGAAAGGAGCATAGAAGAGTCCTCGAGAGGAATACAGCTCGGTCTTAAACCTCTCAAGTGTGTGCTATATTTTTCAGAAGTGCTGTAAAAAAAAGGTCTTTGTTCTGTGGACCCACTTTATAACAGATTCGGCCGACTCTTGCTTGTTGGAGAGGAGTCAGATCCCATGACATCCTCCTAGGATAGCTAGCAAAAGCATACTGGGATAATGCCATAGACCTGGATATTTCTGTTAGATGTATGGCGTTGTTTCCCTTTAAGAAATATCTCGTCTCTTTTCTTGTCTTAGGTTGGGAAGTCTTCTTGATTGCATCTCCAAATAAAAAGGCAGGTTTCTTGTGGACCGTAGTATCCAAGCTCTGCAGAGGTTCACCGTTCATTAAGTTCAAAGGGTTTGATTGTCCTGATCTATGAGCAGACTTCTTCGTGCCTCAGTACCATCGTAATGAGGAAAAGTGACGTGAGACAAATTCTCTCTATATTCTGGGACATTAAATGTTGAAGCAAACTTTTCTGCATCTGGGTCTTCCCTGAGATTAACTGCAGAGAGATGCATAAACAAAAATTAGAAACAAAAAAATGAAGATGTATGATTTCTTGAATCACACAGATTTTCTGAGTTGCGCCACGAGATGTATTGCGCGAGACTTAAGTTACGTGATATATTGAATTGTGCGACAACCCAAGTTGTGCCACATGCCATGTTGTACGAAACTCAAGTTGCGCAACACCTCAGATTGCGCCACAGTTTTTACTGTGCGCAATAGTATTCATAAAAACGAACACCGTTCAAGGAAAGGGCAACAACACCCTAAGAAGGGGTGGCGCAAAGTTTATGATGCACCACACTCTAAAAAGAGGGGCACAAATCAATTATTGATGAAATCACAAATCGAATCGGCTCGCCCTTAATCACCTTCCATTGCTGGATTAGCTATCTCTCGACGAGACGAATGCGGCACATATTGTGGCACATGGGTAGGCGGAACATGAGTTGAAGAAGTGACGATGGCCTTTCCCTTGTCAGCAGCAGTCCTTTTTGGGGCCATGTCGTCAAGAAGATGGTCGGAGAAGAAGGTTGCAAAAGTTATAAAAAAAATTCTCAGAAGATTAAAAGTGAAAGTAAAGAATCACATTGGAGTAAACAGGGATTATTTATAGCCAGAAAATCTGAATCCTAACAGTCATCCTGAATCGTGCATGATAAATCTAAATTGGTCATAACAGATTGCACGAGTCCGGCGCAACTTGACTTAGTCAAAACTTTTCTAAATTCAAAGTATTCCAAAACTTTATAATGTTTTTAAGTTTTGAAAACTTTGAAGGGGGTCTTGTAGAGCCTAAAATCAAGTTGCACCCTGAATATACTGATCAGTGATCAAATTGCGCCCTAAGAATTAGGTTGCACCACTGATATAAAGCTCTGAGAACAGACTGCGCCACTGATCAGGTTGCGCCTGATATCAGACTGCGCCCAGTCTTTTTTGTGCCAGAACCTACGTGGCATCTGAAACTTAATGGTCATCATTACCTGACAACACTGACGACTGACACAATAGTGAACGAGGAAAATCTTTTCAAATCTCGTGAATTGTGTCGCTCAAGGAAAGGTAGTGGACAGCGGTCATGTACGCTTCGTGAGTTGCGCCCAGGCGTAATCTAAATAAAATCCTTAGTTGCGCCTGGGCGCAACCTGAACGACTCTTGCTCAGAAGATGCCACGTGTGTAGGCGTAGCCCAAATCAAGCGCAGTTTGACTTGTTGACTGAAGCTCACGTAACCTGATAAAGTTGAGACAACTTACATTCTAAAGTAGGATGACGTGGCACACATGCCACTAATCTCTCAAGACGTGTCTACTATCCTGTACACGATCATGCGCATCTCAATCATACGATGCCACGCGTCTAAATACAGTTAGTACACGATTGACAACTGAATGAAAGTTGGCGCAACAGGAGGTTAGCGCAACTCAATGTGGCGCAATCCAGCTTCGCGCATCATCAGAATAACTGCTAAACAGTTATTTTAAGAACTCTATAAATAGAGTTTCCAATCATCATCAGACATAGGGACAGAGATCAAGAACTCTAGCAAAATTGCTGATGCATTCTCCAGAGGCTGCAGTCTTCAAGTTCACATAGTCCAAGGGATAAAGTGATCATCTTCTGATCAGATTCCTAAAGTTGTACTTTTCCAGAATTCATTGTATTTTGTACTATTTTACAAGTTTGGAATAAAATAAATTTTGTTTTTGCAAACAAGGGTTTTCTTTGGGAGGATAGATATATGAATTCAATTAAAATAATAATAATAATAAGGATAAAATCTACATCCATGAAGAATAACAAAATTTTAAGAACACACAAATTTAAAAATATCCTCAAAATACGAAAATACCGTCATATACTTATTTCTAAAATAGGGATTTGACAGTCCGGTCCGCGGTGCGCAAGCCTGCTAAGTGCGCAACAAATAAACGCATCAAAAATACGCACCCGCTCATAGGTTGGATGTGATGTAGCCCATCCCCTACACAACCCACTAACCCACTAAGGAGGAGAAAGTCTTATATGGAAAGGAGAACTTTTTCTCCTTTTCCATGTGGGACTAAAAGAATGGATTGCCTTTTTGAATCACATATAGGTTGCTTCCCAAGCAACAACACATAAAAAAACCAACAATCCCCCACATGATTCATAAAGAGACAAAAAGGATATAGATCGATAGAACGATAGGAAAGAGAGTAAGATTTAGGCAGTTACACGGTGTATCAGAGGAAGGTGTCTTCCGGACTTGAACCTCCCCTTAGTGTTATACATTTCATCTATACAGATCCAAAGTGACGTAAGTCTTGAACTTAGGATCTTATTTGTACAGACTCGATGTACACACAAACACGTTGCAGGCATTTGATCATATCAACAGTTGTGCATTTTCGGCCATGTGCTTATCTCGGTTTCTTGAGAGCTCTAGAGAACAACCCGAGTTCCCATAGAAAGCGGCCCTACTTTCACTCCCAGATAGGTGAATCTTTCTGGGTATTCTGTAATTTATATACCCTGCTTTACAAGCCACAGATTCATTAAGATTTTACAATCAACCTCATTTTTATTGCAGATCAACACTATATAGTAGAGGAATGGTTCATTACAATTACAACCATATAGTGCTTTCCAGTCACACATCAATTTTGTTGTTACCCATTGAACCTTTTCTTGGTGCTACCAATCGAAGGTTGGGTTGCCTTTGAGGTGACTCAATCTATGGGCTTCAATCCCATTCCTCTTGCCGTCTCCAATACTAGTCTCCTCGAGAGACCTTTAGTTAGAGGATTCGCTAGATTGTTCTTTGATCTGACGAAGTCAATTGCAATTACTCCACTGGACCGCAATTGATTCATCCGATTGTACCTCAGACGTATATGTCTGGATTTTCCATTATAATTTATCCTTTGAGCCTTTGCTATTGCAGCCTGGCTATTACAGTGTACAGGGATAGCAAGAACTGGTTTGCTCCACAGAGGAATATCTGCTACCAGATTCCTGAGCCAGTCTGCTTCCTCACAGGTGAGGTCAAGAGCTATGAACTCTGCCTCCATAGTCGATCTAGAAATACAGGTCTGCCTGGTAGAGTTCCAAGCGACAGCAGCTCCTCCAAATGTGAATACATATCCACTTGTGGCTTTGGTCTCATCTGTATCTGAGATCCAGTTTGCATCAGTGTACCCTTCCAATACAGATGGGTATCCTCCAATGAATAATCCATGGGATGACGTGCCTTTCAGGTATCTCATTACCCTTTCTAAGGCAGTCCAGTGTGAACTATTCGGATTGCTTGTGTACCGACTAAGTTTTTTCTACTGCATAAGAAATATCAGGTCTGGTACGGTTAGCAATATAGTTCAAACATCCAATTTGCTGAGAATACTTCAGCTGAGCCACACTGTCTCCTTTGTTCTTCTTCAACCTGATACTTGTATCATATGGAGTGCTTACAGGTTTAGAATCAAAATAGTTAAATCTTTTCATGACATATTCTATATAATGAGATTGGGAGATACCAATTCCCTCAGAAGTGCGACTTAATTTAAGTCCTAAAATCACATCAGCAGGTCCTAAATCTTTCATATAAAAAATTTGAGACAGAAAACTTTTGATATCATAGATAATATCCATGTCAATGCCAAAAATAAGAATATCATCAACGTATAAGCATAATATTACGCATGAACTACCAACAGTTTTGTTATATACGCATTTATCAGAATCGTTAATAGCAAAACCATAAGATAGAATTATATGTCATTACTTTGGTGCTTGTTTTAGCCCATAAAGAGATTTAATCAATTTGCATAACTTGTGTTCTTGTCCTGGAACAACAAACCCTTCAGGTTGTTCCATGTAAATCTCTTCCTGTAAATCTCCATTCAAAAAGGTAGTTTTTACATCCATTTGATGAATAAACAGTTTATGAACAGATGCAATAGCAATTAACATTCTAATAGTAGAAATTCTAGTAACTAGAGAGTAAGTGTCAAAGAAGTCCACTCCTTCCCTTTGTTTGAACCCTTTAGCAACTGACCTTGCTTTGAACTTCTCAATAGACCCATCAGGTCTTAGCTTCTTCCCGAAGATCCATTTACAACCAATTGGTTTGCAACCTACAGGAAGGTTAACTAAATTTCAGGTTCTATTTGACATAATAGAATCTATTTCACTGTTAATGGCTTCTTTCCAAAGTAGTGAATCTACAGAAGACATAACCCCTTGATAAGATATAGGGTCCTCTTCAACAAGGTAGGTGAAAAACTCTTCTCCTAGGTTTGGTTCTCTTCTGGTTTTTTTTTACTTCTCCTAGGTTCTACTAGGGTTTCTACTTGAGAACTAGAAGTTGCAATAGGAACTTGTGCAGATATAGAAGATCTAGGGGTTCTATTTTTTAAAGGAAATACATTTTCAAAAAAATGTAGCATCCCTAGATTCCATAACAGTGTTTGCATCAATACCACTAACCTCACTCTTAATAACAAAAAATCTATAAGCAATACTGTTTTGAGCATAACCCAAAAATACACAGTCTATGGTCTTGGGTTCCAATTTTCTTTTCTTAGTAGGAGGGACAGAGACTTTTGCAAGACACCCCCACACTTTGAAACATTTCAAAGATGATTTTTTTTCCCTTCCATAATTCATAAGGAATTTTATCAGTCTTTTTTAAAGGAACTTTATTCAGAATATGACATGAAGAAAGTAAGACTTTTCCCCACAAATTATCAGCTAAACCAGAGCTACCTAGCATAGTATTAATTATATCAACAAAAGTTCTATTTTTTCTTTCTGCTATCCCATTATGTTGAGGAGCATAAAGGGCAGTAACTTCATGTATTATTTCATGCTTTTCACAAAAAGAATCAAATTCAGTAGAGGTGTATTCACCCCCACGATCAGACCTAAGAATTTTTATTTTCTTTTCAAGCTAGTTTTCAACTTCAGTTTTAAAAGACACAAACTCACTAAAAGCCTCATCTTTTGTTCTAAGCAAGTAAACATAATAGTATTTGGAATAATCATCTATAAAAGTAATGAAGTAACGCTTACCACTGCGAGTGAGGACACCGTTTAATTCACAGATATCGCTGTGGATAAGCTCCAAAAGCCGAGAATTCCTTTCAACTGAATAAAAGGACTTTCTAGGCTGTTTGGCTTGAGTACAAATCTCACATTTATCATTCATGCTCATATCAATCTTGGGAATTAATTGCAAAACAGACATTCTCTTTACAGAATTAAAATTCACATGTCCCAAACGACCATGCCAAACATTATAGCTATCAATATTGGAAGATATTGCATTCGTAGCAGAAACATTATTATAATCAATGTTATTTAAACTAGAAGTAAAAGTGTTGCAAGAAATATCAACAGAAAGTTTAAATAGACCCCCACAAACATAGCCTTTCCAATAAAATTCTCGTTTAGGGAGATTACAACTCGATCAAACTCAAAAACTAGTTTGTAGCCATGTTTATTTAACAAATATCCAGAAATCAGATTTTTGTTCACGTCCGGTACGTGCTGCACATTATGCAAAGGGAGGATCTTGCCCGAAGACAACTTGAGATTCACTCTTCCCTTTTCAAGCACTCTGGCAGTACTCGAGTTTTCCATAGCTACTGATTCGCCTTCCTCAACCTATCGGTAGGAGGAAAATGAATCAATATTAGGACATACATGGACATTTGCCCCTGTATCAACCTACCAATTAGTAGGCTGATACGAGGTTTCAAAGCTAGAACATACAGCTACAAACCTCTGATCATCGGTACCGATAGATTCGGTCCCGACTATGACTACGTGAGCCTGAGGAACAACATGAGCGTCAGCAGCAGGAGTTCGACGATCAGGATTCTGGAATTTCTGACCCTTCTTCCTGTGGCGACATTGCCCAGCAAAGTGGCCAGGCTTGCCACAGTTGTAGCATTCCCGCTTTGGCCTATTGTCTTTTCCAATAACAGGTTTTGGTTTCAGGAATTGTTTCTTTGCAGGGTTTCTATTCTGGGGATTATTTCCCTGTTGAAAGGGTTGGCCCTTAGGCTTTCTCTTGGACTCAGCAATATACAACTTTGCCTCGAATTCATTACTCAGAGGTTCCTTGTCCCCAGTTCTACTCTTTTCCTCAATGCGGAGAGAGACAAAGAGTTTATCTAAGGACATGGGTTCCTTATTGTGTTTCAGCTTTAAGCCAAAGGATTTCCAGGATGGAGGCAATTTATTTATAAATGCAGCAATAAAAAATTTATCAGCTAGTGGCATGTCTTTCTGAGACATCTCGTTGTCACGACCCGCACCCTGATTAGGGGCACGAGTACGTGGTTACGTCCAGCCTACGCCGCAGAATCGGCTGTAGAATGCTGTATAGGTCGTCTATAAATACTACAACTAGACAAAATATAAGGGTACCTGTCATCTCCGCACGGAGGTATAATATGGCATAACTCAATCACAAGACAAACTAGAATAGATAGCACGAAATGGAAATATGATAGAAAGAAAAACTGGAAAGGAGTTCAAGATCCAACACAAGCTCAGAGATATAAACACATCACAGAAACTCAAAATATATATAAAAACTACATTCTGAAAACACTAGCTGGAGCGCAGTCCAGGCAAACCTATCTAACAGTCTAAACAGGGGCTATATCATCTACGGGCTCCAGGGGTAATGTCTCATCAAACTCTATCCTGGCCATACCCGTAAAAGGTAGAGCAATCGGCTAACATTTACTCTGTAAACATCAACGGTTATCCTGTCAGGAAAATGAGCAAGTACAAACACTGACAGCAGTTCCATATGAATTAACAAATTCTATAAGAGACAATTATAATAAAATACAAGACAAAGATATATGATGACTTGGGAGCTATTCGGAAGCCGAGTTACAACCCGTAAACCAAACAAGGACCGGGGTTGTAACCCTTCTCCCGAACAGAACTTAGCCTCCAATCAAGGTTTAGCATAAGAGCATGTAGAACATGTGAGTAAAGAATATCATAGCATAGGAAGAAAAGTACTGAATGTAGAACTGAGCAGGATATATGATGTGATAAAATAAATAAAAAATGTACCTTGAATTATTAGAGCGTTATTTGATCGGCTTGGAAAAGTTACAAGACAGGCTATCCACTTGGCCCGACAATCACAAGAAAATCTCTAGAATGGGTCATGCCGGCCAACCTGGATAACAAGCACAAGGAATAGGATCTCGCTACACCCCACGTGAGGTGAGAGTGGCGCAAGCACAAGAATATAGTGACAGGGTGGCTTTGATCACATAGCCCCTAATAATTCTCTATCCCCGAATAGTATAATGGATCTGGACATGATACGTCATGACACAGGATTCCCTAAGAGAGTAGCTACTCCCTCTCAGGAATCGGTGTCTATACAAGTACAGAGAACAAGACAGGAAATGTACCAATATACTAAGAAAAATCTAGGAACAACATCTCATGTCATGATCCAACGTATACTAGTCCGTGAACCATCGTGTCGGGAAATCAAGTAAGACACTACAACTAAAACGGATATAGCAGATATCAAGATAATGAAAACTATCAGTGAATGTACTCGCCTGCGGTCCTGAGCTGTCAATTGGGGTCGATGCTCAGAGTGATGCCACAAACCTAAAGATAAGATATATATAAGCTAATTAGGGTTCAACAGTGTTAGGCAGGATTATATAGTATAAGCTATGTAATCTAGGTCAATCTCAGTCCAACTAAGTCAAACTAGGTCACACTGAGTCACACTAGATCAAACTAGGTCACAGAAAGTCAAACCAAGTCAAACTAGGTCAAACTGGGTCAAAGGTTGACTTACAGTTGACTTTTGATCAACTGGTCAACTCTAGGTCAAACTAGGCTAATGTTGACTAACAGTTGACTTTGGGTCAACTGATCAACTCTGGTCAAGTTCTAGACATTTCTAGGCCAAGTGTTGACTGATAGTTGACTTTTGGTCAAAACAGTCAAACTTGGGTAACCGAGGTCAAAACTAGCCTAAGCATACTATTCCTAATATTTACCTACCAAGATACCATATATCTTGGTCAAACAGGATCAACTCTAATCTAAGAATTAAAATATCAAGTTGTACCTCGTTATTCGTACATTGAAACCTACGACACGCAAATCGAGATAAGATAATCAACGGTAAGGTTAATAATCTTATCACATTGATCCACATTAATACGTGATCATCTTGCCAATTTCAGCGATGTGAGATCACTTGAATCGACTTATCTCAGTTTCGTTGTACTAATTTCGAAATACGAACTTAATAAGAATTAATTATAATAAAAGGTAATACACAGAGAAAATATCTACAAACATTGTCGGATGATGAAACAAACGTCACCAACGTGTCCAGAATGGTCAAATCAGCTAGGATAGCCTATCCATAAGTCCAATTTGGACACATGGGCAAAAAGGTAATTTTTGGTCAAAACGGTGTCCGTGTCGGATCCGCTTTACACCGAAAAATGTGCAAGAATACTAGTCCACTAAACCTAACAAACTATATGTCCACGAATCCAGAATGACGATACGAACCCAACGGTATATCCAGAATTGGATTCCGTTGACCCGATCTCAAATTGGTCTGTTGACCAGGACATTAAAATTTTGATTTGCACGGAAAAGCGTGTCAGAGCTAATGTCCTCAAAACTCAGCAAATTATATGTCAACTAGTTCAGAATAACGATACGAACTCAACGGTATGTCTAGAATTGGATTTCGATGAGCCGATCTCAAAATGACCCGTTGACCCGGATATTGGTATTCGACTTGTACCGAAATGCGTGCTGGAACCAATATCCACTAAAACCTAGCAAATTATATGTCAACGAGTCCAGAATGACGATACAAACTCAACGGTATATCCAAAATTGAATTCTGATGAGCCGGCGTCAAAAGTCCCGTTGACCCGGACTTTGGGGCCCGCTTTGTACCGAAATACGTGCCGGGACCCACGTCCTCCAAATCTAACAAACTTTATATGAAAACGTGCTAGAAAGATGCCACGAGTCTACTGGTGGTGTCAGAAATTGAATCTGGAGTCCCAGATTCAAAAATAGAATTTTACAACTTAGAAATTTCGAATTCGGACGGCCAACTTTGGCGTCGAATTCAACCAATCAAACGTGCTCACAATGAAACGAAACTTAAGGGATAGGAAGAGGGTTATACCAGCTACGCATAGGAACCAGTGGCACACCAGACGGAGCTGCAATGGAGGAGATACGAACCGACGAAGTTGGCTCCACAAAACTGTCCAAAAATTACACAATTTAAATGGTCAACTTGGTGGCCGGTTTTGATGTATCAAACGATAAAATTAACAGACAAAAATTGAGGAAAGTGAAGAGCTATATACCAAAATTGTGATGGAGCAAAGAGTTTGCCGATCCAACGGTCGGATTTCTCGAAAAACGTGTGCGAAGTCGCTGCGACGGAACGCCATTTCTGGATCCATTCCGAGCGCGTCACGACGGGAACCTGTGCAAAATGCACAAATCGCCTAGACGACGCATCCCGAAGGACGGTGGCCGCCACGAAAAGGTGCGCCAAACCCACACGCAGCCCGGAGGGGCTCGTCGACGACGGTCGCGACGGCGTGTGGCTGCCGGTGCGCGCACGCGGCTGTCATATGCTGTTGCCGCTATGCTCTGCTGCGCCGCCGCTGCTGCTCTGATGCGCTGCTGCTCGGCCATGGCTGGCCGAGCCCGTGGGTGGAAGGAGGAGGAGAAGAAGGTGGTTCGGGTGGTGGAGGTGGGTGATGGTGATGGAGAGATGGTGGTGATGGTGTGATGATGGTGTGATGGTGAATGAAGATGATGATGAAGAATGGAGAAGGAGGAGGGGGAGTCCGGCTGTGACTTGGGAGAGGGATGTTGGAGGTCGGCCATAGAGGTGGAGGTCGGCCGTGGGGTGTCGGATGAGTGAGAGGGGGGATGGTTGCTGTTGAGAAATGAGAGAGGGAGAGAGAATTAAGTTAGAGAGAGAAAGAGAATTATGTGTGTGTGTGTTATTAAAGGGAGGAGAGAGAGAGAGAAATAGATTCTCTACCTAAAAATTAGGGCCGGCCAAGTATTGAGGAATGAGTGTGTGAGTTTGTGTAAGGGAAAATGGAGGGTTGGGATTGTTGGAGACAAGATCAAAGGCTAGGATTAATGTAGGAATATATTATTCTTTAGGAAATTAAATCAAAGGGTTATCCATGAATATTTAAAAAATAGGTAGAGTAGGTATTTAATATTTTTGGTAGGAAAAAGTGTGTGTGGGTATTCATGAGGGGGCAACATGAAGCCTGGACTGGGTTTGGTTGAGTCGGGTCGGGCCAAAACAGACTGGGTACAATAAATAAATTAATTTTGGGTGTTTATGATCATGGGTAAATAATTAGCATGTAGGGGGTTAAATAAATGGGACACAAGTGTCATTTGGGTAATAGGCTTCGTGTGGACCACGCCCATATTTTGGGTTGACTAGGTTGGATCGATGTCGGGTCCCGAAATTAAATTGAAAGTCAGGTCACGTTCTACGGTGGATAATTAATTGGCCTAAATTGACCCAAAAGTTGTACGAAGCAAATAAAGCACAAGATGGTGTGTCTGAGAGGGACACGAAGGTCATGGGTGTAGGGCGTCTCGAGTAGATCATGCATGAGAGTTGGTTTCAAGAAAATGACTAGCCTTGTGCTCCTAAATTAAAAGTCACGGTTACGTGCATATGATGATCAAGGATAAAAGTGAGAAAATCAATTAATAATTATTTAATAATCAAATGGTCTAAATTGACCCGAAGTTGTGTGAAGCAAAAAGAGTACAAGGGAACAAGTTTGGATGAGACATGATATATCAACATGAAGGTAATCTTGTGTCACGATCCGCTACCCAAATTGTTGAACCGGGCCGAGTCATGTCCAGCCTACTCTTGAGATAAAGCATAGTAAACTGTTCTAAATATAACAAGTTAAGACTAAAATGTGCTAACAATTCTATATGTAATGAAGAGTCATAAATGTCCCAAACACAAAAGTCGTCTCGTATATCAATAAGATCCAAGTACAAGTCTAAAATGTAAAGCTGGATACAGGTCCAGTCACAAAATACATAGTCTAATACATGACTACTCTCAAAAGTCCAAAGTAAATAAACAACTAGACGAGTTTCTCCGCAGGTACATCCTCGTAAGATAAAGCCTGGTCCTCGGCAGTAACTCCATAATATGAATCACAAAGTAACTCCTCCTCAGTAAGTATACCTACAACGTTATCCTGTCAGGGGGAGCAAGTATTGATTCTAACAAACTAAATATACGAAACAAGAAATGAACAGAAGTGTAATAAACTGGAATCATGGTATATCATGGTTTAATTGGTTCTTTTAGAAATGGAACATATATTTGTTAAAAGTTTAAAACTGTAGCATGTACGTGATCGGTCAATATGTGAATAGGATGTACAGCGGTACATATCAAGTTTTTCTGGCATGCACATACGTTTACGAACGGCATCGGTGTATATTCATACAAACACGCGGGATCAGAACTTACGGCAAAGTTACATATAGAATGTTACCGTGCGCGGTAAATACATACGGAGAAGGGGGTCATGATCACGTACTCTACTAACAGTTTTCCCTTAATCCATTGTTAAACATGTGAGAGATATAAAAACTATCCTAACATGGTAGGGATATGAAAGTAGTACAACATATGAAGATTTAACTTGCTACCCCAAGGATCAGCATTTAACATGGTTGGAAATCACAGTTCATTGATGTAACATTATGTAAAGTTTGTAGAGGTACTTGCCTTTAGCAAATCAAAGCAGTGATAGAAATGCTATAGAAGCCTGGTGACTGTCACTATAGAAATAATACATAAACTTAGTTTTATACTAAGTTAAACACTAAGACACTAGTTGTGCAACACGACTTTCTGACTGGACACCTAGCCAAATGATGACTTTAGCATATAGAGACCAGTGTGGGGTGACACATACCCAAACTAACTTTCTAGGGCCTTTACACTAGTACGGGGTGAGGTCCAATACTATAATAACTCAAAACAACACAAATCATTGCAAGTCGTAACTATTCATAAATAAATCAAACTGTACACTATGTTCCAACAATTTTTGAGATAGACAAAAACTCAATTTTACATAAAATAATGTACCAAAATTATCCTTTTAATTATAGAAATTTATAATAATTTTTCTGGAATTTATAAACCTTCATAAATATTTATTAAAAATCAGCAAACATATGTATCCTGAAAATGAGTTCTGTTTTCCTATTTTTAGAAAATAACAAAATTACTTATTAAATGCTGAAAAAATTATAAAATTTAGCTAAATTAACATAATTTAAATACAATTATTCCCATTTTTACAGTAATTAAAATATATATAAAAATTCAAAGATAGCAAGTAATAATTTTGGAAATTAATTAATTAATTATTTAATATTTTGTCCATGTATTCGAAATTGAACCGAAATCCAGATACACGACCCAGAGCCATGAATCAAGTCCAATATGACTTGTACAGACTCTGAATATATTAGACACAATTGGGCCCAAAAACCCATGCTAGGTTTGGACATCAATTGGCCAGGATTAATAAAATACAGGAATTTAAATATAATAAATATTTTATAGTGGTAAAATATACAAGTCACAAAATTAATAGTAAAATAACTTGTGAAATTTTACATAATAATATTTAGCACTAAAATTTGTATTTGAAAATATATACATAATTATACAACAAACACAATTATATATACATAAATATAGGAATTTATATATATATATATATATATATATAATTATAAATATAAAATATATATAATAAAATATATATAATATATATATATAAAATACTAAATATAATATATATATACATAAAATATTAATATATAAACAATATAAAATATATATATAATATATATATATAATAATATATATATATATATATATATATAAATACATACATATATATATAAATATTATATTATATATATATATATATATATATATATATATTATATATATAAATACATATAATATATATATATAATATACATATATATAATATAAAACTAAAACAAAACAAAACAAATCAAAATAAAACAAGAAAGGGGGGACTCGAACTCGGCTAGGGCGGGGGTGTTTAGCGTGCTCGGGTTGGCCAGGGGTCAGCCCGAGTCATTTGTTAGGGAAAGGGTTTGGGTTTTATTTATTATGGTTTAAGGTTAACGGGTTGTAAACCCGATAGCACAAAACTAAACCCTATAACCTGTTCTTCGTGTCCTGACAGTTAAGGACACGAAGATACACGAGTCTCGTGTCCGGGTCATTCACGACACGCACGATACGAGTTTGCCGTGTCCAAACTTACCACTAGAGTCGTCGTGTCCAAGCGAATTACATATGTTAAAATGAGACACAGAACGACACGAAAGGAGCTGACACGTACGTGTCCGACAAGCTGGGGGTTGTGGAGGGTGCTGGACGGCGGAGGAAGCGTCGTGGTGGTGTGCTAGGGTTAGGGTTTGGTCTGGGGGGTATTTATAGGGAGGAGGAGGTCGATTTTAGTGGGCTAGGTCGGCCGGGAAAGGCGGGGAAAGGTCGTGGTCGTCGGTCGTCGGGGACAACTGGTCGAGAGAACATGGAGAGGAGAGAGAAAGTCGCGGGGGGGGGGGGTAGGGTAGGTTTGCAGCAAGGCCCCCGAAGTTTGGGGGCTTTGCAAAATACCCCCAAAGCTATCGGTTTGCAAATATAATTTGCAAACTAAAATTACAATAATTCAGTAAATTACAAATTGGTATTAAATCAATTTAATAATTTACAGAACTTAATTAAAACATTTCAAATAATTACAAAACTCAATTAAAATATTTTGTAAAATTATAAACTTACATTTTTAGTAATTAAAACTCATTTAAAATCATTTAAAAATTCTAGAAAAATTCTCAATAATTATAATAAATCATTTTAAATCTAAATAGGTCATTAACATCTAATTAACACTAATTAAACCAAATTTGAAAAACAGGGGCTGACATCTTGTCTACTACACACTGATGAAGAGAGTTTTCAGAGATTGGCATCCCTGACGCTCCAGAAGTCAAAGTCATGGAAAAGAACATTAAATCAAATAATAATCAAATAATAATATCTATTGCAAATAATTGATTTATAAAATTGAAAAAAATAAGCCCTAAATTCAGGGGGCTTACATCCTACCCACCTTAAAAATTTCGTCCTCGAAATTAAAAATCATCTAATAGGTCAAGCTAAAACATGCAACTGCTATGGCTACAGTACCCAATCTGCTACCCTTGTGATCATCTATGTTGTTTCTCTCTACAGGTATTTTGGTTCAGGTTCAACAAACTTATTTCATTTAAAACTATGTCATTTTACCCCTTAGAATCTAAGCTCAAGATTTTAGTCCCTAATATGTAGTCATAAAATATAATATTTCATTACTCCTTCTTAGATACCTTAAAACCAATCTATACTATCAAACTAATCATTCTTAATGGTTTCTAAGTCCACTATAGTCAGTCACTCATATCTGTCCTATAAGCTTAATCCAATAAATCCCTAGAAAAAATATACTCATCACAATCACACATTAACATATTACAGTTACACTACATAATCTGTTAACAAGGTCTGGCTATACGACCATCAAAAATAGAAGGTAACAAGGGCCTAAGACTGGGTCTAGCAATCCATATCAATATTCAGACAAGGTAAGGGTTAAGCAAGACAGAAAGATTGTCAAAATATTTTCAAGAATAGTACGAGGCCAAACGAGATGCATAAGACGTAGTCGAAGTAAAACTCAAGAACCATATACCTCCGTAATTATGTCACATGAAGTTACTATCGCGCTAGTGTGCATCTGGCTGCGATTAACTTCCTTGTTCCATAATACGACGGATGGCTGCAGTGCACAGCTGCCACGCCAGATAATATAGGTTTCTGAACTTAAGTAGGCTAAATTCGTGAAATATTCCAAACAATTTTTGCAAAATAAAAGAGAAGATGTTAGTCAAAATGCTTAGGGAGTGGTGCAAGTAGAATTCGAGAAACATATTTAACCACGATGCCGTTATCTGAAGTCATACCTCGCCAGTATTTCTCTGGATGCAAACTCCCGATTCCGTAATACGAGGATAAATATACTTTTCGAACCTTTCCTGAATCAACCCATGAGGCACTTCCAACAATTATCGGGAAGGACAAGAAGAATTATCCAAGAGGTCAGCGAAAAAGAGTTTAGTCAAATCATAGGAAGATGGAACACAAACAATCATGTTGAAAAAATTCTAATCGTGGCTGTAGATAGACAGAGTTAACCAAGACGGGAAAGAATGATGATAAGAATTTGTTCTTGCTCATCCGGTCATAAAAAAGTGATCCGATTTAAGATATAATCTGATAACCATATACGTCTTCCTAAATTATGTTGCCAGAATTTTCGCCACGCCAGTAAGCATAGCTGCAATAAATGATAGAGTCCATAACTAAGGTATACACCCTAAAATCATGTCATCTGGAATTTTTACCACGCCAACCGGTATGGCTGCAAGAAAATCCAAATTCTATAACTAGGATAAGCATATCTAAAATCAGGCTCTATGTTCTTGTCATGCTAGCTTGTATGGCTGTGATAAATTCTAAACTCCATAAATAAAGCAGACATTTACCTTATCAGGATATACCTTAATTCAATCCACAAAATTTATCTCGATGCAAGATCAAAGTCAACAACGAACATCAGAAATCAAAATCAACAACAAATCAATGAAGTGTAAATAGAGGCAAGTGGGAATAGACTCAAGAGTTTTTAAAATAAGATTCTCAGGGGTTATCCCTGGAATCTATCAAGAGTTCCTAACTGTGATTGAGCAACTCCTATCATAACCTAGAACCTATATCCTAATAGCAGGCTCGTAGCAGCGCTCTAAGTCAAGCACTACTACGAAATCGTACTAGTTACGACTCTGACCTGCATGGGCCACCACAAAAATGTGTCACGACCCGCACCCTGATTAGGGGCACGAGTATGTGGTTACGTCCAGCCTACATCGCAGAATCGACGGTAGACCGCTGTATATTGTCTATAAATACTACAACTAGATAAAATATAAGGGTACCTGTCATCTCCGTACGGAGGTATAATATGACATAACTCAATCATAAGACAAACTAGGATAGATAGCACGAAGTAGAAATAAGATAGAAAGGAAAACTAGAAAGGAGTTCAAGATGTAACACAAGCTCAGAGATATAAACACATCACATAAACTCAAAATATATATAAAAACTACAGTCTAAAAATACTAGCTGGATCGCAGTCCAGGCAAACCTATCTAACAGTCTAAACAGGGGCTATATCATCTACGGGCTCTAGGGGTAATGTCTCATCAAACTCTATCCTGGCCATACCCATAAAAGATAGAGCAATCAGCTAACATGTACTCTGTGAACATCAACGGTTATCCTGTCAGGAAAATGAGCAAGTACAAACACTAACAACAGTTCCATATGAATTGACAAATTCTATAAGAGATAATTATAATGAAATACAAGACAAAGATATAGGATGACTTGGGAGCTATTCGAAAGCCGAGTTACAACCCATAAACCAAATAAGGACCGGGGTTGTAACCCTTCTCCCGAATAGAACTTAGCCTCCAATCAAGGTTTAGCATAAGAGCATGTAGAACATGTGAGTAAAGAATATCATAGCATGGTAAGAAAAGTACTGAATGTAGAACTGAGCAGGATATATGATGTGATAAAATAAATGTAAAATGTGTCTTGAATTATTAGAGCGTTATGTGATCGGCTTGGAAAAGTTACAGGACAGGCTATCCACTTGGCCCGACAATCACAACAAAATCTCTGGAAAGGGTCATGCCGGCCAACCTGGATAACAAGCACAAGAAATAGGATCTCGCTACACCCTACGTGGGGTGAGAGTGACGCAAGCACAAGAATATAGTGACAGGGTGGCTTTGATCACATAGCCCCTAATAATTTCCCATTCCCGAATAGTATAATGGATCTGGATATGACACGTCATGACACGGGATTCCCTAAGAGGGTAGCTACTCCCTCTCAGGAATTGGTGTCTATACAAGTACAGGGAACAAGACAGGAAATATACCAATATACCAAAAAAAATCAAGGAACAATATCTGTCATGATCCAACGTATACTAGTCCGTGAACCATCGTGTCGAGAAATCAAGTAAGACACTACAACTGAAATGGATATAGCAGATATCAAGACAATGAAAACTATCAGTGAATGTACTCGCCTGCGGTCCTGAGCTGTCAAATGGGGTCGATGCTCAGAGTGATGCCACAAACCTAAAGATGAGATATATATAAGCTAATTAGGGTTCAACAGTGTTAGGCAGGATTATATAGTATAAGCTATGTAATCTAGGTCAATCTCAGTCCAACTAAGTCAAACTAGGTCACAATGAGTCACACTAGGTCAAACTTGGTCACATGAAGTCAAACCAAGTCAAACTAGGTTAAACTGGGTCAAAGGTTGACTTATAGTTGACTTTTGATTAACTGGTCAACTTAGGTCAAACTAGGCTAATGTTGACTAACAGTTGACTTTTGATCAACTGATCAACTCTGGTCAAGTTCTAGACATTTCTAGGCCAAGTGTTGACTGATAGTTGACTTTTGGTCAAAGCAGTCAAACTTGGTAACCGAGGTCAAAACTAGCCTAAGCATACTATTCCTAATATTTACCTACCAAGATACCATATATCTTGGTCAAACAGGATCAACTCTAATCTAAGAATTAAAATATCAAGTTGTACCTCGTTATTCGTACATCGAAACCTACGACATGCAAATCGAGATAAGATAATCAACGGTAAGGTTAATAATCTTATCACAGTGATTCACATGATCATCTTGCCAATTTCAGCGATGTGAGATCACTGGAATCGACTGATCTCAATTTCGTTGTACTAATTCTGAAATACGAACTTAATAAGAATTAATTATAATAAAAGATAATACACAGAGAAAATATCTACAAACATTGTCGGATTATGAAATAAACGTCACCAACGTGTCCAAAATGGTCAAATCAGCTAGGATAGCCTATCCATAAGTCCAATTTGGATACAGGGCAAAAAGGTAATTTCGGGTCAAAACGGTATCCATGTCGGACCCGCTTTGCACCGAAAAATGTACAATGTCCTCAAAACTCAGCAAATTATATGTCAACGAGTCCAGAATGACGATACGAACTCAATGATATGTCCATAATTGGATTCGATGAGCCGATCTCAAAATGACCCGTTGATCCGGATATTGGTATCCGACTTGCACCGAAATGCGTGCCGAAACCAATGTCTACTAAAATTAAGCAAATTATATGTCAACGAGTCCAGAATGACGATACGAACTCAACGGTATATCCAGAATTGGATTCCGATGAGCCGAAGTCAAAAAGTCTGTTGACCCGGACCGTAGGGCCTGCTTTGCACCGAAATGCGTGCCGGGGCCCACGTCCTCCAAATCTAACAAACTTTATATAAAAATGTGCCAGAATGATGCCACTAGTCTACTAGTGGTGTCAGAAATTTAATTTGGAGTCCCGTGTTCAAAAATAGAATTTTATAACTTGGAAATTACGAATTCTGATGGCCAATTTTGGCGTCGAATTCAACCAATCAAACGTGCTCACAATGAAACAAAACTTAAGTATAGGAAGAGGGTTATACCAGCTGCGCATAGGAACCAGTGGCACGCCAGACGGAGCTACAATGGAGGAGATACGAATCGACGAAGTTGGCTCCACAAAACTGTCCAAAAATTACACAATTTAAACGGTCAACTTGGTGGCCGGTTTTGATGTATCAAACGATAAAATTAACGGATGAAAATTGAGGAAAGTGAAGAGCTATATACCAGATTGTAACGAAGTAAAGAGTTCGTCGATCCAACGGTCGGATTTCCTGAAAAATATGTGCGAAGTCGCTGCGACGGAATGCCATTTCTGGATCTATTTCGAGTGCGTCACGACGGGATCCTGTACAAAATGCACAAATCGCCTAGATGGCGCATCCCGGAGGACGGTGGCCGCCACGGGAAGGTGCGCCCGGCCCACGTGCAGCCCGGAGGGCTCGTCGGCGACGGCCACAGTGGCGCGCGGCTGCCGGTGCGCGTGCGCGGCTGCCATGTGCTGTTGTCGCCATGCTGCTGCTCTGCTGCCCCGCTGATGCTGCTCTGATACGCTGCTGCTCGGCCATGGCTGGCCGAGCCCGAGGGTGGAAGGAGGAGAAGAAGGTGGCTCGGGTGGTGGAGGTGGGTGATGGTGATGGAGAGATGGTGGTGATGGTGTGATGATGGTGTGATGGTGAATGAAGATGATGATGAAGAATTGAGAAGGAGGAGGGGGAGTCCGGCTGTGACTTGGGTGAGGGATGCTGGAGGTCGACCATGGAGGTGGAGGTCGGTCGTGGGGTGTCGTGTGAGTGAGAGGGGGGATGGTTGCTGTTGAGAAATGAGAGAGGGGGAGAGAATTAAAGTTAGAAAGAGAAAGAAAATTATGTGTGTGTGTGTTATTAAAGGGAGGAGAGAGAGAAATAGATTCTCTACCTAAAAATTAGGGCCGGCCAAGTGTTGGAGAATGAGTGTGTGAGTTTGTGTAAGGGAAAATGGAGGGTTGGGATTGTTGGAGACAAGATCAAAGGCTAGGATTAATGTAGGAAATATATTATTCTTTAGGAAATTAAATCAAGGGGTTATCCATGAATATTTTAAAAATAGGTAGAGTAGGTATTTAATATTTTTGGTAGGAAAAAGTGTGTGCGGGTATTCATGAGGGGGCAACATGAAGCCTGGACTGGGTTTGGTTGAGCCGGGTCGGGCCAAAACAGACTGGGTACAATAAATGAATTAATTTTGGGTGTTTATGATCATGGGTAAATAAGTAGCATGTAGGGGCTCAAATAAATGGGACACAAGTATCATGTGGATAATAGGCTTCGTGTGGGCCATGCCCATATTTTAGGTCGACTAGGTTGGATCGATGTCGGGTCCCAAAATTAAATTGGAAGTCAGGTCACATTCTACGGTGGATAATTAATTGGCCTAAATTGACCCAAAAGTTGTGCGAAGCAAATGAAACACAAGATGGTGTATCTGAGTGGGACACGAAGGTCATGGGTGTAGGGCGTCTCGAGTAGATAATGCATGAGGAGTTGGTTTCAAGAAAATGACTAGCCTTGTGCTCCTAAATTAAAAGTCACGGTTATGTGCATATGATGATCAAGGATAAAAGTGGAAAAATCAATTAATAATTATTTAATGATCAAATGGTCTAAATTGATCCAAAGTTGTGTGAAGCAAAAAGAGTACAAGGAAACAAGTTTGGATGGGACATGATATATCAACATGAAGGTAATCTTGTCTACTACACACTGATGAAGAGAGTTTCCATAGATTGGTATCCCTGACGCTCCAGAAGTCAAAGTCATAGAAAAGAATATTAAATCAAATAATAATCAAATAATAATATCTATTGCAAATAATTGATTTATAAAATTAAAAAAAAGCCCTAAATTTAGGGGGCTTACACTCATGAATGATGGTTTGCAGGGTGTTAGTCTGTTCAACAACAGACTTCTCATCAACCATCTTAAATTCTAAGAACCTGTCCACAATGTAAACCTCAGAACCTGCTCCTTTATTAGAGTATTTCTTATTGAGGGCTTCCTAAAGCTCTCTGGAAGTGGTAGTTGTACAGTAGATATCATCAACGTGTCAGACAGACAACTAAGGGATTTTCCCGTGATAAATAAAGTCTATCTCATTGTATGATTCTAATTCAAAGGTTCTAGCAGGTTCGTGTAACCCAGGCAGTGTTTCAGGTTCTTTGAGAACCTTAGGCAATTTCAGGCAGGTTAACCAGTAGGTTATCCTGTGCTGCCACCGCTTGAAATTTAGCCGTCGAACTTCTCCGGTTTGGAGGAGTTTGTGAATATTGGTCGAGAATTCCTCTGCTGTGGGATTCATAGTGCGTGCGTAGGAATAAAACAAACAGAAGGTAACAAAACCTAAAGAAATTTATATTCTAAGATTGTTGGAATTACTAGACAGAATTCCTAATGCATGCAATCAGAAGAAGTAAAATTAAGAACATGAATTAAGAGTTTAGGATTCGAGGCACGTTACGAACGATGTTCTTAGAATAGAATTTCGCCCCCACAATCGTGCAGCGGGTTCCAGGCGATCTATCTCCGAGATACAATGAATCCTTCGATCCACAGCACTATGCACCCGGTAGTGAATCCCTCGATCGATCACAGCCTTGCCCAGAGAAGGAGTTGGACGGATGAGAGAAAAAAGGTTCTGGTTGCGACGTTTCTCTTCTGCACGAACAGAGTTCTGAACGGGAGAGAGAGATAGAAAAGATTTTTCGTATCTCTGTAATAGATCAATTGATTTGATTTTTAAAATCAAATCTCTATGTACGTGGCCAGAATTATCTCCACGATCCACAATTCCCGTAACGGGATTACGTGGTAACAGGTTTGCGGAAGACCAGGCAACCGAACCAAAAAATAAATTAAAATAAAAAATAAAATGAGATAGAAAATTACCTTTATACCCTTGGTCCGGTCCGCGACGCGGAAGCGTGCTAAGTGCTAAGTGCGCGATAAATAAACGCGTCATTAAATCGCGCACCCGCTCGCGGGTTGGATGGGATGTAGCCCATCCCCTACACAACCCACTAACCCACTAAGGAGGGGAAAGCCTTATATGGAAAGGAGAACTTTTTGTCCCTTCCCATGTGGGACTAAAAGAATGGAGTGCCTTTTTGATTCACATATAGGTTGCTTTCCAAGCAACAACACATCAAAAAAAACCCAACAATACATATGTCATTGAAGACTCATTTTTGAACTTTTCAAGCCATATTATAATAGTAGAGATAGAGATGTGAATAAATCTCGATTCCGCTTTGGATGGGTAGGTAGCCTCGAGTCCTCAAGTTAGACATGGTCATTAAGATTGGTAGGTTCTACCTATAATATTTACTCAAACCAAACATGAACCTGAGCAATAAGTAAGCATTATAACAATTTCAAGTTCGTGAATTAAGAGGTTTATTGTATTCTTCCATAGGAATTGAGAGGATAAAACAATTTGAAACCGCAATACTAATAAAGATTAACATGTCAGAAATTTAATCCTGATCTAACATTATTCAGAAGAGTGATGCTATATATACCTCCAAAAATCTTATTTTTTCATGTCCCTCCATCACGTGGCATTTTCTTATTGACCGAAGCAAATAGGAGGGGAGGTTTGAGGAAGACATGAGCGAATAGGAGAAGGCCATGTGACGGAAGAACATGGAGGGATAGAATTTTTGAGGTACATATAGTATTTTCCTATTCAAAAAGACACTTTAATGTGTTACAACAACAAAGTCTTTACTTTAATAAATTTGTTTGGAAGTCAATCTTCGATTATACGTTAATGCCCATGTCCTCTATAAAGCTAACAAGTCTATATTTTTTTTAACCCATCAAAAATGTTCTAAACCTACCTCTAATCTTAGCAATCAATTAACTATTATATTATCGTTTATATTTAGAACATCAAAAGTAAGTCTTATCAAACAAAATCTTATTTTTGACTAAGTAAATCTTTACAAAATGAGGCACATAAATGAGACATGCTAATATATGTTGGAAAAAAAATTATGTGCCAAACAATATCAGAATGTTGCCACAAACTCACCCGTACTATTACATACGCAATTTGAACCGCCAAATATAGAATCACAGAAACTAGGTGACTCGTGTGTCCCATGGATGACGTTCAAAAAAAATGCTCGCAGAGATAGTTCGCGATTTAATGTCTGCATGAAAAGATTTGAGTCCACGTGAAAAGATTCGCGAGTCCACGTGAAAAGATTTGAGTCCACGTGAAAAGATTCGCGAGTCCACGTGAAAAGATTCGAGTCCACGTCGATATGGTCAACTAAATTTGTTTTTTATATACAAATTATAAAAGTATAAAAAATTGTATGTAAAAACTTCAAAAAAAAATTGGTGATTTTTTAAATTAAGAAAATGTTTTTCCAAAAAGAAAAAGCCCACTGCCGCAACCCTTTTGGGGGTTTATGCTAAAACCTCGCCGTCTCCCTTTCCCCTTTCCCGCCGCCTTCTTCTTTCTTTCTTCTCCTCAGTCACCACCATCACCACCACTCCCTCTCTTTCTTTCTTACTCCTCCATGAAAGCTCTGAGATTAGCGAGGCCGCTGACCTCCTCATCCGTCGCCTCCCTCTCCTCTCTCTTCTCTTCGACATATCATCGAACGCCTCTCCGGCACTCCTCCTCCAACGCTGATCCCGACTTCGACAGCCAGGAATTCGAGCTCCCCTCTCCGCAGAACCCACCTCCGAAGCCCCAACCCAACTGGAACCCCTCCTACCGAGCCAAGGCCGACAAAGCCC
The DNA here is from genome assembly GCA_029216955.1 of Iris pallida. Classification (NCBI taxonomy): domain Eukaryota; kingdom Viridiplantae; phylum Streptophyta; class Magnoliopsida; order Asparagales; family Iridaceae; genus Iris; species Iris pallida. The sequence continues at coordinate 13,901,520 of JANAVB010008800.1, read as the reverse complement.
TCTTCGGAACGAACCCCCAAGAAGTCGAAGAATCAGACGGGGAGGATGGAGTGGACGAGGAGGCGGAGCAGGCCGAGAGGGAGCGGAGGCTTGCGAGGGCGCTCCTAGAAGCCGCCGTCCTGCCGCCGGACGCTGACGATGAGGGGGACGCTGGAGGGGTGAAGGAGGAGGACCAGAGGTCGCTCTCCGTCGGGATCATCGGAGCGCCCAACGCCGGGAAGTCGTCGCTGACGAATTTCATGGTGAGCCACGAGATGTTCTTTTTATGCAATATTTTTTTTTTTTGAAAAGTTGCCGACTTTAGTAAATTTGTGTAGTGGTAGGTTTTACGAATCCAGTGTTTGGAACAATGCAATTAGTATTCTAAAAATCCAAAATCGAAATTGAACCGAAATTAGCCGAAACAGAAACCAAACCGAAGTGAATAATCAATTCGATTTATTCGGTTGGAATATTTCTACTCTTTAATCGGTCAGGTCCAAAGTTGGGATTGTGGTTAAATTATATTAAAATATAATTTTTATACGCACATTTGTTGTATTTCAAAGTTGTGCCCAAGGTTGGACTAGTTATTAAATTATCAAAGTTGGACTTCAAAACATATACATAGAATTGTTGTTTTCAAAACATACACTTTTTTAATCACAAAATATGGATAAAATTGAGGGTATTTACATATTTGCATAAGAGCATCTCCAACCCTATTGTCTTGTTTTGTGTTGTGAATCCTAGGTGGCATGAGGCACAAGACAATGTCTTGTATAGGTGGCAATGTTATATTCACAAATGATAATGGGTTTAAAAAGTCATCTCCAATGCAAAAGTATTGAGAAGACAATACAAATATTTTTTTACAACTTCCAAGACAACTTTTACTCTTCTACTTCTTTTTATAAATATTTTATTCACAAATGATGATGTGGACATAAAGACATTGTGAAGTGCATTGTCTAGATCTAGACAACCAACTTCACATTGTCTTTGCCATGTCATTGCCATGTCAACTCCACACTTTATTTCACATTTGCATTGGAGAAGTACTTTTGAAAAAAATGGTTGTCATTCCTATGTGGCAACCATTTTTTTCAAACTCACAATAGGGTTGGAGATGCTCTAAGTCTTATTCGGGTTTTGGACCGAAACCCAAAACCGAAACCGAATAATAAATTTTAGTAGTTTCAAAATTAAACCGATTTTTTTCAAACCAAACCAAATCTCTTATTCGGTTCGGTTAGGTTCGGTGGCTGCTGCCCAAAACTGAATAATGCTCACCCCCCTTCTGTATTATACTTTTATGCCCTTTTGCTTGTTCAAATGATTTGTAGTATCTTGAAGTTTTGGTGCTTTCTAGTATCATAAGATCCTTGTCTTAGTTGGGGAAATGAAACCTCATAGGGGTTGTACTTCTCTTGTTTCATCCAATTTCTTTATGCAGCTGTTTCGAACTCCTGTTGTTTAACACCTTCATACCACAATTTCTTGATACATGGACTGGTTGGTTACGGTGAGAGGCGACATCACATATTTGATATTATTTTACCATTTTACCTTTTTCCCTGCTAATTACGTAGTTTAGGGTGGAGCATCTCTGTTCTTTCAATGTGGTTACCTTATAATTGGTTTTGTTCTTCTATTTCTTCTCCCTTCCTTGAGAAAGAAAATTGGAATTTGGAAGGAGTGGTTTGGGAAACTTATGAGAGGAACTTTGAGTTCCTGACTACGAGACCATAATGTATATGTCTTAGTTTCTTTCCTCTACAGATGCTTAGCATCCCCATTGATATTTTGAAGCATTTTGTCGGACACAAAGTTCCTTTTTCTCTTTTATGCATCTTTTAGCCCCCTTTTGCATTTGACCTCTTTTCATGGTTCTTAGTTCTTGAATTTTCGATTCAATCATTTGGTTTAATTGGGTCCCTTCTCCTCTTCTTTTAGTATTTAGTATATTTCCTCGTCTAGAATCTCTTGGCATTCTCTTTGAACATTTGAATTTTACCCCTCAGTTCTCTTCTACTTTTCTTGTGGGCATAAGTATATATATCGTGAGCTAGGCCATTTATAATGTTTTTCTTTTATAAGATCTTAGAAAAGCTAATGTGATTAGCGCTCTTTTTGGGTAGATGATTGCTGTTTACTATGTTCTACTTAATAGCATTCTTACATTTATTAGATGTTTATTTCTTCTTTCTTCACTGCTCAGGTCGGAACCAAGGTTGCTGCTGTTTCTCGAAAAACAAATACAACTATTCATGAAGTCTTAGGAGTAATGACCAAAGGAAACACTCAGATAGTATGTTCTCTGTTCTGAAATATTTCATCCTTCTGTTGTGAAAGGTTAAATCAAACATATGGAGCTTCTTTTACTTCACTGTTTTTGTTAGTTACCCTTGTTTTTTGCACCACACAATATTCTCCTCTTAAATCTCCATGCAAAAAGAGCAACCAATTTTAGTTGATGTCATTCTTGGTGGAGGGTGATTTCTTGGTTTTCCTTTTTGGTCAAAGATGATAGTAAAGGTGTTGCATTAGGTTTCTAGAATCTCACACAGCGAATTTAAAGAGTATTGAAGAAAGAAAACGGTCTTCAGTGTAAGAAATTCTTTAAGTATTCTCCTAGTAGTCTAGATTTCGTAGTTTTCTCCGAAAACTTCAGGAATGGATATATATGGAATAGATAAATTTCACCACCCAAAGTAAAGCACTGTAGTAAATAATGAAGAAACTAATAAATTTAGGTAAGGGACAAGGTAAAATAAACTGTATTTGATACCCGAATATTCTGTTTGATAACCTGCTACTAATGGCTGCTTCTAGGCAAACCTCCTGGCTGTCCCTGCACCCCTACCTCCTCTATCACTGAGCGGTCATTTAGGGGCCTTAGCTGGTGATCCAGGTTGTTTCCATCTCGACGATGAAGCTTATCTCCCATCGTGTCACTGGCCGATCTTGGCCCCTGTTATTTTGGGGTCATATCTAGTATAACCAAACCCAACAATTGGCTAATTCTTCCATAACCTAACGGGGGCGCGCAGCCAAGCCAAATAGGTGCACAAGAGTACTTTGTGCCACAACCATCTCTTTTTTATAGGTTCTACGGACCGATGCCTGCAGCTTCATCTGGTAAAAAAGATCCATAGATACGCATGTAATTAGAAGGAAGAACCGCCATGTCAAAGATGATAGTAAAGGTGTTGCATTAGGTTTCTAGAGTCTCACGCAAGAAAAGAACTTTTAGGGTAAGACAAGAAGTGTCATCTCCTATTTATTGTTTGAGTAGAAGCCTTTCTTAATAAGAACCTTTAAATAGCAGTCATGATCTTTATCTGCTTTTCTAGAAAATTATATGTTTTTGATATTTTATGTGATGTTGGAATGCTTATGGGCATGTGAAGTTGTGAACATTGAATTCTTGTTGAATCTTTGCAACAAGCTTCTGTTGATCTTTCTAACGGAAATGGGCATGGTTGTAATTGTGGGAAATTATACAAAGCCTAGAGTGTCCAAGGCAAGCAAGTGATATGCATATAAGCCTGTCAATGGTAACCGATAACCCGCTAATCTGATCCAAAATGTAAAAAATAGAACCAGATTGAATTTCGGGTTGGTTTCGGTACAAAACATGAAACCCAAAATGGTTTGGGTGTGCTTCGGGTTTGATTAAATATGAAAACGTTCTTTAGATACATATAAACTGGGTGGCCAGTTGGTAGAGTGTTGAGAGTTTCTTATGGGACGTACCAGTTCGATCCATAGCAGACACATTGTCCGAATTCCTTTCTAATATAACAGAATGCGACCAAACCGGGTTCGGATGCCCAAAAAAAACGGAACCTGAATGAAAATCAGGTTGGTTCAGGTACAGATTCTGAAAGCGAACAAATTTTGGGTCGGGTTTGGATTTTACATATATCCGAACAGAACCTGACCTGTCGACAGCCCTATATACATAGTTATTAATATACCATAAGAAATATTTACTTCCAGATGGTTCAGTTTGGTGAAGGCGATTACTGATTAGTAAACTCAGTTTCTTTTACTAGTATCGGGAAAAGTAGCAACAGGCATATTTGAGATACCAAGAGCAGCGTTAAAATGCCTAGGTAGGCGACAATGATACATGACCGACTACCAGTGGTCAAATCTAACTTTGTCGTGCTGGTTTGGATGAAGCATTTTCTTCATAAGTGGATTGGCCCCGTGACTGAATTTTGCTTTCTATTTTGACTAACTAGGCAGTAGGCATTGATGGGGGCATCACTTGATGCAATGGTAAGTAAGGCTTGGCTCTTGTATCTTCGAACATGCATATAGGAGTCAAGGGGTAAACAGCCTCTTTGTAAAATATGGGTCAAGGCTACATACAAATTAACCCTCCCTTACGCAACATTGGCAGGAGACCCTTTGTAAAATATGGGTCAAGTAAACAGCCTCTTTGTAAAATATGGGTCAAGCCTCTTTGTCTTCTTTTAACTATCTAGTTATTGGTGGATGAAGATTATCTTTGTTGGCAGCTACCTAGCTATTTATGCTCAAAGCTAAACCATGAATGGATGGATTTTCACTTTAATATGAAGTTCCTACCATAACTAAGTTACTAATGATGAATGGTTGAACTTTCTCTTTAACGGGAAGATCATACCATTTTGACTAATTTGATTTTAGATTGGAATTTTGAATTGTCATTGTTCATGCTATGAAAAGAAAGGATTTCTAGTAGGAAGGCAATACGGGATTACTCTACGTATCATGTTTGTACAAGAACTTGGTTAACTTCCATTGCCGTTGTCTTTCAGCTATGCACATCCTTCTTTCCTCTCGAGAACTTGTACAGACTCCAAGGAATACCCTTTTCCTCTCCTTTGAGGAGAATTATGTTGAACATAATATGAAGATACAGTTCCATAAGTTTGGAAAGAAACTAAGATATAACTCGTCATGGGTTTTCGTTCGTATATAACCCGTCATGGGCATGGAACACAAACATCAAAAGGGTTAAAACACATATAAGTTCCATATTATAAATTCCAAGTTTTAACTAAATAATTTAGTAATATTTGACCATGAAAGTCGGCAAAACAAAACATAGGCAAGTGACTCCACAAATTATGATAGATCATGAAGCCCATTATGCAAGCTTTTTGTCATCTTCTTACTGTTCTACGTAACAATATGACAGGTGGGCCAGTTAATGGATAGCACATACTGCGCATCATGGTCTCCATTATTTTAACATTCGTGATTTAAAAATAATGTGATTTAGTGTTTTGAAAAGTCCGCGAGGCTCGAGGCTCACCCTTGTGCCTCATTGTCTATGAGGTGAGGCTCATTCATCTAGGCCCACTTGAGGCTCGCGTCTCGTGCGCCTCACACAACCACACCTACTTTTGAGGTGCGAAGCGACTAAAGCGTACAAGACTGATTAGTCTAGTTTTTTTTTTTTTTTTTTTCCTGTTTTCTATTTTCTATCTTTTATTTTGCCTTTTCTTTTGTGATAATATGTCTTAGTATTTTAACGTATGTAACAATTAAACTAATATTTTTATTATAATTAATACGTTTATACCTTGACTTTTGACGTTGCAAGTCAAAACAAATCAAGACAAGTTCTTGAGTGAAAATATCATCCTCCTAAATCGGATTTGAATGATAGAGACACAATCAAATGTATCACGTGAACCAACTAATCTTTTTTATTGTAGTTAATAGGTTTTATAGTTGATAATGACGATGATGAAAGATACAAAACCTATTAATTACAATTGAAAGATTAGTTGGCCCATGTGACATTTGATGAAGGTTCTAGTATGCATGATGATGAGCTTTAGGGTTAGAAAATCATAACCATATAATTTTTAATCCACACATGATTTAGAATTGGAGGTCTTAGCCCTAGTTTGGATTGTAGTTACGTTTCATCCCATTTGCTAAAATGCCCATTTTTGGAACGCTCGTTGGACTAGTGTTTTGGAAATGCACATTTGGATTCCGAAATGAATGACACGTTTGAAACGTCCATCCAGAATGAAAAGCGTTTGGCTAGCGCTTTGTGTTTGACACTAAATGGAGTACCGGATGAAAGTAACTGCAATCCAAAATGGCTCTTAATTAAAGGTGCAGATCATCCATGGGGTGGCACACTTAATGAGTTTTAATTCAACACCATAACTAGCTTAGGTTTATTTCGCCCTTCTTCCTCGTGTGTGTGTGTGTGTATATATATATATATATATATATATATATATATATATATATATTATAGAAGCATGAAATTTCAGGACCAGAAATCCTATGCGCCAAACACTACATGCACCAGGGAGCTCAGATGAAGTACTTGGCACAACAAAAGAATAGACATTAAAAGAGGATTTTTATTCATATAAAAGTCTATTACATGTCTAAAAAAGAGCTGTACAAAGGAGAATTCCTACAAAGAAAAGACCCTAAGTCTACAGCTAGGCGCAGCAACCACCATGCGCTCTCAAACAGGCGCATCTCGCCATGCGCTCTCAGCCAGGCGCGTCCCTTCAGCAGCTCAGTTATGTGCATCCCTTCAGCAGCTCAGTTATGTGCCGCCCTTCAGCGTCCCAGTCAGGCGCATCATGAAGTGTCAGCATATGCGCCATCAAATACTTCGACTAATGAAGCATTTATTGAGCAGAACGAGGGTGGCAATCAACCCTCTAGCTGGAGGAAGAGCTCTTCAAACCAAGGAAGAGAAGAGCACCGCAAATCAACCTGCGGCTACAGGAGCAGCTTTCGACCCAACCAGAATGGGCAACACCCACTCTAGCGGGAGGAGGAGCTCTCCCAAACCCCAAGGAAGATGATCGGAGCACCGCAATTCGATCTGCGGCTCTTCCAGCATAACGGAGACGAGGCTCGAGCATTCCGATCTTTGGATGCAACATGCACCTTCTGCCTGCCTCGGAAGCCCTCGACTCCGACTTTTGGATGTAACAGTCACCTTCAAGTGCATCAATGAAGACAATGCGTCGCATCTTCACCCTCGGGAGCATCTCATCTAACAGAATGTGCTCGAGCAAACAAATTCATTTCGGGATGACGTGAGAGAACGAGAAGCAAACTCTCTCCATGCCACTATTTATAGGCCGGGCAAATCAAACCCATGCGCCAAGTGGCTGGCTCTCCGAATCCTGTGCAATGAATTTGCATTAAATGGTGATGAACCTGACGCTTCGAAATCAGCCAAGTCAAGAACGGCTATTTAAAGCACTCGAAGAACGTAACAGTCGGGCCCATAAAGACGTATCATGCAAAAGGATACGCCGGCCACACCGCGCATCATACTGATGCGCCCATCAGCACCAAGCGCCATACGAGGATGCGCCCCATGCGTCCCCATGCGCCCAGTGGAACGCCGATCGATGCGCCCACTCAACAGTCCATCACCTGTCAAAAATATTAAATGCTGAAGTCTGACATAGTTGGCAGCACGTTCCCCGAGGACTGAACAGTTGACAGCTTTTTCAGAAGATAAAGCGTCGCCGACGTCAGCATCATCATTGCTCCCCTCCGGCGGTTACAAGCCACGTGGCCGCCCAACCATTTTGCATGCGCCTCCGCAGCCATGCGCCTAAAATCTCTGCATGCGCCTCAAAAGCCGTGCGCCTCAGACTTTTCTCTGATCCCTAAAGACAGAAGTAAAGTCACTGCTGAAAGTCCCCGCATGCGCCTCAAAAGCCATGCGCTCCGACTGGTTCGTGACTCCTAAAGGTTACGAGCCAAAGTCTCCTCATGCGCCCAATCCTAGGCGCATCCTATCAGATCACTCCCCGTCAAATTCGAGATCTTCGAGCCATGGACCTACGACACGCGTCCTTTGACTTGATTCAGCCTATGAAGGGGTGCTAATCACCCAAGATCTCAGCAACTGAAAGATCCTCTCCATCGCTACGTGTCAGCTCTGCCGCAGCCCACGACAGCAAAAAAAAGGGTTCAACTCCTCAATCAGAGCGCATCGTCCATGCGCCTCCATCAGCAATCACCACGTGGCGTCCCCGCGTACAGGCGCATCCTACATGCGCGCATGAGTAGCCAGCCTGCAAAGTTATAAATAGAGGGATCACTTCCTTCTTACACACACACAGAGACAGATCGCACAACCACCAACAGCATATACAGAGAGGCAGATACAGACACGACGTCTTCTCCCTCTCCGCAAGCTCTGGCACCCAGAGCAACTCAGACCTTCAGAGAACCGAAAACCGTCGTCAGATCGTCAACGGAGTCAACGCATTACCACTCGCTCCATCGGCACAAGGGACCCAGATAAACAAAAGTGTACTCCTAGGACTACGTCTAAGTCCTACATTGTAACACTGTTCTGTTTGTATTGAAATTACATCAAAAGATTTTAATGGCAAACAAGCTGGCGACTCTGCTGGGGACCTCTTTCTCCTCCACCGAGAAAGCTGTGTCGCAATCCGACGACGTGAAGGTGGGATCCTCCCACAAGACGCTGGTCGTACGCCTCAATCAACAGGCGTATGAGGAGTTCATCTCTGAAGGCAGTGCGAGTCCTTCGAAGCGGCTGCCGAAGCCGAAGAAGACTCGCCAAGTCTGGGTGCGCAAGGTCGATGCCTCTGGCACCACCACCGAAGGGGATGCGCCAATGCAGCCTTCCCTTCCTGCTGACGTCCTCAGCAACCAAGATGCGCCCACCGGTGCAGCGCATCTCTCGGGGAAACGTGCGGCTGACCACATTCCCCAGCCATCTCCCTCTCAGGCGAGGAAGATGCGTCGACGGAGCAGGGGCGCAGCTAATGCCCCGCGCATCACCTCTGATGCGCCACAGAAGGTCTCTGTCTTTGACACTCACTCGCTGTAGTGGCGAGAAGAATTTAGACTCTGAGTACTATGCGCCCCAGCGGGCTGGTACGAAGAAGTCCAAGGCAGCACGGGCCATGCGCCTCAAACGTGCTACGCCGGCAACAAATCAGAAGCATGCGCTCACAATCATGCGCGCTGCTGATGGTAAGCTGTATAAGGTCGATTCGGGTGCTTCTGCGCCGGAAATGAGTCGACCTTCAAAGTTCTTGTCTCACTTGGGCGCATCTGTTGCGTTCGCAACCAAGTCGAGCAAGGCAAACTCTGTGGTCTTGAACTCCCGCGCCTCCTCTGGTTGTGCGTCTGAGGTTCGTTCAAGTCACTGTAAATGTTGTTCCCCTACTACTGATCTGAGCGCCTGTTTGGTGTTGGATCAGGGGGCGCATCATTCACTTGACCACCCCGGCGCTTGGCCTTGCCATGCGCCTGATGGGGGTGCGAAGGTGACACTCTCCTCCAACGATCTGCGTAACGTGATCGCTCACAAACGCCGATCAGGAGAATCGACTGACAAGCACAATGCGCCCCTCACAGGGCACAACTGTGCTGTAGTCACCATCAACTGCTGTTGCAAGGCAGCAGTTCCACCAAGACAGTCGGTGTTCCAGCGGCTGTAATCATCAACACCCCTCCGACGCCGCCTCGGGAAGAAGGTGTCAATAAAAGAGGAGCCAGAATTAAAGGTTGCTTCATGCAACGTAGTTTCTAACTCCTCGTCCATCCGAAAGGCGGCTGGCAACTCCTCGTCCTCGTCCAAGAGTCAGCCGAGGAAAACCAAGACAACTGTCCCGTCCTCCGGAGTGTTTGAAGGCACTCGGGGGAGAAAAAAGATCTTGGAGGAAGCTGGGGGTAGTCAAGCCCTTGTTGATCCTCCTTCTGAAGACGAAGATGTCCTCCAGAGCACAGCTGGGGTGGAAGTCAACCTCCCGGATGTAGCTGGGGGTAGTCTAGCCCCGATGGACCTGCGTCTCGAAGACGAAGAAGTCCTCCAAGACAGAACTGGGGGTAATCAAGCCCTTGCGGATGCTCCTGAAGACGAGGATGTCCTCCAGAATGTAGCTGGGGGTAGCCAGGACGAAGCTCCGGGAGAGGCAACTCCCCTACAAGAGAGCAAGGCCGAGAGTGAAGCCTCAACTGATCCATCCGACTCCAGCCGTGTCATGACAGTATACATGATTAGGGGTGATACCGCCGCCAGCAGACCTCGTCCAGCGCATGGATACCCTGGAGGGAGGACTCAAAACCCTCTCTGCCTCCATGCAAACACTGACTCAAGCAGTGTTTGAGATACGGTCAGCTTTGGCCAGGGCACCTTCTACCGGTCCTGATCCAGGGGCCAATGGAGAATCAAGTGTACCCCTTCAACGGGTATCCTTGGATACGGATCGCCGCGAGGCACCTCGGACGTCGGAGCCATCAAATGCTTAACCCCAGGCTGTACCACCTTCTCCGACTCCCAGCTCCACGGAAGACGTGGTGGAGATGATCAGGGACTTGCGCGAGCGCTTTGAGTCCAAGAATAGACAAGAGGAACGCCAAAAGATGGGCATCCCCCAACCTTATCCCCTCGAATGGAACAAAGTGGTTTATCCTCCTAAGTATAAACCACAAACATTGACACCGTACGATGGGAAGGACTCTCCGCGTCGCTATCTGACGTACTTCCAGTCCCAAACGGGACATCTCCCGAAGGAGGATGCACTACTCACCAGCATATTTGTCGGGGCGCTGAAAGGAGTAGCATACGACTGGTACTGCGGCCTCCCCGATAACTCTATATCTTCCTTCGACGACTTGACACGTCTCTTCCTCGACCGTTTCTACGACGACGGGAAGGACATGACAATAGCGTCCCTCATAGAGATACGCCAGAAAGAGAAGGAAACAGTTCGAGTATTCATCGAACGCTTCCGACAGGCCTGCTTCAGATTGCCCCCGGGCATGCCAGAACATGCACTCCTCTCCTCCTGCAGCATGAACATGCTACCTGCAGTCAAACTCTGGCTCAACTCTACTCTTCCTCCCGACTGGAGTTCCTTGATCATCGAAGCCGAAGCAGCAGAAAAGAAGGCGTCCAATGCTCGCCTTCTGGGAGTTAGCTTCCCTGCCTTTGAGGACAAGGGGAAACGGCCTGCGGCCAACAACCCTGGACGAGAGACGAAGGGGAAACATGCATTGACTGTCAATGCCTCAAAAGGTGCATCAGCGCCTACTCAGAAGCCTCCACTTGCACCAAGGCCAAAGGAGGTTTATTCTTTCAACGATGAAGACACCCTGCAACTCTTCGAGATACTGAAGCAGGGTGACAAGATCAAGTTATCGGACCCGAAGCGTCCCGACGAGGTTGGGAAAGTGGACAATCCGAGGTACTGTCACTACCATCGGTTTGTCGGACATCCAACTAAGGACTGCCATGTCCTCAAAAACTACATCCAGCGCATGATCAATGCGGATGTTATCTCCGTCGACTACGAGGAGAAGACGGTTTCGGCCAACCTGGTGTCACTTCAATTTGGCACCTTGCCGCCAACTACAACACAAGATGGCGTCGTCCCCATCCCTAAGGCGACAATGGAGGTGGTTAACTTACCACCTACTCGTGACAACGTGAGCAGACTCATCCCACTCACCACATCTCGGGGAGAGGTCTTGTGGGTTCACCCTGATCTCGTCTCCGAGGTTACTCAACCGGAGGTACGCTCTGCCTCCAAAACGAAGGGCAGGAAGATCAAGTCTTGCCGCATGGTCTCTTCCTCTGCGGAAGAGGCACTTCCTGTACAGACGCGTTCACATCAGAACGTCCAATCCGACGAAGCTGCCGTCGAGGTGGTGCCTCCTTGCACCATCCCTGCTGCCCAGGAAGAGGGCCCATCTAAGCCCCCAGCAGCCAATAAGCAGAAGCATGTAGAGGCCCGCTTCGATAAGCCTCTGCGGAAGGAGAATGCTTCGGGCTAGCCAAGCCCCACAACTTCGACATACTGGCACAACTTGCCAGTACTCCTGCCCGCCTATCTCTGTTTGAGCTTCTTCGCCTTTCCAAGGACACTCGTGAAGCTCTCTGTGAAGCCCTGAAGGATGCTGAGTCCTTCATCAATCAGGTCAAGCAGCCTGAGGATACCCCGACTACATGTGCGCGCTGTCATTGTGCGGATGAAGTTATCCCCAACATAACCTTCACCCAACAAGACATGCTGCTCAAGCACAACCGACACAACAGGCCTCTGTATTATACAGGGTATATCGGTTCTGTCAAGGTGAAGCGGATTCAGATCGATCCGGGGTCTTCCCTCAGCATCATTCCGAAGACGCTGCTCTCAACACTGGGGATCCCAATGTACCGACTGGCGCTTTCCAACACAACAATCAGTGGCTTCAATGCCAGCAAAAGCGAGCCGCTGGGCAAAATACGGCTAAAGTGCCATATCGGTAACCTCAGAACCGAGGTGACTTGCTATGTCGTGGACGTCGACGTCAACTACAACCTCCTACTGGGTCGTCCGTGGCTGCATGAGTACATGGTGGTGCCATCTACACTCCACCAATGTATGAAGTACGTGTCCACCAATGACATCATCCGGACGGAGTTCGCGGACATTGACCCTTTCAAGGGGGTTGAAGCCTATTTCACTGATTCCACCTTGTACAAATCACCTGACGAGGAGGAAGCCAATGATGCTGACGATGAAGCAGAAACGGCAGCAGAGCCCGACATGGAGCCAGAGATGATTCCCGACGCTCCTTTAAAAATTCGGCTCAAAGGGAAGCCGTCTCAGACGTTGCCTCCCATGAACATCAAGCTACATGGAAAAGCACCAACTGCTCCAGGTAGAACACCTACTGAAGCTCCCTTGAAGATACGGCTCAAGGGAAAGCCGCCTCAAACATCGGCTCCCCTTGTGGCAAAACTACAGGGGAAGGCACCGATCACCGAAGGCGCAGTTGAGGCACCCCTGAAGGTGCGTCTTAAGGGCAAACCGCCGCAATCATCTGTCTCATCCAAGCTGCCGGAGAAGGCCCACATAGCCCTCTCGGACCCCAGGATCAAAGCTGTGGTGGACTCTCCCGATCCAATCCCAGTACTCACAGATGAAGAGCTAGGGAAATATATCTCTGCTGATGTAGATGCACCCTCTCTGGACAATGTAATCCCGCGGGATAAAATCTCGTGTTTCATCAATAATAGAGTGTCTTTTAATTATTCTAGTCTTCCACATTGGAATGCCATGTATACATTAGACAACGCTCTACGGTCGTTGCAAACGCAAATAACGACCGTCCATCATGTAAATCGAGTAGTCCCGTCCCAAGGGGTCTGTTTTGTAGTCCCACCGCGGAATCGAGACGAAGAATCCATCATCTTCGGCAAAGTCGAGCGTCATCAAGACCTCCCGCCACTCGAGCAAGAACCGGATACCGGCAGAATACAAGTCTATCGGTACACGGACAAGGCAAAGTACCTCATCCAAAAGATGGGTTACGACCTAAAAAGCAACAAAGGCCTGAACTACGGCAAGGGTCGACGTCTTCCTCTCCGGCTTCCAACACCTAAAGGAAAGCCGCAGGACTACTATCATCGAACTCGACGGGGGGTGGGCTATGTCACGCCGCCGTCAACTCCAGAGAGTTCGGAGGCAGAAGAAGCAGAACATTCTCATTCATCCGAAGCATCAACTTGGGATTCCGATATCAGTATCGGCTCAGTCTTCAAGAGAGTGCTATCAGCCAACATGACATCTGCACAATCTCAAGAAGATGAAGGCGAAGACCAAACGCCAGAATTCTTCGAAGAAGAACCCTGGGCTCAACGCCTAGGAGAACAGTAGGAATCTCGTTTTGAATTACGCGAACCCCCTACCGAAGACGAAGTCGAGCAGATCGAACTTGGGGATGGATCTTCTTCCAAACCCATCTTCATCAGCAAAAGCCTAAAAGGAGAAGATCGAGAATCTTTAATCCAGCTGGCTAAAGAATATATCGATGTCTTCGCCTGGAGCTACGAAGATATGCCGGTACTTGATCCCCAGATCGCGATGCATAGGCTTAACATCTTACCTGATGCCAAGCCTATAAAGCAACAACAGCGACGTTTTCGTCCTGACATCATGAACGCTATCGATCAGGAAGTAGACAAACTCCTGACCAGCGGATTTATCCGTGAAGAACAACACCCGGACTGGGTGGCCAACGTCGTCCCTGTCACCAAGAAGAATGGGAAGATACGAGTCTGTATCGACTTCAGGGATCTCAACACTGCTTGCCCGAAGGACGAGTTCCCGCTTCCAATCATCGACGTGATGATCGACAACACATGTGGCTTCGAACGCATGTCCTTCATGGACGAGTATTCGGGCTACAGCCAGATCAAGATGTTCCCCGATGACGCAAAACACACGTCATTCAGGACTCCGAAGGGGATTTTCTGCTACACAGTGATGCCCTTCGGCTTGAAGAACGCTGGTGCTACATACCAACGAGCTATGAGTACCATCTTCCGTCAACATCTTCGCAAGACAGTTGAGTGCTATGTTGATGACATCGCAGTCAAGAGCCGTCTCAAAGGTGATCATCTACAAGACCTGAAGACAGTCTTCGATCTCATACGAGCACATCAACTCAAGATGAACCCCGCTAAATCCTTCATTGGGGTTTCTAGCAGAAAGTTCTTGGGCTTCATTATCACGGCGAAAGGCATTCATGTCGATCCCGAGAAGACCAAAGCCATCCTTGACATGGACCCTCCGAAGAACCTCCGAGAACTTCGAGGCCTGCAAGGGCGTCTGGCATACATCCGGAGGTTTATAGCAAACCTTTCCGGAAAATGTCAACCCTTCACCCAGCTCATGAAGAAGGGAGTCTCTTACGTCTGGACAGAGGAATGCCAAAAAGCTTTCGACGACATCAACGCTTACTTGACGAGCCCGCCAGTCCTGGTAGCACCCGTCGCGGGCAAACCATTTCTCCTCTACGTCCGTGCTATGGATCATTCCCTCGGCGCTCTGCTGGCTCAGAACAGCGACACAGGCTATGAGCAAGCTATCTACTACCTCAGTAGAACACTGATCGGGGCCTAACACCGGTACAACCCCGTTGAAAAAGAGTGTTTGGCTTTGGTATTTGCCATCCAGAAGACTCGTCATTATGTCTCGGGCCAGACAATTCATGTCATTTCCCGAGTCAATCCACTCAGAGTTCTCATGACGAAGCCAGGGTCATTAAACTCCCGGCTAGCTACGTGGGCAATCCTGTTAACGCCATACAACATGGTGTTCGTTCCACAAAAAGCCGTCAAGGGTCAGGCTCTGGCCGACTTTTTAGCTGCACACCTCATCCAGAGTCTTCCAGACTCTATGAAGACATCCCGGATGAGGTCCAAGAATCAAACGTCACCGAAGAAAGCTCCGTCTGGCGGATGTTTTTCGACGACGCCTCAAGAACAGGCCCCAAAGGCCAAATCATCGCCGAAGTGGGGGTAGTCCTAGTCTCCCCCGATCAGCTGGTCATCCAACGTGCCTACTCCCTTTCGAAGCCGTGCTCCAACAATGTTGCTGAGTACAACGCTCTCATCATGGGACTCCAGCTGGCGCAACAGCTGGGGGTGGACCATCTGGAAGCCTACGACGACTCAAAACTCGTCGTTAACCAGATCAGAGGGCAATACGAAGTTCGCCATGAAGATCTGATTCTTTACCATGAAGTTGCATTGAACATCATTTCAACCTTCACCAAGTTCTTCATCGAACATGTACCTCGTTTACAAAATTTGGAGCCTGACGCTCTGGCTGGCCTCGCAGCCTCATTGGCAGCACCCCTCGGGACTCAACATTACGTCACGGTAGTGGGTCGAGACTTGGTCTGTCCTAAAAACAACCTATGCTCCCGAATGGCCCATGCCATGTCAACAAATGCTGGTGTTAACGTCCGAGACTGGAGATTCCCGTTCATCGACTTCGCTGTCTACGGAATTCTCCCAGAGGACCCGAAAGAAGCCGTCTCAGTCAGGAGGCGTTCCCTTCGATTCTATTACGATACAGCTACTAAAATGCTGTACCGACGCTCCTACGATGGACTTCTCCTTCGATGTTTATCCAACGAAGAGGCAGCCGAAGCCCTTCGAGAAGCTCACGACGGAACCTGCGGAGCCCATCAACCTGGCCCTAAGTTGCAGGATCGACTGCGACGCATGGGCTACTACTGGCCAACCATGGCAGCCGACGCTGTCGACTATGCTAAAAAGTGCCATGCGTGCCAGCTTCACGCTGACTTCATCCATACGCCGTCAGAACCACTACATCCTACGGTCGCCTCTTGGCCCTTCGAAGCCTGGGCATGGACATTGTAGGACCGATCACCCCTCCTTCATCAAGAGGACACCGCTTCATCCTAGCCATCACCGACTACTTCTCCAAATGGGCAGAAGCAGTTCCACTGGCAGAAGTGAAGAGCTCCAGGGTGGTCAGCTTCATCAAGTACCATGTCATCTACCGTTTCGGGGTATCTCGAGGATTATCCACGATAACGGTCCTCAGTTCATCAACCATGTTTTCAGCAGGTTCTGTGACAAGAATCGCATTCAAAACGTGGCATCAACCGCCTACAATCCGGCAGCAAACGAATTGGCCGAGGCGTTTAACAAGACTATCGTCAAGCTACTCAAAATGGTCGTGTCATCCAACAAGCGCGACTGGGACGAAAAGCTCGGCGAATGCCTTTGGGCCTACCGCACAACGGTACGGACCCCGACGGGCAACACACCATTCTCCCTGGTCTACGGGAGCGAAGCGGTACTGCCTCTCGAGATCCAGATACCCTCACTCCGTGTAGCGATCACAAATCAACTAACAGAGGAAGACAATCAACGTCGCGTCTGCGAGAATTGGAGGCACTTGACGAAAAACGTCTCCTAGCTCAACAACACATCGAACTCTATCAGGCCCGTATATCACAGGCTTTCAACAAGAAGGTCAAGCAGAGGACTTTCCAGGTAGGCGACCTGGTTCTGGCAGTCAGGAGGCCGATGGTGTTGACTCACAAGACACCAGGAAAGTTCGAGCCCAAGTGGGAGGGACCTTTCATCATAGAGACGGTATACTCAAACGGTGCTTACCGCCTCGCCAAACCCAATGGGGACTTGTTCATGATGCCCATCAACGGCAAGTTCCTAAAGAAGTACTACTCTTGACATCTTTCAGACATGTACTTCCATCTCCACCCAACAAGAGAGTCTGTGGACCCAACCATCAGGGCTCACATACAATTCCTTACGCTTCCGGAACCCAGCTGTTCCGAGGCATTCTCCAGCAGAAGAACAACCACGTCCACATTACCTCTGAGTTGTTCCCCTACAAAGCGGGATCTTACACTCCGTAAGACTGCGCTACCCCACCATGTTTACCACGTCCACATTACCTCTGAGTAAACATCCCGTACAGACAACCCCTGTGTTGCCGTACATTGATCGCAGAACTTCCACGTCCACATTACCTCTGAGTAGTTCCGCGTATCCCCCAGAGTCATTCCTACCACGTCCATAACACCTCTGAGTAGGAAGATTCCATCATTTGAATCCCATATTTGTCACGTCCACATCACCTCTGAGCAAACATGTCGGTTCTCTTGAACTTATTATCTGTACCTAAAAACCAAGGTGCGCAAAAGATAATAGGTCCACACAAATCATCAAGTTCATGACAGCAAAAATGAACACACCATAAAAACTCTGTATTCTTTATTCAAAAATAAAGGATTACACCCCCAGCAAGAGTTGCAAATTACACAAAAAACAAAAAGAAGAGACTATAATCCCTAAACCTCCCCGGGGTTGGCCGAAAGCTCTTCAATCCGACGCCTCAAGTCTGTCGCCCGAGTCTCTACGGTCGCCAGGACCCGGCGTTCGGCTTCTTGACGCATCGCTTCTATGGCCTCAGGAGAAGTGTCATCCTCATGCTTCTCGTCCAACTGTTGCCGCTGCCGAGCCAGGGTAAGAGCCCGGCGGGTGAAAGCTGCTTCCTCCTCCTTAGATGCTACATGTTCAGCCTGGGCTCGCTCGGCATCTAACAAAAGTTGGGCCCGCTGGTCTTCAAGGAGACGAATCTTGGCATCAACCTCCGCTATACTAGCGCCCAACGCAGCTCGCAACTCCACCTTATCCTGCGTGGACTGAGACAACCTCTCCACCGCGGCCTCAGTTTCAGCCATCTCGCGTTCCCACACGCCCACGGTAGCATGATAAGAGGACTCAGTCTCAGCAATCAACTTCTCCTTTTCCGCGTCTAACAGGGCGGAGAGATCATTCCGCTGGATGCACTGAAACTTGGAAAGCAGCTGGTCCAGCTCGGCCACCGAGGCCTCCAGAATCTCGCCCATATGATCATGGCCCTGGTGGGAACGTATCAGATTGATGTGAGGGAGTGCTAGGGTTTTTGCCGTCGCGAAACTCCCATTGGCATCCATCACTGCCGATACGCCTCTCTGCAGCATCTTGTACACCGCCTCAATAATAAACTTCACATACTCATCTGCATCCGCCAGCACCTGCGGCGTCATAGCAGGAGTTGGAGGAGCTGCTCTAGACAGCGGACCGGAAGAGGGCCCGCCGGCGTCAACCTGCGAGGCTGGAACCTCGGCATCAACAGACTCTTCCTCAACAGGGGCTTGACTACTAGCCCGAAAAGCCAAAAGAACAGAAGGAGCCGAGAGAGGCGTCGATATCGTACCCCAAGTAGAAGGAGCAACAGAGGGTTCCAGCAAACCCTTACCCTTCTCAGGCTCGGAGGGACCACCGACGTCAGGGGCTACCTCATCCGTCCCTAACACACTATCAGCAGGCCGTACGGGACATCCCCCCTCCGGCAGAGCAGCAAGATCATCACTTGTTTCCTGACTCGGCTCCCTTGGAGTCAGGATCGGCGGACGATCACCATCAAGTCCCTCCGCGGGGATAGGATCTGTCGTTTCCTCCCGGTCGGGAGCCACCTCAGCCTCCGCTGCTGAGTCTGGGGTAGGGCTCGGCAACGCTACAGCCGGCCTCCCCTCATCATGACAAGGAGGGGAATCAACCCTCTCCTCTGTTCCAATCACGTCTGTTGCCCCCGCAACAGGCTCACGCATCTCTGGAGGAACGTCATCTGAAGACGACGAACTCCACTCCACTCCACTTCCTCATCGGGAAGCCCCGGGTCCGCTGGACCCTCAACGTCCAAGGCCCCCACGGCGGCTTGTACCATTTCGGGAACTGCTTCAACCTCAGCTTCCCTTCCAACACAATCTGGAGATACTGGAATCTCCACAACAACGACATCGTCTGGGTTCTCCTCCACGGGAGACATCACAATCGGCAGAATACGCTCTTCAGATGAGCCCGCCACCTCCTTTGGTCTGCTGCCACCAGATTTTGGAGTACGGGATCTCCTTTTTAGCGGCTCCTACAAAAAGAAAGCATAGGTCACAAGAAATGTTGAACCTAACCAGACTATATGGGACATCCTTACCTCCGCAGGTGCCGAGTCCGATGACACTGTCGGTGACGATGCCTTCTTCTGCCTCTTTGGCGCAGAAGAGCCATCCTCTGTATCCGCTTGTCTTTTCGGTTGATCGACCGAGGGCTCTGCCTGACCCCCGTGGATACGGCAGGGGTACCTCGATAACCCACCTCTGGCGGACGGTACGATCGAGCCTTCACCAATATCTTCCCGGTCACCGCTAACTGGGTGCCGGCAATGAGACTGGTCTCCCTATCATATCCGGGAGGCACGGCATTCATAACACAGTAAAATTTGGCGGCCGAGAAAAGAATCGGCGGCCGCGGATTTTGGACGGGCAGCGTGAAGCGAGCTCCGGTACATCCGACATTGTAGTAATGTCCAGCTCGTGCACCATCCAGCAAACTTCCAGTATACCCCAGGTTAATACTGGGATTATCCAACATCGACTGAGCATAGCCGAATTGTCGTGTAAAACGGCTCGGCAAATACGGTTCCGGGTAACACTGGTTCCTATTTCGGTACACCAGATGGGACGGCCGGATACTTTGCAACCAGCGGAATCCCCATGGAGGCAGAGTGGTGGCATCTTCACCCGAATCCATTAAGTCTTCGTTGGCCTCAAAACCCGAAAAGACAGGACCAACTTTGGTGATCTCCCACCCCTGAAGGTGGGATAAAACTTTCCTGCAAACAGGAACACCACCATGCAACCAGCTCCTCTGGTGGAAACGGCGGAGGAATGCATCTCCGGCCCTGTGGTCTTCTTCCGAGCCCGGACTCATCACATTGGGATGGTGTAAGATTAACCACCCCATCAAATAATGAAACGGCAGTTCGGCACGGGGGAAGTTGTCATTCCTACCTCGTTCATGAACCACATTTCCCGCAAATTCTCGTAAACCTCGCAGCAAGTTACACACCATTGCGGGGAGTAGAGCCAGGCGCCGGCCAAAAACCAACTTCACAGCTGACAGGATTAGATTCCGGGTCACCCTCTCCACAGAGCCTGACCCACCCGAGAAGACATAATCCCGAAGCCAAATCATCAGATACGCGGCTAACACTGCTTTTGACGACATCCGATGAGTAAGGTGCCAGAAACAACTATAGGAGCGTTCGTCCGACTGCCGGTCCTCGTTTTCCCGGGGATTCTTCTCACCTAACCTGCTCATTTCGGAGAGCACCTCGCTACGGGAAAGCGCTGACGGAGTGGTAAACTGAGAGGGATCCTCCTTGTCTTGCTTAAAGACGTAATCTCTCCAGGCGGTCACATGAGGCTGTGATCCGCCCTTATCCCTCTTCTGCATATAATAATGATGACTCGCCACTTCCTTGAAGACAACCATCATCTCCTCGGCTTTGTCCCCCAGGACTTAGAACTCCTCGTTGGTCGGGAAGTATTCCTCATAAGGTTCTGATCCCCAAGGGAGCTTTGACACCTCGTACATTTCATGAAGTGCGAGTCCCAGCTCCCCCACCGGAGTGAAGAAAGTCCCGGTTTGGGTGTTAAACATCTCCAGAAGCGCGAGGAACATATACCTGTTAATGTTGACACCTGCCTGAGTAGCACGGATTGCGGCAGTCAGCCCAATCTCTCGGAGTTCGGTTTGAAACCGCGACAGAATCCAGAGTGTCAGCTTGTCCCATTTGGAAACATAACCCTCTACCCGAAATTCACCTTTCGGGTACGATCGCTCCAACAACAGCATGCGATTGGCAAAAGTCGAAGCGCCAAAAGCAAATGTATTGATGGAAACGTCACTGTAAATGCTCCCAGGACGTAGAGTCCGCCAGGTGAAAGAAGGCCCAGCCCGCACGGCGGTCAAAGTATCCCTCTGATCGGAGGTAGAGTCGATCTTGATGATGCCTGCTACCGCTCCCCCCTGAGATGGGGTTAGCTCCCAAGACATCCTCCTCTTGGAAGCTAGACGACAGAAAGCCGTCAAAGGCCATTGACGCTCAAGTTGCTTAACAGTCATATGCACCCCCCTTGCTGTAAAGAACCAATCTTCCTTGACCTTCAACCACCTTTGCTTCAACAGAAGTAAGGCGGTCCCCAAACAGGAACTCAGGCTTCAAGAAAGTCACATTATCAGAAGTGGCAGATTTCAAAACGCCACGCTCCATCATCCGTTTGAGGAACCCATGCGGTTGTTCCCGGATTTGAGTCATTCTTTCGGGATGCTGATCCAGCATAATGGCAGCTTGGGCAGGGTTTATCACCTCCTCATTATAATCCACCCCCATCTGACAGAGGGCAGCGTCCAGAAGCACTTCATTCAAGAGCGGGACAGTCATCGACACTGGTGGTCAACAAAAGAAGGCAAAGATTCAGAGATGTTAGAAACAACAAAAGAATCTGAGCCACGTTCTCATCAAAAGCGCATAAGGCTCAGGCGCATCTGAAAAGAAGCTTCGGCGCATCATCAGGGTTTAAACCCATGCGCGTCAGCAGTGGAGCTTCGGCGCATCATCAGGGTCTAAACCCATGCGCGTCAGCAGTGGAGCTTCGACGCATCATCAGGGTTTAAACCCATGCGCGTCAGCAGTGGAGCTTCGGCGCATCATCAGGGTTTAAACCCATGCGCGTCGGCGGAAAAACCTTAGCACATCATCAGGACTCAAGGTCCATGCGCGTCGGCGTATGTGAGTTCTAAAAATGGTACAGAAGGATATGGTAAAGGATGATGAAACCCACCAATCACCGCCGGCCGAACGTCGACAGGCGGACGGGGGACATCACCCACGGCAGCCTCTACAGGCTCTTTCCCTTTGACTCGTCCCTTGCCAACACCGCCGCGAGGAGTCTTGGGAGCCATTTCTTGCAAGAAGAAAGTTAGGGTTTTTCAAAAGAAGAACTCTAAAAGAAGAAAGCAAAGAGAGGAAGAACTCTCTCTGTCTCCATCTCACGCCTATTTATAGGCCCAGTCGCACGCATGAATCGATGAAGTGTGACCTCAGCCGCCGCCTCGGGTTCTGTGAGGAGATAACTGCAAATAAATCCAAAAGAGATCATCATTAATCTTCTTGGTTATCGAAGTGTTATCATTTGCATTTACTGAGAGGAGCATGCGCCCCATCACCGATGCGCGGAGTAATCATGCGCCCGAACAGTCATGCGCCCCGTAGAAGACGCCACCATGCTTCTTATTCAAAGTATTCCAAAACTTGACAAAAAGTTTTGAAAACTTTGAAGGGGGTTTTGTAGAAGCGTGGAATTTCAGGACCAGAAATCCTATGCGCCAAACACTACATGTGCCAGGGAGCTCAGATGAAGTACTTGGCACAACAAAAGAATAGACATTAAGAGAGGATTTTTATTCATATAAAAGTCTATTACATGTCTAAAAAAAGAGCTGTACAAAGGAGAATTTCTACAAAGAAAAGACCCTAAGTCTACAGCTAGGCGCAGCAACCACCATGCGCTCTCAAACAGACGCATCTTGCCATGCGCTCTCAGCCAGGCGCGTCTCTTCAGCAGCTCAGTTATGTGCATCCTCAGTTATGTGCATCCCTTCAGCAGCTCAGTTATGTGCCGCCCTTCAGCGTCCCAGTCAGGCGCATCATGAAGTGTCAGCATATGCGCCATCAAATGCTTCGACTAATGAAGCATTTATTGAGCAGAACGAGGGTGGCAATCAACCCTCTAGCTGGAGGAATAGCTCTTCAAACCAAGGAAGAGAAGAGCACCGCAAATCAACCTGAGGCTACAGGAGCAGCTTTCGACCCAACCAGAATGGGCAACACCCACTCTAGCGGGAGGAGGAGCTCTCCCAAACCCCAAGGAAGATGATCGGAGCACCGCAATTCCGATCTGCGGCTCTTCCAGCATAACGGAGACGAGGCTCGAGCATCCCGATCTTTGGATGCAACATGCACCTTCTGCCTGCCTCGGAAGCCCTCGACTCCGACTTTTGGATGTAACAGTCACCTTTAAGTGCATCAATGAAGACAATGCGTCGCGTCTTCACCCTCGGGAGCATCTCATCAACAGAATGTACTCGAGCAAACAAATTCATTTCGGGAGGACGTGAGAGAACGAGAAGCAAACTCTCTCCATGCCACTATTTATAGGCCGGACAAATCAAACCTATGCGCCAAGTGGCTGGCTCTCCGAATCCTGTGCAATGAATTTGCATTAAATGGTGATGAACCTGACGCTTCGAAATCAGTCAAGTCAAGAACGGCTATTTAAAGCACTCGAAGAACGTAACAGTCGGGCCCATAAAGACGTATCATGCAAAAGGATGCGCCGGCCAGACCGCGCATCATACTGATGCGCCCATCAGCACCAAGCGCCATACGAGGATGCGCCTCATGCGTCCCCATGCGCCCAGTGGAACACCGATCGATGCGCCCACTCAGCAGCCCATCACCTGTCAAAAATATTAAATGCTGAAGTCTGACAGAGTTGACAGCACGTCCCCCGAGGACTGAACAGTTGACAGCTTTTTCAGAAGACAAAGCGTCGCCGACGTCAGCATCATCATTGCTCCCCTCCGACGGTTACAAGCCACGTGGCCGCCCAACCATTTCGCATGCGCCTCCGCAGCCATGCGTCTAAATCTCTGCATGCGCCTCGAAAGTCGTGCGCCTCAGACTTTTCTCTGATCCCTAAAGACAGAAGTAAAGTCACTGCTGAAAGCCCCGCATGCGCCTCAAAAGCCATGCGCCCCGACTGGTTCGTGACTCCTAAAGGTTACGAGCCAAAGTCTCCTCATGCGCCCAATCCTAGGCGCATCCTATCAGATCACTCCCCGCCAAATCCGAGATCTTCGAGCCATGGACCTACGACACGCGTCTTTTGACTTGATTCAGCCTATGAAGGGGTGCTAATCACCCAAGATCTCAGCAACTGAAAGATCATCTCCATCGCTACGTGTCAGCTCTGCCGCAGCCCACGACAGCAACAAGAAGGGTTCAACTCCTCAATCAGAGCGCATCGCCCATGCGCCTCCATCAGCAATCACCACGTGACGTTACCGCGTACAGGCGCATCCTACATGCGCGCATGAGCAGCCAGCCTGCAAAGCTATAAATAGAGGGATCACTTCCTTCTTACACACACACAGAGACAGATCGCACAACCACCAACAGCATATACAGAGAGGCAGATACAGACACTCAACGTCTTCTCCCTCTCCGCAAGCTCCGGCACCCAGAGCAACTCAGACCTTCAGAGAACCGAGAACCGTCGTCAGGTCGTCAACGGAGTCAACGCATTACCACTCGCTCTATCGGCACAAGGGATCCAGATAAACAAAAGTGTACTCCTAGGACTACGTCTAAGTCCTACATTGTAACACTGTTCTGTTTGTATTGAAATTCCATCAAAAGATTTTAATGGCAAACATATATATATATATATATATATATATATATATATATATATATATATATATGGTTCCAGATCGGGAGCTCCGTTTCCGGAGCCGCACGCCCCTTCGCCGTTGGATCGTGCGGCATCGCATGGATCCCGCTCGATCCGATGGTGTAAGGGGGGTGGGGCTCCGCGGGCGGGTATTTTGATCCTTTATATATATATATATATATATATATATATATATATATATATATATATATATATGGAAGCGGATCAAAAGTCCCCCTTAAAAAACCTCCTAAAAATTCCCCTCACTCTAATCCGTAATTTAATGTTAATATTAATATTAATGTTAATGTTAATATTAATGTTAATATTAACATTAAATACTAAAATTAACATTAAACTTAAAATTAATATTAAAATTAATATTAACATTAACATTAACATTACATTAACATTAACATTAATATAAAAAAATAAAAAATAATAATATGAACATTAACATTAATATAAAAAAATAAAAAAATAATAATATTAACGTTAACATTAATATTAACATTAATATTACGAATTAGAGTGAGGGGAGTTTTTAGGGGATTTTCTAAGGGGGGCTTTTGATCCGCTCCCTCTATATATATATATATATATATATACAAAAAAAAGAAAAAAGAAATATATATACATACATACATATACAGTAAGGCCTATCGTAGAAGAGTCCCATAAAATGATAGATTTTGAAGCTTTGGGAACTGAGATTAGGACATAGGTGGCCCTCAGAATTTTCTCACATTAAGTTATGTAAAGAAAAGTGGGCATATCCTATTTCCATTAAGCTCCTGTTAATGCAAGGTCTTCGAGGATCAAGATGTACTTAAACTTACCTCCATTTTGTGCACAATATTTTTCCATTGACTTGGAAGTTGAAACCACATCCCAAGATACGGGTTCGATGGAATAAGCAAGAGCCATCGAGTGATGATTGGCTAGGAGAAATAAATCAGGATACAGATAGAAAGATGCATATGAAAAAAATAGTTGTAAGAGTACATAAACCATAAAATTCGAAAGAGATCTTTCTATCGATAGAGTTGAGGGCTCGGATCCCCGACTCCTATAGGCTAGGTTACTTTGTACCTTCTGGAGGTCATATAGAGCGGAACCTGGAGCGAGTGGAATGAAAATCCTACCCAAAACTACAACTACTCCCAACCTGCTTGTCAAGTCATACCTCCTTTAGTTACTGTGGACAGAGACTTAAAATGAGGGAGAACTTGGCAACCTTTAAAGTTAATACGGCTTGGTTTGGGATTGTTGCTGCTTTTCAAACACTAGCAGTATAAGCAACTTTTGGCAGCAGGTGGAAGGCTGTTGTCAAAAGCTGCCACAAATTTGAACTAGCTTTTCAAAAATATTTTGATAGGCTGTTGTTACCAAAAAACTTTGCACTGCTTACCAAGAAAAATAAGAAGTAGCCTCCAATAAGCAATCCCAAACCCAACCTACATCAGGGTGATGTCTGCTCTGCTGGCATCAGCCTGAGTAATTGATTGCTGTATACAAATGTCTAATGGTGGTGAGGGAAAATGAAGGTGAAGTGAGAGGCACTGGAGGGTTTAATGTACCTTCTCGGTGTAAGTGCTGAGTACTGTTGTGGGAGAACTGTTCCCGGTGCTTAATTTGGGGCTCCAAAAGTGAGTCTAAGCTGGGTTCGGATTGCTTATTGGAGGCTGCTCATGCTTTTTTCTTCTTCTTGGCAAGCGGTCCAAGGCTGTTTGGTAACAACTGTTTATCGAAAACCGTTTGAAAAGTTAGTTCAATTTTGGGGCAACTTTTGACAATAGGCTCTCACCTGTTGTCAAAAGCTGCTTCTGCTGTGGGCTTTTGAAAACCAGCAGCAATCCCAAACCAAGCCTAAGTCAATCTACCAGCTGAAATGCACTGGCAGTCAATGGACAAAGGGCCTTGTTGATTTGTGGAACAAGCTTTCTTACGTATAATTAATATACTAATTAGTTCATCTGGATTATACATCAGTGCCATCTATGCATTCTAGTCTCTTTCTGTTAATTTCAATAGGTAAACAACATCACAAATCTTTTATCCCAAATTTGGTATTTTTATACTTTCATAAGAAATTTAGGGCTTTGTCTACAAGACGTGGAAGGTCCCTGGACAGTCTAGCACCCATTAAGTGTTCATACTTGTCACATATTTGACAAGCAGAATCCAGGTATATAATCCCTTAATTGACTATTATATAAATATAAACCCACAATATGACATTGCTTGACTATGTATGACTGACTAGAAACTATAAATATATTGACTAATCAAGTTTAGTTTCAATTTTGTCTGGAGCTTTTCTTCTGCTCCAACATAGAGGGTTGACGTTGAGCTTTTCTTATGCTCCATGTGTGAACCCATTCTAATGGGACAAGGCTTGGATGATGATGATGATGGAAGTTTAGTTTCAACTGAACCCTGGCCCAGATATAGGTAGACAAGCTTTTGGGTAGACAGATTCCAAATCTGTACCAATATTTTATTTAAACTTAGATCTTAGTCATTTATTGTGCCAGACAACCTTGATGCAGTAATCTCTTACCTTAACACAAACCCAAGTTTGTCAGTATTCACCCTACCAACCTTTTCAAGGTGAGCAAACTTATTAATTTACACTAGTAAGTGCACATGCATTGCATGTGCAAAAAAATTATTTAAAAAAAATGAATTTATTATAAAAACTATGATCCCTAGGAATTGAACTCAAGCAACCAAGAAAAATGCCTCCCACTTTAACCACTTGAGTTAGAATTATTTAGTTATAAATAAATCATATTAGATAGTTAAATGCTTACTTAAGTTTTTTTAAATAATTAATGGAGTATTTAGGTAGTTGTTTAGTTATCTTATTATTAATTTTAATTTATTTAAATGTTGATGATATACATACGACTTGTACGACTCATTTTTGCTTCACGTAAGCGCGCATCGCTCGTTAAGCTTGAGATCCTCTCTCAACCGGCCGTGTTGCCAGCCCACGGACCCCGCGCAATGCTATGGGCCGCACTTGTGGGCTTATAAGGTCACCGTTTTTGGACTTTCTGTCCGGTGCCCCTTCATGTCGTCCCAAAGCAGAGGAGAGAGTTTGTTTGCAGTAAAGTGGTTTAGATCTACCAGGCCCCCAAGGGTGCCAATGCCAACAATTGTATATCCAGAATGATGTTCTGTTCTAGACTTTCCAGCTGTAACTGACCTCTCCAGCAGAACTGTCCCTCGAACTGAGCCTTTGTTTGGCGGCTGGTGTCTTTCTTGCCTGAGACCATGGGTAGCTTCTTGATCTAACAAGTGGAGTGACTGCTAAGGCGTCTTTCCTCTCGTTCGTATAGAAGAGAATGTATCCAAGCCGCATTTTAGTATTAAAGATAAAAGAAAGATGCTTTTGATATTCATATTTAAGTGAGAATGCCATTTATATGGGATGTTAAGCTCCATAATGTGTGTTGATTTTACGGTGGATTTTTAAAATATCGTCAAGCTGTAAGCTTGTGTCCTCGAGTTGAGTCATGACAACCTCTCCATATTTATGGGGGTAAGGATACATACATCTGACCCTCCCCGGACCTTGTGTAAGCGAGGGCCTTGTGACACTATGACGCCCTTTTGGTGAAGCTGTAAGCTCTTTTTACATTATAGTTTATACTTTAAATCATATTAAAAAAGACAGAAAGAGGAACCACTTTGTGAGATATGCTTTTTCTTTCGAGACGAGCAAGAAATAGTCACAAGATTAGAAATTGTAGAATGATTTAGGCATTCCTTACGGCTATTTCACGTTAAGACTTGTTCATGGTTGTGAAAAGCATTTCTTAGGCGTAAGGCTCACAAGACTCGTCCCTTAACGCCTCAATGTAGGTGGAACGAGACTTGTTCATGGTTGTGAAAAGTATAGGCGCGAGGCTCATGAGACTATGTAGGTGGAACGAGGCTGCCTTCATGATGCATATGCCTAGCAGCTCCTCTTAGTGAGGTTCAAGCCTATCTGAAGCGAGCCTCATACATGTTCTATCATGTATGTTATTTTTACTTATCCTTTGATTTATTCATGATTCTCATCTTGCCACCATTGGTACTGAAGCAACTCAATCAAGTGTATGCTTCTACTCTTTCTTCTCCTCTATTTTACCTCTTCGACTCTCATTATTCTTCTGTCAATTTTGATTTTCCTTTGAAAATCTAAGTACTTAAATCCCACTTTTGTCTTTGAACTAAGAGGTCTTATTACTGTGATTAGAGTATTAGTATCCTAGTGCATATAGTTCAGTGAACAAAACTTAAATAGTTTTACACAGTTTGAATAAAGTTGTTCCTCGCCTTTATAAGTTTGAAACTTTCGCCTGGCACCTGGTGCCTTAGTTCTGAACACCATTTGCGCCTCGATGCGCCTTTAATAACTATGCTCTTGTTGTTTGCATCCGGGAGAAGATATGTTCAAGACACGGAAACAACCTTTTCTTATATATATATATATATATATATATATATATATATATATATATATATATATTTTTTTTTTTTTTTTTTGGAAAAAGGGTAAATTTTATTCCATCATCTCAATAAGGTTACAACATAGAGATACAATCCCAACTCAGGGGGACATTACTAGTACATCCGACTCAATGTTATGAAGTATGCCCACCACTGGGGTGGATAGTCCCTCATAAATGCGCCGGTTCCTCTCCCGCCAGACATGCCAAACTGACGCAGCAAGTCTCAATCTAGCACGCCTAGCCCAGCTCTGCTCCTTGCCCCTGCAATCACCAATCCACTTAAGGATTTCTCTGAAGTCCCGCTCCCTGCCAACCCCTCCCAAGTGTCTCCGGCACTGCTCTGCCCAGATGCTCCACGCCACATGGCACTGAAAGAACAGGTGCCCAATAGATTCAGGCTCTGTCTCACACAAAACACACTTAGGGTCAGGGACAGAAACCCCGAACCGAAGCAATCTGTCCCGGGTCAGCAACCGGCCCATCACCAGTTTGTATGCAGACAGTTGCATCTTCCTGGCGAGCCCCTTCCCCCAGACAAAGTCGTACTCCTCAATATCATCGAAGTGGGGGCGGACAAGGTCGTAGCAGCTGCTAAATCTGAACTCCCCAGCACCCTCCGAGCGGCCAGGAGGGGCCCACAACCAGACATCAGACAGTGCCATAGGAGTGATCTGCACCTGTCTGATCTCCTCAACTAACGTAGCAGTGAACCGATACTCCTCAGGCCTCCAGACCCCACCACGGATGATGTGCCTACACGTCAGGCCTCTGTATGCCACGCCGTCCCTCTGGGGGCCCAGAATCTCCAGGAGAGACTGACCTGAGATCCACGGATCGAGCCAAAGATCCGTCTCCTCTCCCTCCCCTATCCTCCTCCGCAAAGCCGTCCGAAGCACAGGACGGGACCTCAGGATATGCTTGAGAGACACAGAGAAGTTGTTGTCAATTTCACATACCCAGAAGTTTCTGCCCCGGAGATACCGACTAGACATCCAGGCCGACCATAGAGAATCACCCTGAAGGAACCTCCATGCCAGCTTGATCCCCGCCGCCTCCCTGACAGAAACAAGTGATCGCAGACCCACCCCTCCCTCTTTCCTAGGCCGACAGAGCTGCTCCCAGGAGATGGCATGTATCCCCCCATGCCAAATGAACTTGGCACATATGTCCTCAATCTTTCTGATAGTAGCCAGAGGAACCATAATCGATTGGAGCCAGAACAGAGCAATAGCAGAAATGACTGAGCGAACCAGCTCAATACGCCCTCCAAACGATAGGCCCGCCGCCTGCCAGCCCTCAACCCTCCTCTGTGCAAAATCCACCAGACTCTGACAGTCACGATCCTTCGCGTAGTTGACGGAAAGGGGCACCCCCAGATATTTCACCGGGAGGTCCCCCTTTTCCACTCCAAGCTCCATGGCCCGCTCCTCCTTCAAAGTGCAAGAGTTGCTGAAGTAGACTTTGCTCTTGTCCCTGTTCAACCGGAGGCCCGATAGCTGTCCGAACTCCTCCATCACTGCCGCAAGCTCCCTCATCCCTCGCATGGAAGGCCTCAACAGGACCAAAAGGTCATCTGCATAAATGAGATGAGAGACCACCGGAGAGACCCTGCTGTAAATCGGTACAATCCTCTCCCGATGTACCGCGATGTCCATCAAACATGTGAAATACTCCATCACAAGAGTGAATAGGTAGGGGGAAAGCGGGTCCCCCTGCCGAAGCCCCCTGCTGCTGCCGAAGAACCCGTAAGGGATACCCTGGATGAGGACCGAGAAAGTAGGAGAGGTGATGCACTCTCTGACTCTATCCACCCAAGTCTCGGAGAAGCCCATCGCACCCATCAAATGACAGAGGAAGTCCCTGTTGACGGTGTCGTAGGCTTTCCTCAGGTCGAGCTTCACACACGCCTTCATCCCTCCAGGCTTGTGGAACTCCCGAATCAGCTCATGAGCCAGCAGGCTATGCTCCGCAATAGACCGCCCCTTAATGAAGGCCGCCTGATTCCGAGACACCAGACCCTGCATAGCATCCTCCATCCTCCTGCACATAAGATGAGTAATTATTTTATACAAATAATTACAGCAAGCAATCGGTCGAAAGTCAGCAAGAGATGTCGCCCCCTCCTTCTTGGGCACTAGCGTCAGGAAGGTGTGGTTCAGCTCCTTCAGGAGCTTGCCCGTATCAAAGAACTCCTGAACAGCCTCAAGGACCGGGGCCTTGAGGATACTCCAATGGCGCTTGTAGAAGCCACTGGAGAACCCATCCGGCCCAGGAGCCTTTGAAGCATCAGCCTGCATCACAATCGCCTCCACCTCCGCCATACGGATAGGGGCCATGAGAAGACCATTGCCGTACTCCGTAATCAACGTCTTCGTGATCAGCTGCGGGAAAACCGAGGGATAGTCCGTCTGATGATAGAGCTCAGAGTAGAACCGGACAGCCTCCTCCTGGATAGCAACCTGGTCGGTCACAAGGTGCCCGTCCCTGCCAATCAGTCTCTGGATACGGTTCCGGTGCTGACGCGCCCGGATGACATCATAGAAGAACTTGGTGCAGCGATCCCCATCCTTGAGCCAGGAGCATTTGGCCCGTTGGGCCGCACTAATCTCCTGCTGAAGCCTCAAGGTGTTGACCTCTGCAGCCAACCTCTTCTCTCTAGCCGCCATCTCCCCACTCATCATGTCGCCCTGAAGCTCTGACTGCAGGTCTCTCAACTCCGCCTCCTTCTCCTGTAAGGAGGTCCGGGGAAGAGCCCTCACCCAGTCTCTGAGGGCGCGTTTGGCATTCTTCAGCCTGTGAACCATACAAAACTGGGCAGTGCCGACCGCCTCCTGGCCAAGACCTCCCGCCACAGTCTCCTCATAGCCAGCCGATAAGAACCAACTGTTGTCATACCGGAACGGACGGACTCTCCATCTAGTACTCTCCACGAAGCGCACCAGGATCGGCGAGTGGTCACTGGTCCCCGCAGGTAGCCCCTCAGCCACAGAGGAGGGGAATAGGCGGAACCAATCACTGTTCCCCAAAGCACGATCCAGCTGGCATGCCACCCTGCTCACCTCCGCCTTGTTGTGCCAAGTCCAGATGTGCCCAATCCTCTCCAAGTCCCTGAGTCCTGACTGGAGTAGGCAAGACTGAAAATCTGAGAGGATCTGGTCCGGGACCGGCCGCCCCCCCAGCTTCTCTTCCCGGTATAGCGTAGCATTGAAGTCTCCCATAATCAGAAGAGGGAGATGCCGATGCATCGCTAAAGAACTCAGCCTGATGATGTCCTGCCACAAGGACTCCCGGCGCCTCCTGTCATTGTGCCCGTAGACGGCACCCAGTAAGAAGCGGAACCCCCCCTTGTTGGTGAAGGAGATAGCCACCAGCTGGTCAGACATGAAGACCTCCTCACCCTCCCAACTAGCTCTATTCCATCTAACCCAGATTCTAGCCATATCACAGAGACCAAGGTTGTGAAGCTGGACCCAGTCCGTAGGGGTTCTACGGGACAAGGTTTTCGCCCCCTGATCTTAGTCTCTAGTAATATCGAGATTTCACACTGTTCCTTCCTCAGCACCTCACTAATCTCCCTCCATCTTCCCAGAGAACACCCCTCCGGACATTCCAGGCAAGGGCCGACATCTAAACCGCGGGTGGGATCCCCTGAACATCCTCTGAAGGGGCACCCGGGGAGAGTGCAACCTCCATATCTCTGGTATCCTCATCTCTATCCCCCTGTAGAAGGAGGGGCAGAGCAGGGGCCGCGGCCCCGTGTGGGTCCCCCTGTGGGGGGGGCTGCGCTAGTACTGCCACCCAATTGGGATTGACCTTCCACACTCTCTCTGTCCCATCCTGTTCGCTGTCCTCACTATGCGCCTCCGTAGCCTGGCGCTTCCGACTGTACACCTGGAGTGCTAGTGCATCTTTATATCCCTGTCGCCTGTCCTCCTGCCCCATACTCCTGGTGGTCATGGTCCTCGTCCCCATATACTCAACCATCGCTCCAGCAATATCCTCCGTCGGAGACCCCGCAAATGCCCCCGAGATGGGGGAAGTGTCTGCCTCCATCGAGCCCCCCTGATCCACAACAGGGGAGGCATCAGCACCACCTGCCTCCTGCACTATCTCCTCCGTCACCACCTCAGAAGCTCCTCCACGTCTACACGCACTCGGGAGATGTCCGAAGCAGGCACATGCCGGACATCTGGGGGGGACCCACTCATACTCCACCCTCTGCATAGCAAACTGGCCAGAAGGTGTCCTGTACTTCAACTGCTCAGGCAGGTCCAATCGGGCATCAATCTCCACAAACACCCGTGCATACATCAGTCTGGATCTGAAAGTGGTGGCATCATCCGCCTTAATCGGCTTGCCAATGAGGCTGGCAAGTCGCATAAGTAGTGGGACACTCCAGAAGCGTACCGGGAACTCAGGAAAGCGAACCCACACAGGCACAGCATTAAGCACCTCCTTCTCACACCTCAAGTCGGGGGTCCATTGCTTCAGAATGATGAGGCGGCCGTCAAACGTCCATGGCCCTCCCTGGAGTATCCGCGTCACATCTTCCGCCAACCCAAATTTTACGAAGTAGAAACCATTTTCCTTGGAGAAGAACTCCATGCTCCCCTTCGGCCGCCAGACTCTGTCCGCATATCCTCTGATCTGCCCGTAGAAGGGCTTGCTCCCCAACACATATAGCATTAACGTGTTCTCCCAGAATGCCGTCACCTTCGCCACTTCGTCGGCAGGAAAGTCGGCGCATAGCTCACCCCCAATCGCCATAGGTGCTACATACTCCATCGATGCCGGCGTCTTGGCGACCCCCACCTTGCAAGCATCGGCCCAGGAAACCGGCCGCGGACCCGAACTCCGAGGTGGGGTCGTCGGTGGAGGTCGGGCACTCATGTTCGCAGCAGTCGCTCTACCCCCGATAACTGGAACCGCCGTCCCCGCCGACCCCTTCTCACGGGGCCGCCACGCAATCCTGACTTGTCCCTCCCGATCCACCGTGTGAGTCTGACCCCTCGATGGACCCGTTCTCCTTGCTATCCCCGCCCTCCTGTCAGATCCCTGCGTATAAGCGGTGCCTCTCCGCACCTCAGGGATCTGCGGTCGTTGCCCTCCTCCTCGCCTAACTCTCCGATTCTGGACCGTAGTCCAAGCCCCCTCCTCATCCTCCAATCCCGACGATGTTCTTTGGGCTGTGAACACCATCGGGGAGCCCTCGGAGGCCACCGCCGTCGAACTCCCGGCCGAACCCGTGCCCTTGCGATAGGTCTCCTTCCGCAGCCCTTCCCGGCCACCCCCCCCCCCCCCCCCGCCTGGGGGGGGGTCGCCGGCAACCGCCCGCCCCCGGGGGAGGGTCGCCTGACCTCCCCGGTCGACCCGCTGCGCGGCGGCGCCCGCGCGGACGCGAGCAGCAGCTCCAGCGCCCTTCGCCGGCGGCCCGCCGCCGCCGACCTCCACCGGCCGGTCGCCACCGACTGCCCCCGCCACCCCCTTGCCTTTCCCGGGGTCCGGGGGGCGGTTTGCCGCCTCCACGCCGTGATTAAGCGATGCCCTAGCAGAGCTAGGGTTTCCGTCTCCTGTAGCAGCCGCCATATATATATATATATATATATATATATATATATATATATATATATACATATATAGTGGGGGTAAGAATGCATACATCTTGACCCTTTCTAGACCCCTTCCTAAGCAGGAGACTCGTGACACTTGGATGCTTTCTTTTGGCTATTTTACATTGGTATGAATGATAATATGGCAGTATGCATTTTCTTGAAGGTTTAACTAAAAGCGGTGATGTAGTGGGATGCACACTTAGTTTTAAATATATGAACTGTTATTCATTCCAATTCGGTCTCAAAACTCCAACATATTTCTCTGGATCTTTATTAAGATGGACGTAAGTTCAACTTTCCTGCGAAGATTGGTAACTGTGTGGGTTTTAACCTAAATATTCCTACCAAAGCTGGTTCAGCTAAATTTGTGTACTTTATCCAACTATCAAATTGCAGCGATGTAACTGATCTGATAAATATGCAATTGTCTTCATAATCCCCTCAAAGAGTGGATCAGAAAAGTAGAAATCTTGAAATTACTTTTTACAAGTTTGTTGAGACATTCATAATATGTGATCATATTGACAATTGGGATGCCTTCATGACCTCTCAAACAAAACACCAAGTAACTTGTATTCAGATCCCTTTTTGAAGGACTCGAGTATTGCAATATGGTGAGCAGCTTGGTGGTATGTGTCATATTCTAGAGCTGTCTATCCTGATACTCAATTCCAGTATTAGTTTTATTCACCTGGAAGCTGTTGAATTCTTCCTTATTACTGGAAAGTATACTCGGGTACAACCTCGTGACACAGGTAGGACAACACAGAACACGAAAGATTTTGGTGTGACCATGTATATTTTGTTGTGTCCATGTCGTCTTTGATTTGGAGACAAAATGTACAGAAGACCAGTTTTGGAGTAACAGTGCTTCCTAGACTTTAGGTGATGTTCATGCCAATGATATTTCCTTATTAGCTTTCTTACTACTTCTGTATGCACCTTTCTTTGTTTTATATGTACCCATATTACCTAATTACATACTAAAGATAATTTAGTGTTTAGAATGGTTGCCTGTTTATATTTGTGTTTCATCTGTCGCCGTAATAGTAAATATTACACTTCTTTGCAGTGCTTTTTTGATACTCCAGGACTCATGATAGGACACCATGGATACCCTTACCGAACAGATGTTAAAGTTCGCGTGGAGAGTGCTTGGAGCTCTATTAATCTATATGATCTGTTGATAGTGATTTTTGACGTTCATAGGCATATTACCAAGTAAGCATTTAACCTGATAGATCTTTATTATTTTTTTCCCCTTTTTTTATCGACTCTTCAATGATGTTCTTCTCTCAAATTTTATTTCAAATGGCTTCCACTAATTACCTGGAAGTCAACTTTAGGATTGATATCTTGGCATATCTAACTTTAACTAGTTCACATTCTTTATATATATGACTGATATGTTAATGAATACATGTTGACATCTACTTAATATCAGAAGACAAAATTGCTCTTGAAATAGGAATTATTTCCTCCTTTCCTTTCCATGATCATATTGTGTTAGAGACAATAATCGATCCTATAATGTATTAGCCAGTTCTTCTTGCTGTGGTAATTTTGCATGTTTGCTATTTTACTCATTGTTGTTGAACTCATTCATGTAGCTATATTTCTATTGCCACTGCAGCTACTTCTGCAAGTGTGGCAAACTGCTGTAATCATTGTGGTGGTTGCTGTACCCATCACCAATTTTCTCTGTTCTAAAAGGCGGCCGCCTAGGCGGTAGGCGCCGGGTGCCCGCCCGATGCCCGCTTAGGTGTCCGCCTAGTCCCCCAGACACGCCCGACTATGCATGTTTTGGGATTTTATGGATTTTTTTCCTGCAATTTTTAGTAGATCTTTTTGGATTTTTTATTTTTATTTTTTTTCAACCGCCTAGATCTAGGCGGCCGCCTAGGCATCCGCCCGACTAGCGCCTAGCGGTTTCCACAACTTGCCAATTTTAATTGCTGCAGCAGTAACTGTGGAAGTTAACCATTGCAGCCCACAAGTTCTCTGAAAGAGCCAGGAGACACCTTAATTCTTTTTCTTGTATTATGAGAATCAAAGCCTTTGCTTTGTCATGTCAGTCTTCTGGCCTGCAAGAAGACACCTTATCAGGTCTAAGGTGTCTTTAGTGGCAAACAAGGACTTATGTTCCCAACACCAATTAAATGGGATAAGGCTTTGTTTTTGTTGTCATGCAAGTCCCAGCTACTGTGTGGAATTATGAATGGCATGTCAGTTTCATTTTGCAATATGACTTCTATTTCAATTGGTTCCGTGTTTTCCTTATCCCCTTCAAAGTTTTGATACGTTATCATGGATGGCTGACAGTGAAGTACTTTTTAAAATTGATAAGATGCTAAATGTTTGATATATAGCTAAAGGATAACCTACCATACACTCAGATCAAGACGCAAAAGGAATGAACAGAAGGTTTTCAGTGGAATGCTTCCATCTTTCTTCCAGTAGGTATTGACCATGTTTTATAACAATACCAGAGTTTATGAACACTGAACTACTAGAAGACATGAGAGAGGTGTTCCCTTCAATGACGAAGAGATATCTAAGAAGAATAGAAGATCCTTTTTAGGATTGATCATTCAGTATGGTCGTAAGATAGAGGATACTCTATTAATTAAAGCGGATCAGTCCTTCTCATGCCAGGCAATCTAATGCTAATACAGTAATACTTTTAAATAGGGGTGAGGAAATACCGACCAATACCCAATAACCGATCGAATACCGATTTAAAAAAATTCCGAAAAACTGTACCGGAATTATGAACCGATACCGAATTGCCAAACCGTCTAAAATATGGTATAATGGTAGTCGTAGCCGTTTGAGTGTAATACCGTACCGAAAATACCGAACCGTGTATATATATTAAGTAGTACATAAATTTGTACACATTTTCCTTCCCCAGAAAAAGATGATTGCTCTCCTCTCCCTTCGATCATACATCATTTTTCCAATGTGCCTTCTTACCTTCTTTCTATTAGCTTTTGACTGCATTTCCACTCCAAGAACCTATTATCTTCTTACTAAGGAATTAGCTTTGCTCGAGTGTTGCTCGTGATTAATTTTTTGCTACTCCTTTTCATTTTTATTTTTGTTTTGGTTGAAAGTTAGTTTCTTAGAACTTGGAATGGATTTTGGTAGGCTTGAACTTATGCTAAGAATTGAATTTTTTTTATCTTTTGAGCTTATGTTTTTGTGTTTTCTAAGTACCTTAGAAGTGGATTTTAGGGTATTGAAGTTATGTAAGGATTGAATTTAGTGATTGTGTTGGATCTTTTGAGCTCATATTTAGTTGTTTGCGACTTGTTATGTATTGTTCCAATATATTTGATTAATTGCTTGGGTTGGTAGAGGCTTGGCTTTGAAACTTATGCTTCCAAGAAGTAAAAAAACATTTCTAGGTTAAGGGGTTCCATAATGGTAAGTGTTGATTGATCGAATTTTAATTGGCAAAATAATGCTACCGAGCAAAAACCAATCGAATACCGTATAACCGAAACAAAAAAAAAATGATTATATATGGTACAAATGTTATAAATTTCGTTATACGGATTCGGTGCGCCAATGGGGCTCCTAGCGCCTAGGCCGCCTAGGCGGCGAACTGTATTTATTTATTTATTTATGATATATATATTTTACTGCCTTATATATTATGTGGAGAAGTGGAATAATAGGATGATTTATTGTTGATGAGAGACTACATATATATAGGAGATGCTAGCCCCCTCTCCTATTATTCTAAGCAATATAGGACTAATGCCCATTAACTAATAACTCTAAGATAACACTTAACACCCTCCCTCAAGCTGGAGCATAGATGTCAATCATGCCCAGCTTGTTACATAGAAATTGAACCCGAGGACCCAAAAGAGGCTTTGTGAAGATGTCAGCTATCTGGTCGCCGGTCCTCACATGTTGAAACTTTATCACTCCCTTTGTATATTCATCACGAACAAAGTGGATGTCAATTTCAATATGCTTCGTCCGTTCATGAAATACTGGGTTGGTGGCAATGTGAATAGCAGATTGGTTATTATACCATAGATATGTCGCTTGAGATCCTGCGTTTTCTTCCAGTTCTTGTAAGAGATGCTTCATATATAATATCTCTGACGCGCCATGAGCAATAGCTCGATATTCTGCTTCTGAGCTTGAGCGTGCTATCACACTTTGTTTCTTGCTCTTCCATGACACTAGATTTTCGTCAATAAATACTGAGTAGCCAGATGTAGATCGTCTATCTGTCAGACTTGCTCCCTAGTCAGCATCAGTAAAACACTCAATGCGAGTGTGTCCATTATTTTTCATTCGAATTCATTTTTCTGGGTTCTTGACTAGATAACACATAATTCTGAGAACTGCCTGCCAGTGTGGAACTCTTGGAGAAGCCATAAATCTACTTGCAACACTCACTGCAAAAGAAATGTCCAGACGAGTCATGACCGCCAAGTAGTTGAGTTTTTCAACTACTCGACGATACTGATCTGGATTGGTCATCAGGACCCCTTCGTCTGGAAGTAACTTCGCCCCTGGATCCATAGGTGAGATTGCTCCTTTGGCTTGCATCATGCCTGCATCATTTAGTATAACCAGCACATACTTTCTTTGGGACATTACAATGTCCCGTTTACCCCGTGTGATCTCAATGTCCAAGAAATAGTTCAAGGATCCCATATCCTTGGTTTGAAATTGTTCTTCTAGAAACTTCTTGAGGCCTGCAATACCCTGGCTGTCGTCTCCCGTGATTACAATATCATCAACATAGACACCAAGGAGTATTCTTTCATCAGATGTGTGTCGATAGAAGATTGAATGGTCCTTCTTTGATTGACACATGCCAAACTGAGTAACATGTATAAATCGACAAAACCATGCACGAGGTTATTGTTTTAAACCATAGAGGGCCTTTCGTAAGTGACACACTTTACCCTCCCTTGCAACGAACTCGGGAGGTTGCAATACATAGACTTCTTCATCAAGGTTCTCGTGGAGAAAAGCATTTTTGATATCCAGCTGAAGCAGCGGCCAATCATAGCGAACAATCAAGGCCATTAAGACACGAACAGATGTCATTTTGGCAACAGGAAGGTCTCGAAGTAATCCTCACCATATGTCTGAGAATATCCTTTGGCCACTAGACGAGCTTTTAGGCGATCAAGAGTGCCATCCGGTTTCATCTTAATCGTGAACACCCATTTGCAACTGACTGCCTGTTTATCAGTAGGTAAGTCGACTAGGTCCCAAGTATGATTCTTCTGGAGAGCTTTCATCTTCTCATTCATAGCAGTATGCCAACCAGGATGTTTGAGACCCTCCTTAGCGGTATTGGGAATCTGAATCCCATCAATAATAGCCACCAAAGACTGAGTGTGACTGGTAAGTCCTTTGTAGCTGTCAACATACAAGGGATGATCATGACAGGCACGACGAGGACGTTCTAGAGGTGGAACTACCGAAGCTGCTGGCGGAACCGGTGGAGCTGCTGGTGGAACAGGTGAAGGTAACTCATTGGTGCCGGAGCTGCTGACGGAACCGGAGGAGGATGATTCTGTGGGCGATGTCGGCACTGACGAAATCGGTATTTGCGGACCATCGGCCTGGAAAACTGGCTCGGTAAGGGAGGGCACCCGTACGGGGGGCTGTTCTGTTTGATCAGGAAATAACAAAAAATCATCTTCTGTATAGACAAGGGGAACTGGACCCGTTAGGAGTGGAGGAAATTCGGTTTCGACAAAGGTAACATCCCGAGTAAAAAAATATCTCTTCAGGACAGGGGAATAACACCGATACCCTTTCTGATATTTAGGATACCCAAGGAAAATACATTGTATTGCCTTATGATCTAATTTAGAAAGAGTTGGACGGGTATTCCGAACATAGCATAAGCAGTCAAAGATTCTGAGAGGCAATGGAAATGTCTCTCGTCCGAGAAAGATTCTAGAAAAGGGAGTGCTACCATTGAACAAGCAGTAAGAACCGCATCCGACCAAAATATCTTGGGCGTACGTGCTTGAAACATGAGAGCACGTGTTGTTTCCAAGAGATGACGATTCTTGCGCTCGGCCACACCATTTTGTTATGGTGTGTACGCACAAAAAGTTTGGTGGATGATGCCATTGCGGGCCAAATGTCTGTCGAGATCACGAGATAAGTACTCACGGCCATTGTCGCTTCGAAATTTTTTTGATTGGAACACCAAATTGTGTTTTTATTTCAGCATGAAAATTGCACCAAATACTAAACAATTCAGAACGATTTTTCATCAGATAAACAAAAGTGACACATGAGTAATCATCAACAAAAGTAACAAAATACTTGAAACTCATTATTAATTCAACTGGACAAGGTCCCCATACATCAGAATGCACCAACTTGAAAGGAGCGGAAGCAATTTTATTTTGACTCACCGGATAGGGAACCCGATGATGCTTGGCTAAACTACATAGCTCACAATGAAAGGAAACATGAATATCTAAAGAAGGGTACATTTTCTGGAAAACTTGGGTTGATGAATGGCCTAACTGACAATATAACTTGAAAGGATCGATTTTTACGCCGGCACAGACCCCCGCAGATGATGTGTCAAACAGATACAAGTCTCCAGCTACATGTCCCTTACCGATAGTTTTTCCAGTTTTCAGGTCTTGAAAAACACAACCATCATAGAAAAATGTTACCGAGCAATGCAGTTCATGAGTAATTTGACTAATAAAAATTAAATTGAACGGATTCCCAGGAGTAAGCAGCACAGAATTGAGTGACAGTCCGAAAAAAAGACTGGCATTTCCACGTCCTCGGACTGTCAGGAAATCTCCATTGGCAACAGTAATGCCAGAAACACGACGGACAGTGACATAATCATGTATCATACCTACGTCATCAGTCATGTGGGAGGACGCACCAGAGTCAATTACCCACTGCTTGGGCTTAATTATGCACGCTGCTGAATATCCGGCTGTGGAACCAAACGTGGAAGCTTCACCACGACGTTGAGCCTGAAAATCAAGAAACTATGTTTATGAGTCCGAAGTCAGCTGAATAGATCAGACACCATCATCAGGAGCATC
Organism: Iris pallida; assembly: GCA_029216955.1. NCBI lineage: Eukaryota > Viridiplantae > Streptophyta > Magnoliopsida > Asparagales > Iridaceae > Iris > Iris pallida. Next base: position 13,859,625 of record JANAVB010008800.1, on the reverse strand, counting down.
AGTGGTGATATTAGCAGCCGGTGATTTAGTGCATTGCCAATAGAAATGGCCAGGCTGACCACAATTAAAGCATGTACGTAGTCTTCTTCCATCACGTCCGCTATTGCCACGTCCCCCATCGCGACCAGCATTTCGTCCACCTTGTCGGCCACTACGACCACCACGAAATCCAGTAGGAGCGGTCCCGAGAGCAAAGCGATCAGCAGGAGTATCACCCGAAGGAGTCTCAACGACTTTGGCTGTCCGAAGGACACGATAGTGTGCTTCCAACAGGGACGGTACATCAGATCCAGCAATAATCTGAGAGCGAGCAGAGTCTGCATCAGGACGGAGAGAGGCAAGATAAACCATGACATGAAGCTGCTCACGTTGAGTCCTTGCTTCATTAATATCCGACGTAAGAGGTAATACGCGGTCGATCTCATCCGTCATTGCCTTAAAGGCCCGTAAATGGTCTTTATGAGATTTGTCTCATTGATTTGCTCGGTACACACCAACGATCGAGTCATAGATACGAGATAAATCGCGTTTACCATCATACACCGCTGCCAGTACCTCCCATAACTCCTTCACGGAGTCCGTATTTTGAACCATATTTTTTTTGAAATCACACGCACACACATTTTTGAACCATGTCTTCCACCGATGGTTCCATGGAATTCATCAACTGTGTAAACAGTCGACTGTCATCTGTCTCTCATTGCTCAAAGATGGGATCACCTTCTGCTGGAGGGTTGTCAGTCAGATGTTTGGACAATCGCATTCCTCGAAGCGTCTTCTCGACCTTCTTTCTCCATGTCGAGTAGACCTCTGGCCCTTCCAACCGTCGATCGACAAGTCGAATGTAGGAAATCGTTGTGCTAGTGCTCGCTAGTGTGTTGCTGACACTAGTATCTGTGGCACTGCTATTCGCCGTAGAGTCTGCCATCTGTCAGAGTTTTTGATTCGACTGTCGATTTGTTCTTTCCAACTTGATAAGCACAGCAACTCTGCCAATACGCTAAAAAAGGAGCTAGAACCGGCACACGCGCATAGGAAGCAGAGAGTGTGAATCACAAGCCAGGACAGAGAGATAACCCATGTTAACCTCTGTTAGATCCTGGTGTGAAGATCAAGGAAAGAAACAAAGATTCATGCACAACAAACCATATGTGTGCTCTTTGTTAAATTTTCGAAATAATCATCGAGGGTCAGAGGTTCCAGCAAACATATGTTTATCCTCTGAGAATCCCAACAATTCTTTTTTGAAACTAAATTAGGGTTTAGAGGGATTGGACGTCGGCTGATGTAAGGAGGAAAGGGTCAGGGTTAGGATTTTGAGCCATTGGGGGATGGGGGGGTTGGCAGTAGGAGAGGGGAAGGGGGGTGGGGTGGGGTGGGGGGCTGACAGGTGCGGTGGGGGGATGGGGGCTGACAGGGGCGGTGGGGGGGGATGGGCGCTTACAGCAGCGGGCAGCAGCAGTGTGGGGGGGATGGGGCTGGCAGCAGCAGGTAGCGGGCAGCAGCAGCAGTAGGAAGGGGGGTGGCGGCGGCTAGAAGGGGCGTGGTGGATTACGGCTGGGGTTTTGTAAGTGACGACTAGAATTTTGACTCTGATACCATGTAGAAGTGGAATAATAGAATGATTTATTATTAATGAGAGACTACATATATATAGGAGAGGCTAGCTCCCTCTCCTATTATTCTAAGCAATGTGGGATTAAAGTCCATTAACTAATAACTCTAATATAACACTTAACATTATGTATATGCAAGTTATAACATAAGAAAACTTAGCCAACTTGGATAGAGGTTTGAGTGATAAGGTCTAACCCTTAATGGGTGGTCACGGGTTCGAGCCATGTATATTACAGATACAATTTTTTTGGCTGTCCATTTTTTTCTTTGTGTTCCCCAAACCGTAGTCCTAAATCCTCTCCCTCTCCTGGTAAGTCCCTCTCCTCCTCCCTATCCTCTCCTCTTCAAAGTAAGAGGCAAGAAGAAGAAGAAGAAGAAGGAGGCAAGCAGCAGCCGCTGCAAGCAAGTAGCAGTTGCCGCTGCCGCAGGCAAGCAGCAGCAGCACATGCAAGAACAGCAGCAGCCTCCGCAGGAGGCGGAGGAGGAGGTATGTATGTATATATATATGAAATTTTTTGGTTTTATTATTTTTTTTGAAATTTCAAATTTGAAAATATTTAAATTTCAAATCTGAAAATTTTGAAATTTTTGAACAACCGAACAGGCCGTCTATGCCCCGCCTAGGCGTGCCTAGGGCCGTCTAGCGCCTAGGCCGGCCGCCTAGGTGGTTTCTGGTGCGGCCAGAGGCCGCCTAGTGCCTAGGCGCCGCCTAGGCCGCAATTTAGAACAATATTTGGTACGATATTAGTATTGAATTTTTTAATACCGATGACAAAAATACCAAAAAAATCGATCGAATATCGACCGATTCTACCGTTACTCACCCCTACTTTTAAATTTAAAGGGAATCTCATAAGAAGTCTAGCAGACCGACGTTTTTATGGTTAGTGACTTAGAACGTGGACAATAAAGAAACAAAATGTTTAGACAATGAGCCTAGGTGAAATGAGAAAGTTAAGATGGAGCGCGAGCAATCATCATCATCATCATCCAAATCTTCTCCCATCAGAATGGGGTCATATAAGGAGCACACATAAGCTCAAAAAAAGAATGGGGTCATATAAGGAGCACACATAAGCTCAAAAAAAGGATCTGCCAAAGTTGATATGACAGGTTGTTAACATGACGTCAACCCTTATTGGTTTTAAATTCCTAGCCAAGGTAGCTATGAACATAAGATCTCATGCCATAAATGATAAACCTAAGCAGCTACTTGGTAGGTAGGTAGACCTACCATTTGAATATGCAATTTAAGATCATAACCAAGGAGTGTCGTCCAAGTCTCCTAAACTATAAAGCGTCTAGATGAAGAGGTAAGATGATACACTCTACTATAAGGAATTGCATTCATCTCTATGACACATTACGCCAGAGTTAAGAAATGACCGTCCCATAAGAGCGGATATTAGAACAAAAAATAGGATCAAGAATGAGGGCATTATTTTGAAGTTGGAGGTGGGCATAAGATGATGGAAATTGTCTGAGATGGTTTCGACTGGTGTAGTGGAGGCCAATGGATGCACTGACCAGGATGAGTGATAGTATCAGCTTCACAACTAAACATCATCATCACCCCTTGTCCCATCAGAATGAGTTTGGCTACTTGGGGTTTCTTTACTGGAGTTTTACAACTTGGGGTGACCGAGGCAACCATGGACTGAGGTGGTTAAGAAAAGCACATTATAATTGATATTTGTTACATAATCGATGGTCCTTACAACTTAATGGAATATAAGGATACATATAGTAGTTGCGTCCAAGAGTTGCATATAAGGTTTGTTGTTCATAATTAACGCATTAAATGTTAGACGTAGGATTGGGTTTTTGAAATGTTGGATGCTAGGAAAATGTCATACATCTAAATCTGGCAACTTTATATATATATATATATATATATATATATATATATATATATATATTAAATTTGGTTAGTGTGGAGGCATGTGGCCCTGGTGGGCGGAATTCGAATCCCAGTGGGAGTGATTCCGGAAACTAATTACCATTTCCAAATATATATATATATATATATATATACACTAATTCTCCTAGAACTAACAAGAAGATATATTTACTTAACATAACACTTAAACAAGTAAATTTAGACGAGAAGTAAAACTATAGATACCTACTCACCTGTGTACACTGTAGTCCTCGTCACTCGTAGTCTGATTATACAATAAATATCGACATCCCAAACCCTACAAGGAAAATTAACTTTAGTCAATGAATATTTGATAATGTTGCTCAACATTAAATAAAACTGAGTCAGTTATTATCCTAGCTTGTTAAGGTGGCATGAGGCGACAAAGACCAAAATGTCTAGGCTGGGGCCTCAAGGTAGCGATATGGGGACCTCAAGACTAAAATTAAGGTGTATTAGGTAAGTTGAGACGTGCTTTGCAACATGATTGGCTTTTATGTTATGGTATCCTAATTGTTGTGATGATTATATAATTAAAAAGCTATAAGCATTAAACATGAATCTTCTTCTGGAGATGATAGTCAGGATAGATGTAAAAGGGAAGGGAATGGAGAGGGCAAAGGGAAAAATACTGTTCTTCCTTTCTTATTTAATATCTATAATCATTCATTTATTGAGCATGGACTCAAAACTTTGGCTCGGGCCTGGTCACATTTAAGTCAAGGCAGGTCGATGCAGTCTCCTATGATGGAGGCAGCATAGCATCTGAAATTCCTAAACGGCTTCCTAAGGCAATGAGGCGGTTACCTTTAATTACACTAGAACAGTCGGATATGTTGATATTATACAAAGCAGCATTAAAGATATATTTTCTTTGTTGATGTCGTGTTTTACATGAATTCGTCGGTTGACATGGCCATCAGACATCTATAAAAATATTCATAAATGAATGCTTAAATAAACATGAATGTTGTAAATGCTGTTAGATAAGTTCGAATTCTCGAAACACGATACCATCTTGTGTAATATATTGATGCCCTAGATTTTTTGTGTGTGCTATAAATGATGCACAAAATTACATTTATTGAACCAATTGTTATTTCTATACTGAGTCCTGTTGTTATGTAAAGTTCAAAAGTTGTAGAAATACTAAGTGTAGGAGTAAATATACAAATTGGAGGTATCCAAGTTGTATAACTATAAGATAATCAAGTTTGCGTCACTATATGTGCCAGTACTAAAACTCTTGGAGAGAGTAATTGAACAATGATTAAGGAAGAAAAAGGATTTCTGAGAATCAGTTTGGTTTGGGTTTATGCCAAAATACCATGAAAGTTATTTGCTTAGCGGGTAGCTAAAAATATAGGTAGAAGAAGAGAGACCTATATACATTTTTATTAACTGAAAAAATGCTTATTATAGAGTCCCACGATAGACATTGTTGTGGATGTAGAAGAAACATGGATTTATTTGACTAGTTGTTATGTTGAGGTTATCATTGATAAGGATATGTATGATGGAGTTGACACTCGTGCACTGATTATTGGAGAGATACCTCTCCATTTTTCATTATTATAGATTTAAGTTAAGAGTCAACATTAGATCTTTGTATCTTTGTACAAATTATGAATGAACTTACTAGGCATATCTAGGATGAGGTTCCATGATGTATGCTATTTGTTGATGATATTATCTTAGTGGACATGGGTAGAGAATTGTTAGTAGCTTAAAATGGAACTACTGAGAGAAGTTTCAGAATATAAAGGATTTAAAATTAGTTGGATGAAATCTTGATATATGCAATATAACGTTAGAGTTTGTGAAGAAATGAGTAGTCCATATTAATGGCCAAAATATACATGACCGATGATTTTTAACCATTTAGGATCAATTATTTATCTTGATTGAGAGACTGAGAAGGATGTTTTTAATGGAATTAAACATGTTTTTTTTGTCATTAATATGCAAGGGTATCTTTTGTCCTTCCGGGTTGCTAGGTGGTCTTAAGATATCCTTGAAGTTGAAAGGAAAGTTGTGTAGGCAACTGGAAGAATATGCATGCTTTATGGTTTGGAATTATGGACTATTAAGAAAATGCCCAAAAATAAGTGAAATTAGAATGCTAACGAGGATGAGTTGCAACACACTTGAGAGTTACCATAAGGAATGAGTACTTGTGGGGAAATAGGGATGATGTAAGCTGAAGATAAGATTAAGAGAGAATCATTTGAGGTGGTTTCGACATGAACAGTGGAGAACAATAGACACACCAGTTAACACTGATACAAATCTTAGTTAAAGGAGCAGCTAGAACTAGTAATACAGCTAGCTTCCAGTATTGGAATAATCTCCTTGGTCCAGCTTATGAGTATTGGAATCTTGGTCTCCTGCTATTAGAAATTGATGCATTAATGAGTACAGTAGGTCGTTGATGTTGCTCTTATAATGTTTTTGGTGCATCTAGGTTCAAAATATTTACTTAAAGTGATAATTTTACTTATTTTAGTTTATAGAGTCACCTCCATTTAGCAGATATCTAGGAAACACTCAAAGTTGGTGCTATGTCAGTTCACTTTATGTTTTTGACACATGTAGGACATGACACAAACAGACAAAGTCACACTAGGATATGCCAAAATCAGTTCCGCGTCCACGTTTGTGTTTATGTGGAGTTGTGTCTTGTGTCTATATTTGTGCAAAATAGGAATAGAGTATGCTATTTCAAGGTTAAGTCGACTGATCTTATTTTGTTATTGGATTCATTCAGACATTATTATTCTACTGTATGGAGTGCAAGATAAGAGCTACTAAATATGACTGCGTCAGTTTTGACGATTCTGTACATCGTGTACGTTCGATTTCTGTACACAAGAAAGTCTAGTTTTGAATTTTGACAAAAGATTTACATTACCAATCATGGGAAGAACTTGCTGAAACATTTGTCCCTTTATCTAGGCCTGATATGCGGGTGATAAATCTGATCAAACATCTAGGTGCACAAGCCCAGCCTACTCAGAAGAGGGTATTGTGCATGAATAAAGTTGACCTAGTAGAGGATAAAAAAGATCTGTTGAAGGTTGCTAATGAATTTGAAGGCCTTCCTGGTTTTCAAAGGTTAGTAATAAATTTGTGTGACTTTACATATTGTTTGCAAAGTTCATTCTAGTTACTTGCTTTCCGTTCTTACAGGTACTTCATGATATCCGGACTAAAAGGTTCAGGAGTGAAAAGCCTTGTCCAGTATTTGGAGGATCAGGTTGGCTATCATTCGTGTGTTTGATGTTTGCACAAATAAATGGTGCCAGCTTATGATTTTTTTTAGAACTCTAATATAAACTATAATGCGTCGAACTGGATAAATTGTTCTTATTGTCAAATTGCTCTCATTCCAACCCTAAAATTGGTCACCTTTGTCAAATTCCCCCTCACTTCTATCCTTTAGTTTAGTAAAGCTTGCCTTTCAAGTTTCAACTAGTGACAGATCTTTGAAATTGTCGCTATAGTTAACTTTATGAACTGCATTCAGCAGATTGGCTGCGATACATGTGTTGTGTGTATGTTTTTAACTAGAATAAGATGTTCGTGGATTTGAGTTAGCAGTCTTTTAAGAGACGTACTACTAACATATATGTTTAAATGCTGTAGACGGAGATAGGCAACTAGGATAGACAGGACAAGCGACAACAGACTAAGACACAAGGACAAGTGCAAATACTTCATCTGAATGCCTCATTGAGTTTGATATATCAGCTGGTTTCGATCATTCTGATGGCTAGTAAATAATTATATCGGTTTGGTCTTGGGTAAAGTTAGATGGCTGATTTTGCAGTAGAGTTGTTCCCAGTTATGTACAATGGAACTCTACGGCAGCTGCAGAAACGGGGTGGGCTTGTTTGGACTCTTATAGGTGGTCGGGCGGGGAAAAAGGTTGGGTTGGGGTAAGGAACTTCCTTACCATGATGTGGGCAGGAGGCACGATAATCTGGCCTTGGAGTGCAGTGCAGTGGTTGCAAAGGTCTCACATAAGCAAAGTAAGCTTACAAGGATCTTCGACGTAGACACTAATGACAAGGCAGCTATGGTTTGTCGGTTTGGAACATATAAACTTCATTGTTCTGTATTGTTTATGACAACGAGTGTTGCCGACTTTGGATTTGTGATTATGTTGGAATTGTAGGATGGGGTAAGAGCAAGGTTTTAAGCTCCCGTCGAAAACGCTACCTGATTGTGGTCGATACTTAAATTAAAAAACTTATATAAAGAACATCAATGTAACAAGAATAGTTGTTGTTGTTCCATGTTGGAGTTATAATAGTCTTGCATCTACTTGTGTATTTCAAGTCAAGTATATAAGGATCTAAGAAAATTTCATGAGTTAAGATAGAGAAGTATAGTTATATAACTGTACTTCAGTGTTAAATATGTATTCTTTAGTTGAATGCAAAATTATTATACAACTAAGATAAAAAGTATATAATATTATTACTAATGAAGTTATATAAGATTGTACGATTAGATATGAAATAGGTGTAATTGCTTATTACATAACTTATGATCTATGGTTAGTATTAGTAAATAATTAATTTAGTTATCTATAATATTAGATGCTTTTTAATTAGTTACTTCAAAGATGTAATAGATTCATCATTAAATTAGGTGTTAAAAGTTGGTCAATAAGCAATAATATTGGTATGTTCTAGAAACAAGACAATGAAAATATTATTTCTTGTTTATTATGCAATTCAATGATGATTATCTTTTCATTTGCAACTAACATGAAATTACATAAAAATAACATTTATGCCTATAAACATATCAATTTATTTATTTTGGATGCTTTAATCTATTTAGAAAAAGGTTCCATTATCTAAAGCCCTATACTCCAATCTGGAACTTCTCATTAGAAGGGTCTGAAACAGATACCAAAACAGAGATTTCGTAAATTGGGCAAGAGGATACTTGAGAACTCACAATCATGAGGGCAGTTGCTTGAGCATTTGGATTCTATTTATGAGCTTTAAAGCCAGAGTGTCTTTGGGCAGTTAGGATGCATATATAATATATGCGTATATATCTTTTGTTTACCTTTTATTTACTGTTTGCTCTATGAATGTCTTTGGGTGTCATATTTGCATTATGCAGCAAAGGACATTTCTTCCTTTTCTTCTCATTGTCACCCAGCATATGAGGTAACCTATAATTTTATTTCCAAAATCTTCCTTGGCATTGTTTGCATGCCCCACTTGCTGTTTCATGTTTGAGTTGCTTATTAGTTGTGGAGTGTCTTAATAAGAGTCATGTTGTGAATTTCGGTCTGCGTGATCTAAAGCCCTGTAAAAGGTTGATTTCTTCTATAATTGAGATAATGAAACCTAATATGGTTTTTAATTATGTTAGTTACATTTGGTCTATTCCATCTTAAATTTGAACCTTTTCCTTTATGCATTTTGACCGCTCCTTGGTTACACGAGCTTCAACTAGTTGACCAGTAGGTAGTTTCGTTACCTCAAACTGGCTTGGTAGGCTTATATCAAGTCTCTCTCTTGGTCAGGAATTCTCTGCCATCTGAGGGTTGTCATCAGGTTGTAGCTAGTCATGTAGTTTTCCCGTAGTTTTTGTGGAGCCTTCTCAATTCACAGTTGTAGTCCGTAGCTGAATTTCAATTGTGTATTTATGCCTTATATGCCGACCTTTAAACATGAGACCTGTAAATTTGATTCTCTCAACCTTAAAAAGTTCAAAACTTTGCACTGTGTTCTCTTTTGACTTGCCAACAATTTGTTTGAATATATTGGAAACTTATTATATTTGGATGTGTAGGCAGTTCAAAGACCTTGGGATGAAGAACCTATGATCATGAGTGAAGAAACTATGAAAAGCATAGCATTGGAGGTCGTCCGAGAAAAGATGTTAAACCATATTCATCAGGTAATCCTGAAATGAATATGCTTTCTTATCTTGTATGTAAGGACTTATGGTGATATCCGCTCTGTTTCAGGAAATTCCATATGCTATTGAACACCGGTTAATGGACTGGAAGGAACTAAGGAATGGTTCTCTAAGGATCGAGCAGCACTTTATCACCCCAAAACCAAGCCAGCGCCAAATTCTTGTTGGAAAAAACGGCTCCAAGATTGGGTATTTCTGGCTGTATTATATTTTTTATTGTTCTTTTGCCGTTCATTTGCTAACTAGGATCATTCCTTTTTCCCCTCATTTTCTAATGGTCTTTGTATTTATTATTTAATTGTTTTTGTTTTTGCAATGGAAATAGTTTTGCTGCATATATCATACAAAACTAACCAAATTTTGATTGATTTTTTTTTTTTTGCCTGATTATCTATGTAACAGTAGAATAGGCATTGAAGCAAATGAGGAGTTAAGGTCCATATTCAAAAGGGTAGTACATCTCATTCTCCAAGTTAGAGTTGCACGAAGGAAGGGTGCATGAAGCAGTCTTGGGTGCTTTTATTTTTGCTGGAATACCAGGTGAGTAAAGTAAATCAAGCTATTTATAATGATGTTAAACTGTAGTATTGTCTTTACCTTGCATACTTCATATTGAATGATGTTAAAAGTTTACAATATTTCAGACCCTTGGAATGGTATGCTTGTAGACAATATTTTGCCAGCCTAGCCAATCAAAACATGAATGTCACCTTCCAAGGATACTCGTAGTTGTTCACACGTAAATCCATTGAAGTCATCTGTTGCTGATTGATCCAAATTTGACACTAGTCATTTTGTAAACATAACAGATACGCAGTGGTGTTACCAAGAGACCATATACAAGGTGGCACAGATAATTGGGTCCTGTTCTTGTTCAATGTCGTGAAAGTATAACATAGCTCGCCTCCGTTGCTTGCTAACTTTGTAAATCTGTATGTGTGCTTCTGAATGCTAGCCATCTGATCCGAGGGAAATCACTTGCACTGGTTGACAGACTTGAATTATCAGGTCATTAATAAGAGAGAAATCGCTCACGTTGGACAATACTTGGTTCAGGCTCAGAGATCATCAGTATGTCTTCTGGAACGCCAAAGATTATATCAGTGTATTGTATAGATGGTTTATTTATTTGCGATACTTATCATCCACTAATGCTTTCCTAAAGAATGTAGTTTGTAAGGACCAGAGCTTTTCTAATATGTAAATTTTATTTGATATATTAGAATTTGGTAAAATAAATTGATAAATGCTAGAGGTGTTGGATCTAATACCTGGGCACTGCCCTGCAGACTTGTTAAGGAATTTGTTTACTGAATGAAGCAATTCGTACATGGCAAGTACAAATTTCTCGGTTTTGTTATGTATTTTTTTCATGTACTGTATCGAGAAGGTTTGTTGCCCTAGTATCAAGAGAGAATAAAGAATCTTGTATATAATGGGGGTATGCAACTGATTAGCCTTTGCAATGTACTCTTGTTTTCCAACATTTGACATGCACTCACTGGACCTGAGTATTTGCATTGGCTTTTCAGCGTGCAGTCTTGGTTCATGTAGCATATGAAGCTTCCTGGATATGTTTTTTGTTTTTGTTTTTTTTTTCTTTTTGATCAATTATCCCAATGAACTTGGTTGCGCTTTGCTATTTTATTTGACACAAAAGGTGTTTGAATGCTTGTCATGCCAATTTTCCACTGAATGAAGATTAAATAAATATCATGGTAACGCTAACATATGTGATTCTGTACATACCTTGGCATCTTATCTCTGCTACAATTATACAGTTCTGATTGTGTTTTCTATAAAAATCTACGCTCCTTTACCTACAGATCTAAGAGTAGGGTTCGAACAATGATCACATATTCATATCATCTCGTCTAAAATTTCATACGAAGGGTGAACCAGATTTTTAAGCCATGCCATTTATCCAGGCTTGATTCGCACTGCCATACATATTTTTGTACTTCTCTAGTCCTGGAGCCAAACATAGAAATAGATTACAGAAGAAACACAGGAAATGTATCGCCTTCTTGCAGTAGCCGGGAGCTCACGGTAGCCACCCTTGTGTGCAAGTACTTGTACTTGGACCAGATAGTTGCTCAGTTTGGAACCTGCAAGAGCAAGAAATTTAGGCATCTTTAGCTATTTTATGATTTTAGAATGAAAACCTGAATCATTTCTCAACAGGCAACTTGAACTAGTAATTCCTGATTAAGTCATCTATCTAGGATAACTTTTATGTATTGAAAATAGCAACAAGAATACAAAGAACACAATATTAACGTCGTTCTGCCGAAGATGGCATATGTTCACGAGACAAGGATACTTTATTGAAGGAAAAAACTTTGATATAGAAGGGGGTATCAAAGTTTTGATACCTCCTATGCATGATAGGTGGGTCCCCTCCCTCTTCATAAAATGTGTAACACACACATATATATATATATATATATATATATATATATATATATATATATATATATATATATATATATATATATAAACTTTGAGGAAGGGTCCACTTGTCATACATAGGGGATATCAAAACTTTGATATCCCTTTTCTGTATCAAAGTGACGAGCTTTATTGAATATGGAGGAAGTCTCCCTCGATTCCTTTATGGCTTCCAAGAACAATTTCTAGCAAAAGAACTCATGATTTCTTTCATCTAAAAAGAACTCATTTTGAAATTATCTAATTTGCTCTGGAAGACCTGTAGCGCTAGGTGAAATGGCGTGCGAAACACCTAAACAAAGTGAACACAAAAATTGTATATTGGTACCAATGGGAGAAAAGTTACAGGTACTTGTGAAAATTAGCCGGGGATAATTACTATAATAATGATGTTTCAAGACATGAAATTTGTTTAAGAGTCGTATAGTTTATTTTACCTTTTTTTCCTGAGATTCTTATTGGACTCGCAGAGCATATGTTCCTGCAAAATAGCAGTAATATGCTTTTGTTAACTGTATACCCGTCTTTGAAGATCAGCAAGCTTGTCTAGCATATACCGAGTCTGCATATTAGTATATAATATAAGCTTCTGATGAATATTGTTACATCCTTGATTTGGAGATAGTGAAGGAACTATAAAGATTATATGTTGCGCGCTACAAAAATGAGAAAGTTGGGTCACTTGTATTTTCATGATCATGAACTAGTTAGGGATTGTAGATTCATAATAGGTAGGGAAGTTACGTAAACCTTAATTACTATCAGTTTTTTGTGTGCTTGTGATAAAAGTACACACCTACAGATTTGCAGTGAACATATAATTCTTGTTCAAGGGAAAGAAAGGTAAGTGTACCCGTGTTGAGGCAGATTAGATCAACACGGGTACACTTACCTTTTTTTTTCTTTTTCTTTTTTTCTTTTTTTTTCCAACAAGAATTATATGTTCACTGCTGTAGGTGTGTACTTTTATCACAAGCACACAAAAAAAACTGATAGTAAAGGTTTACAGAACTTCTCTACATATTATCAATCTACATTCCCTAACTAGTTCATGATCATGAAAATACAAGTAACCCAACTTTCTCGTTTTGTAGCGCGCGACATATATAATATTTATAGTTCCTTCACTATCTTCAAATCAAAGATGTAACAATATTCCATTAGACGCTTACTAACGGTGTCGGACTTTAAATTTAAGACCCGAGGCAAACTCTAAAAGTTGTGCCCTCATAGCTTAATGTTCATATAATTTTTTTATGGACGACGATACAATAGTATATATTATCAACACAAAAATCAAGAAATAAAACAACAAAATAAAATATTCAAAATAATATATGTAATAATGAAAAACTAATAAAATTGAAGATATTTCAACCAAAAAATGGATTTGATATTCCAGACAAATAAATAATAAAAAATTAACAATGTTTGGGGTAGTTCATATGACAAGAATTAAAAAATAAAAAAAATGTAGCTTGTTCTATTGTTCGATTACCTCCAAGAGAGAGAGAGAGAGAGAGAGAGAGGGAGAGGGAGGGAGGGGATATTGACATCGACGAAAGAGTAAAGGAGATTGGTAACAACGGAAGAGTAGAAGGAGATTGGGAGCGTTAGACTGTTAGAGAGACGAAAATTGAGATGATTTAATTTTAACAACGTCTGGACTAATTTTTTTTCTTTATTCCGACTAATCGACTTGTCTTTTGGTGTTCTAACATATGACATTTAATATCGTATAACAAATTTTTTTACACGGACTAAAAGAATTAGAATGAGTCTAGTGGACATTTGTTCATAATTGGACTTATATAATTAAATAATATATATAAAAGTTTGGTGCCCTATAAAATTTTGGGCCTGAGGCACCTGCCTCATGGGCCTCATATCTAGGGGTGAGCATTCGGTTTATTCGGTTCAAACCGAACCGAAAAACCCAAAACCGAATTGGACCGAAAACCGAATAAGCAAAACCGAAACCGAACCGAATTGGCCCATAATCGAACCGAACCGAACCGAACCGAACCGAATTAAATCGGTTCGGTTTTCGGTTTATTCGGTTTGTTTGCACTTTTTTTGTTAATATGTATAGTAACTAAATATATCTAAAATTATTAGTGTAAACCTATAGTATATACACATATATATTTAGTATATATCTATCGTATATATATAGTATATACCAATATATATCAATATATATATATATATATATATATATATATATCTATCGTATATATATAGTATATACCAATATATATCAATATATATATATATATATATATATATATATATATATATATATATATATATATATATATATATATATATATTGTCCTATATATATACTATACACACACATACACACACACACATATATATAAACTAAAATTTTCTTATTCGGTTTTCGGTTTTGGACCGAAACCGAATAAGAAAAATTAGTATTTTCAAAACCGAAACCGAACCGAATTTTTTTAAAACCGAATCGAATCTCTTATTCGGTTCGGTTCGGTTCGATTTTCGGTCCAAAACCGAATAATGCTCACCCTTACTCATATAAGTCTGGCTATGAGCTTATATTATATATTAATAATGCATGAGTAAGAGAGAGAGAAGTGGCAATGAAGGAGGGGCCATGCTTGCCCCCGACGAAGAAAATCTAATTCCCAATGCTTTTATTCCTTCTTGAAGTTAATTTGGATTGTGGTTCTATTTTACACTTACTAATCTAGTTTTACCAAAATTTAAACATTTTTTCAAATATGATTTTTTTTTTTTAAAATTGAGATGCCCGGTGTAACACACAGAACTTTGTACACATTGCGTTCCAGTTGGGCCAACTGTCCACGTCTCTCCTGCGGTTCGATTCCGAGACTGTCCTACTAGTCAAGGAGGTTATACCTTTCCTTACTGACCACGAGAGTCAGATATCTTCGGTCAAATATAATATTTACTACTGATTATCTACTCAATTTTTTCACTTCCTAGAGTTCAAAGCAAAAATGATTAATACTCCCTTTTCATTCGCTATCAAGTCGCTAACTATTAAATATATAACGCTTAGGTGCAATCAAATATATTGTTAATCAAGCAGCTACTACTACTATTACTTGAATTGATAGATTGGGGATGTTCATTGTACCCAAGAGTCATTGCACAGTTTTTTATTTTATTTTAATATCGCGTGTGTCCAGAGCGAGCGAGGGACCGCGGTGTCATGTTCCTCTCCCCACCCCCACCCCTCCTCATTGGTCGGAACCGAGTGGCCCACGTTAGTAAGGGACTGGACGTGTGTGCTCTCGTTTCCGACAAATTCGGGACACACGTGGCACTGCGATTTAAACCGCTAAGAAGACTATTTCATTTTTTATATATTCAATCCATTCTGGCACTTATGGATAAAAGTAGCCTATGGAGCGGATTCGGCGGTTTCAAATTAATAAATGCTCTTTTCTCGCGGCCAAGATATACAAATTGTGACTTGCCCAATCAGTAGAAGATAATTTACATTTCTGGCTAAGTTAATACTTAATTGTATCTATAATTGTTACACCACTTAATTTGTCTACAACATCTTTGGGCATCAAAATAATAGAACAACTGATTGGGCTTTTGAGTGCTAATCAGTCTCATGGCTTTTGAGAGAGTACTAAGCGGGGGTTTGGGTACTAAAATGGGGGCATAAAGTCAAATAACTCTAAAACCTTGAATTATCATTCTTGAACAAAATAATCTCAATTAAGATTTCTATTTTCATTTTCTCTTTGGAATATTTGTGAGTAACAACTACTTGAGAACAATGTTTTCATGAAGGGTGTTTCATTCACGATTTTAGGATGCAAAAATTTGTGAGAGAAGCATATGATCAGCGTGGAAGAACTATATCGATCAATAAACCCACCTCCAATCGCATGTCCAAATCATTTCAACATGCTTAGTGGAGAGTGAAAGAGTTGGGGGGAGTAATGGACCGACTCTCTAGCGAGGGACTTTCTTCTCTCCCGTCTTTGTAGGGCTCAGCTCCCATCCAACTCTCACTCGATTATTCAATATTTTTTTGTTTTTGTTTTAAGAGAAGAAAAAATAAAAAAGCAATCACTAAAAAGAAGAAAAAAAAGACGTAATAAAGAGTACAAATTGACAAGATCACAAGATATTGGAGAAAACTAAAGAAAATATTACACCGGAACTGAGCCGACTGCACTCGATGTGCTAGAGCTTCCATTGCCTCCGCCACTTCCTCAGACGATCAGCTGATGGGAATCTTTCAGAGATTCATCGGTGCTCAGGGCGTTCAGGCCGCTCAGCTCGCAGCCACCGTTGTAGATGCACTCCGATCGAGGAAGGCTCCACCTGCACCACCAGTTCCACCAGCGACGAGAACGAGGACTAGGGGTGAAACTCGGACGGGTTGGGTCGGGTTTGAGTTCAACCCGAGCCAAACCCGATGAATGATAAGTCTATCCCGAGCCCAAGCTCAACCCGACCTCGGGTTCAACATATGAAGCCCAAGATCGAGCCCGGAAGAAGCTCGGGTTGGGTCGGGTCCATCGGATTTGTCGGACTCTAATGTGATATTTAAAATGATTTAAAATAAGATTAATATTATACACATAATCAAATAGCAAATAAGCACCAATCATTACAAAATACAAACTAACATGAGAATTAGAAGGAGTTGAAGAGTTTGGGTTGAGAAATTTAGGATTTGTATTTTTTATTTAAAAAGTATAAAACAATATATATATATATATATATATATATATATATATATATATATATATATATATATATATATATATGGAAAATGGGATATGAGCCATAGGCTCATACTCTTATATGAGCCATTCCATGTATATATATATATATATGAGTATGAGCCTATGGCTCATATCCCATTTTCCATATATATATATATATATATATATATATATATATATATATATATATATATATATATATATATATATGGAAACTGGGATATGAGCCATAGTCTCATACTCTTATATGAGCCATTCCATGTCGCTTCCATGTGGACCAATAAAAATATAGTGACTTGAAAAAAAAATTACATAGATAGAAATAAAAGATCCCATAAAGATTTGATAAATAATAACTTATCATATCTTTACCTAAGAACTTACCAAATATGTTTACGTAAGAATTTAAATCGAAAGAAATAAAAGATCCCATAATGTTAATGTTAAGATTAATGTTAATATTAATTTTAATGTTAATATTAATGTTAATGTTAATATTAATTTTAATTTTAATTTTAATTTTAATTTTAATTTTAATTTTAATAATAATGTTAATATTAATTTTAATTTTAATTTTAATGTTAATAATAATGTTAATATTAATGTTAATGTTAATTTTAATGTTAATATTATTGTTAATATTATTTTAATGTTAATATTAATGTTAATATTAATTTTAATTTCAATGTTAATATTAATATTAATATTAATATTAATTTTAATGTTAATTTTAATATTATTGTTAATATTAATTTTAATTTTAATGTTAATGTTAATATTAATATTAATTTCAATTTCAATGTTAATATTAATATTAATTTTAATTTTAATTTTAATTTTAATTAGGAGGGACAAATGGTATTATTCCTATTTAAATTCCTAGGCAAACTTTTTTGGTAAGTATCTAAGCAAAAATATGGTAAGTTATTATTTATCAAATATTTTATGAGATCTTTTATTTCCATCTATTTAAATTTTCTATTCCAAGTCACTATATTTTTATTGGTCCACATGGAAGCCACGTGGGATGGCTCATTTAAGAGTATGAGCCTATGGCTCATATCCCGTTTTTCCATATATATATATATATATATATATATATATATATATATATATATATATATATATATATATATATATTTTATATCGGGTTTCGGGTTCTTTGGGTAACCCGACACATGAACCCGAGCCCAACCCGATTTTCGGGTTCAAATATCTTAACCCGAACCCAAGCCCGAGCCCAAGTATCTTCAACCCTAGCCCAACCCATTGGCGGGTTTACTCGATCGGGCTCGAGTTTAGCCCGCCCGAGTTGCACCCCTACCGAGGACTGCTAGAGATTTCAAGAATCTCTTTTCCATGGACTTCTACGGTACGGAGGGGATTCTCTATGCTGATGAGTGGCTAGAGAACACAGAGAGACTGCTGAAGATCGCCCGTATTCCGGAGGACCTACAGATCGAGGTAGCCAGCATGCAACTATACGACGTCGACAGAGCGTGGTTCAGAGAGGAGCCCCAGCTAGCTGCTCCCCGACTTCCCTGGACAGGTTTTAAAGACATGTTCAAAGAGAAGTTCTTCCCGGAGGTTGTCCGAGACGAGCTCAGGAACTAGTTCGAGGCGCTGCAGCAGGGCAGCATGACCGTGGCCGAGTACACCTCAGAGTTCAGCCGCCTCAGCCGCTTTGCAGAGAACTTGGTGAGCACCCCAGAGGAGAGAGCCCAGAGATTCAAGAAGGGACTAGCTCGTGTCACGCCCCAGAACCAGAATACTGGAGAGCGGGGGCAGACATAGCCAGCTACGTATATAGAAGTGCAGTCCACCTCGCTATACGGTCACGGCTGTCTAGATACATGAGGGTTTAACTACAAGCCAACAGTCTCTTAAGGTCATGAACAAGCCTAGTGTCTCAATCACAAGCAAGTAAGTAAATATTACAAGATGTAAGATCACCAAATATACAATAGTAAGACGTCCCAAACATTACATATTCAGCTGATCATGAAGCTAATCGTTACAAAATGTGAAGACTAGCAAGAGTTTAGCCATACATGATCAACCCTAGGATCTGTCAATTCTGTTACAGCCCGTAGGCAGACAGTAAGTGAAGGTGCAATCAAGCTAAACAGGTGCTCGTCGGCTAAACGTCTCAAAAGAATATTTTTACAATAGTGGGAGAGCAAAAAATAACCCACTCGTTGTCCTGGTTACGCCTGGTGGTCACAATCGGGCTGAAAAGTCGGTAGATCCTCTGGAGCTGCTCCGAAATCTGGCCATACAAAACCAGCTGGGTCAGATCCCAGAAAGAGCAAGTGCCACAAAGGAAGCTTCACTTAGGAACTAAAACCAGCAATTAGCACAGAAGATAATAATAATATAGTAAAACTGGAGAGATATAACATCACGAGGATATACGGTAAGATAACCATGGAACCATTCAGATAACCAGGTTACACCCTTAAGCCAAACAAGGACCGGGATTGTAACCCTTCATCTGAACGGAACTTGGTTTCTCCAATTTATCAGCAAGATAATATAAGAAAATCAGGACATGTAACAATCTTATACATGATCAAGACAAGACTAGACTGATTATTTCCCATTCAACAATCACGGCCAAGCAATAAGTACGGCTTGATACTTTAACTAACTAGGGTTATCACAGGCCTAGTTACTAGCAAGATGCAATGAGATTATTCCACAGCCACAAGCCCTGCAGACCATCCAGGTTACCCAGGTCGAATATTAGGGGTTGAATTCAAGTGGGTACATCGTCCAGGAAACGCATGTACCCTTAAGTGACTTAGAGGGTGCAACACATGACAGTGTGCTGGAAATGAGCCCTACTTGACGGCAGGCTACAGATCCCAAGAGCGCCCAGGTAACGGGATTGCTTATAGCTGAAAAATCTCTTCATGACTACTGTATTATTCTAGTTATTAACCTTAGTCCCTTTCAGTGGGTACTCCTGACCGTGGTGCTCAGGAGTTCCATCCTAAGCATGATGCAAGACAAGACGGGTTCGTTTGTACAAGCACAATCGTCCATGGTGTTCAGGTTATTTATACTTGTCATGTCATGTCATGTCATGTTAGCCGTCGCAACAGCATGTCAGGTTTTCTTGTCAGGAGTGCGCCACGGCGGGCCACTATCATGCATTATCATGTTGTGCCCATGTATCGTGTCAGGTTCATGTATCATGTCGTGTTCATGTCACAATTATCCCATATTACACTAAGGATCAAGAGAAACAACACGGATAAGGTAACAAAATTTGTCATGGCAAAACAAATGGTACAAGAGATAAAAGGGGTGCCAGGGACAGCATGCACCAGCAAACAGCATGTGCCAGGACAGCATGTGCCAGCAAAACAGCATGCGTCAGCAAACAGCCAGCAACAGCATGCGCCAGCAAACAACATGCGCCAGCAAAACAGCATGCGCCAGCAAACAGCCAGCAACAGCAAACAGCATGCGCCAGCAAAACAGCATACGCCAGCAAACAGCCAGCAACAGCATGCGCCAGCAAACATCACTGCTCATCTTCTCCAACCAGCCTCCAATGGCCATGAAAACCAATGAACCAAAAAGACCATAAATCACTCAAAATAAGTCGAAATCAGGACTTCCAATAGTCTAAATTAGGTAGAATCAAATTTTCTACAACATGGAACCATAAAAACTTGAAGACAAGAAGGTTTGATAGATCAAAACCATGAAAATCCGAAAATGGCTAAAACCTAGATCTATAAGAAAATATACAAGAAAATGTAAAATGACAAGAACTAAGGTGGATTAGAAAGTTGCATAGAAGAGTTTAGAACAATAAAAATGATGGGTTCCTTCATGAAGCAAGTTGTACTTGCCTAGGCTAGGATTCTCTTGGTTGGTGGTGGAGAGTAAATGAAGAAGGAAGAAAGTAAAGAGGAGAGAGAAAGGAAAGGGGTTATAAATAAGGAGGGTGGTGGTAGGTAGGAGGGTTCACCTTTGGTTCATGTCACTCTCCGTTCCCAGTATACGTATTTTAAATACATGTACTGCTTTACTATATTTATTTAAATATTTATCATGTATTATTCTGTATTTTAATTCCTTTAATTCACGCAAATTAAAATTCCTGCAATTAATTTTCTGTATTTTACTTTCTGCTTTTATTCTCTGCTTTAGCTTACTTTAGGTTTGGCCTAGGTTGGTTTATTTTCGGGTGTGTTGGTTCAACATGAACCCAATACCCCCACCTACCACCACATCACCATTTACAGCCCCCAAACTCTTTCTCTCTCTTCATTACTCTCCTTCACCATTACTCTTCTCCTTCTTTCTTATTACTCTCTCCACCTACCAAACCCATAGGCAAGTACATCTTGCTTCTTCATGAGGACCCATTTTTATGGTTCCATTCTCTTCCCCTTGTGATTCTAAGAGAGTTTAGAACTTGACATTTTTCGTTTTGAAGTTTTATTTTTAGTAGATCTAAAAATTAGTTATTTTCGGATTTTGGTGGTTTTGATCTATCAAACTTCTTTGTTTTCAAGTTTTGATGGTTCCATGTTGTAGAGAATTTTATTCTACCCAATTTTGACCTTTGCAAAGTTGGATTTGGACTTATTTTGACCCAGTTATGGATTTTGAAGCTTTGGGTTCAAACCATGGAGTTTTTGCTGATTGGAGAAGACAGGGAGCAGTGTACGTGAGCTTTTTAGCTAGCGCCACTGAGCTGCGCGCGCTCTTTAGCACAGCGCAGTCTGCCTCATACGCTGCATTTTGGCGGCGTATGGTCTTGTATACGCTACCTTGATGAGGAGTCGTATGGACTTGCATACGCTGTCTTGAAGAGAAAGCGTATGGAGTACATACGCTGGCTTGGATAGTAAGGAGTCATATGGAGTTCATAAGCTGCCTTTTGGAAGCGTATGGAGTACATACGCTGGCTTGGATAGTAAGGAGTCGTATGGAGTTTATACGCTGCCTTTTGGAAGCGTATGACTTGCGTACGCTGGCTTGGATAGTAAGGAGTCGTATGGAGTTCATACGCTGTCTTTTGGAAGCGTATGACTTGCGTACGCTGGCTTGGATAGTAAGGAGTCGTATGGAGTTCATACGCTGCCTTTTGGAAACGTACGACTTGAGGGTAGGCTGACTTGAGCGTAGGCTGACATGAGCGTAGCCTGCTTACCCTGGATCCTCTATAGCCCTGTATATTGATATTTTATTAGATATTTAACGTCCATTTTATATCCTTACGTCTTTTGGCATAAAACTTGATAAAATCATGATATGTTAATATTTCTGTTAAATATAGATTGTTACGTGGGATGTACCATGTGTCGTGAATTGAGTTATAGATACCCCGATTGACTGGAATTAAACCCTGAGAGTTGTAGACTCGACCCCACTGAATACTAGTTGACTTTTATGCCTTGTCACCATTGATAATGATTGTGACCTTGATTAATAATTGATCATGCGTTCCTAGTTGGAACTAAGAGACTGGCTAGTCGTCTTTGAATTAAATGAATGAGATACGTTCATGTTAATTATGAACTATTGAAATCGACTGGCTAATCCCGAATATTGTCATACAGGCACATGCAGGCTTCAATTCATTTATTATTTATTTATCTTACCAAAGAAGCATGTGTACTTTATGGTCAAGGCATGATTACTCCGTGGTTAGTTTTGATTGTTGCATTACGCTATGTAAGACCTACAACCTGACCGTACTGGTATCATTGTAGAGTTGTGCATATCGTACCCCGTACGAAAGTACTCATTCTGAATGACCATGATCCACGGCATGGTACTTCACTCAACGTAGAGACTATTAAGTTAAATAAAATAATAATTGCATGGAGAGAATGGATTCCCGAGTTCTTACATGGCAGCCCTCTTGGGACTATTAAGTGCCCGACAGGTCGGCTGGTCCCCACAGATACTGCAAACCTGCCACACGGACACGGAGCGGTATCTGGTTATATTATTTATTGTATATTATATATTGATGACGGGCGTCCCGCTGGGACTCGTCTAATTCATGATTGGCGCAATTGATTGACTGGGTAAACTAGCCTTGCTTGCTCATAGTCAGAACTGAGGAATCCTCATTGCATAAACCAAGGTAACTTGGGACTTACAGTAGCAAGCCGTAGTAGTTGAATGGCCGTTTAAATTGATTTGTTTGTGTACTGTACCTACTCTGTTACTTAACTGAGATGATCAGAATGTCAGGACATGACGGGCCAACTTCTGTCCTTGTTTGGTTGGAAGGTTGGTTCGAAGTGTCGTGATGTTGTGTGAGTCCTAGTAGATAGCAGAGATCTATTATCATATTCTCTTATTACTGGCTTCATTCCTCATATCGTGCTCCCTTGCGGTACTTGCTATTAGAGGTCTAACCTCTCTGGTTTTGCATGGCCAGATTTAGAGCCAGTTCCCGAGGATCCAGCTTACTTCTACCTCCAAGATGGTCAATACTAGAGGGATGATCGCAGGAGGACTCGAGTGGGTTTCTTACTTCCCCGCCCGTTTTGTTATCTACTTTATACTTTGCCGTTTGGCACCGACATGTTAGTCGGATTGTCTTGTACCTACTTTTGCATAATTGTAACTAAGTCAGGCTGCAGCTGCTAACAATTGTGTATACTTACTACATCATCTGGCTGTATTTTGTAAAGCCAGATATCAAGAACATTTTGACTGAGCGTTTGGGACGCCTTACTGCTTTATCTCACATGTTCTCAATTTCTGTTTCTTGTTTGAATGATTGAGACAATAGATGGGAAGTGACCATAGTAAGACTTTTATGTAGTATGCACCCCCTCGTCTTGTAGACAGCATTGATCGTATTATACGGTATTCATCTACCCGTAATACGTAGCTGGCTGAGTCATTCCCCCGCTCTCCAGTATTCTGGTTCTGGGCGTGACAGTTCATGATGAACCAAAGCAAACCAAGCCAAGCCGAACCAACCCAAGAATAAACCAATCAATGAAATGCTAGAATAAATCAAGCATGGAGACATGCAATACGGGTCAAATTACGTATACGTATACCAAGATACGCAATACGAACCACATGCATTACAGCTCGAGAGATCCGCCAGGCGGTCACCACCAGCAGAGCGACGACGTACGCAGACATCCTCAAAGTTGCCCAAGGAGTCGAGAGGGACATGGACCCGAAGACCAAGAGGGACAGAGATGTTGGCGCCAGCAGCTATCAGGGTCCATCGAAGCGGACCAACATCTAGACGAGGCCACCTCAGCAGCCAGCACCCAGCAGCCGTATCTTCCTGCCAGAGCTCCTGCACTTCAGCCACAACATAAGATTCAGACTCAGATCCAGACGGCGATCACTTGTACTTTCTACCACCAGCAAGGACATCACATCAACGTGTGTTGCAAGAGGTTGGGACTATGCTTGTTTTGCGGATCGTCTGCCCACTAGATGAAGGATTGTCAGCAGGCCGCTGATCGCATTGCCCGCGGAACAGCACGAGGAGCACCAGGATTTCAGCAGAGGGACCCATCTCTCCAGACTTCGTAGCCGCAGGAAGCACAGCCAGAGGGACGATTCTACCTCATGATAACTGAAGAAGTGGAGACTATTCCAATTTCGGATGAGTAGTGAAGACCGGAAATATTTCTCGTATGGTTGGAGAAGACCATGGATCGCTACTTTCCTTTAGATTTTCTCTTAGCATCTAGACTCTCCTAAAACTTGTTGTTTCTTATTCGAGACTTGTTTTTAAAGTCTCTTTGTCTTACTGTTGTTTCTTAGTACCTAATAACTCATTGTTGGATCTTTTGTTGTTTCTTGGTACCTAATAAAACTTTTTGTTTTCTAACAGACAGATAACATCAATTTCTATCATGATTTGGACTATTATAACTCATTCTTAATTTTCATAAACTCCCTTGGAATTCCTATAGATAAAGTTGAAAAAATATTCAGCGACCTACTACGACGTGGCAGATGTGCACTGCATTCATTTATCTGGATTATGGAGTGTGGGTTCATTGCAGCCAACTGTGCACTGGCGAGACATGGACTCTAAGTTGAAGTAATTACTGGTATTCATGGGTTCTCGGATATTATTGAGACTAAGTCCTAAAATCTTAATATTTTCTTAGGGTTATTCCGACAATATCGAAAAAGTTGATAGAATATTTTGGTAATCTATTATTATCTGGACCATAAAATCGAAGGTCCACTACAGCCAGATGCATACTGGTGGGACAGGAACTGTAGGAAAAATGACTCCAGATATGTATGATTTTCGGATACTATTGAGACTATTATCCTTGATCATGTTTTTCGTGACTATATCGGTTTGTACTACTTCAAATCGTGCCATTTTCAAATTCTGTATCTTATTATTCTTGGTCGTGTCTAATCGTGCAATCTGAAATTTTGAGCACAAAATTTTCTAGGAGGATATTTGTAACCCCACTTTCCGAATTTTCTGAACTTTTAGAATATTTCTATTAATTTAATTTGAAAGAATAAATTATTTTCAAGTTATTTCGAAGAATAAATATTTTATTTATTAAATTTTATCTTTATGATTATTATTTTTGAAGGAGTAAGATTTTATTGATTGTCATGGTTAGTTAATTAACTAACTAGGTTAATAACTAACCTAGAGTGTTCCCCAGGTTATTAACAAACTTCTGTAACAATTTATAATAAACAAATTGTTGTATCCCTTAAATGCTAAATTCTCATTCTTCCTTTCACTTATATAAGTCAGAGGGGGAGCGAGAATGAGCTTTCTGCTCATTTTTTAGCACGATTTCCCACTTCTTCCCCAAACTACTTCTCTTCCCTTTCCCTCTTCGTCCGAGCCCTAACCCTAATTTCTTCGAAGACCGACAATGGCGATGGCGCTGGTTTGTTTCTTCCACGGCGGCTAGGTGCTCGTCTTCCCTCCACGGCGACTTCTTTCTGACGGCGCACGGCATGCGAGTCATTCTCCCCAGCGGCGCTACTGATTCCTCGGCAACGACGACGCGAGGAGTTCCTCCGACGATTCTCCTCCAGTAGAACAGTGTCGAGCCTCTCTAGATCGTCTCTTCTCGTCACCACTGCATCATCGCCTCCCTCCGCCATGACTTCGCCTATCAAACCGTGTCCACAGACGAGGTGAGTTCGTTTTTCCACCATTCGATCTATGTAGGTTGTTGTGAGTTCTTACGATCGGTTGTGTTGATTAAATTCGAACAGGGTGATTAGATCGAGGAACGATGAATCCATTCAAGTTTTCAGTAGGACAGTTGGAGATCTAATTTGTTGTAAGTAGTTGGATCCAAGCATCCTTTTAATTCTTGATTTTTTTTGCTAATCCGTTTGAGTTTGAGTATCAATTCACCTGATACTCTGTTTTCTTTTATGATCGGAACC
Organism: Iris pallida; assembly: GCA_029216955.1. Lineage (NCBI taxonomy): Eukaryota > Viridiplantae > Streptophyta > Magnoliopsida > Asparagales > Iridaceae > Iris > Iris pallida. Next base: position 13,833,525 of record JANAVB010008800.1, on the reverse strand, counting down.
TGTTTGTCAAAAAGCTACAACAGAGCTTCGAATTGGATTTGTGGAGATGTGTCCGAATCCTTGGCACGAGTCCTCATTCACTTGGATTCCTCTCTTCAGGTATTTATCTAACTCTCAATGTGTCGAGTTTTGTGTTACGAATTTTGATGAGTATGTGCTTAACTAGATCTGTCGTAGGATTTATGGGAAGCTTGTGTCAGCTTTAGCTCGTGTCCTATGTACGTGTCCAATGCTGCTCGTGTCTGACCAGGGTTGTTGCTCGTGTCCAACTCGGTTTGTGTCAGCGATGGGGTCGTGTGCGGGGAAGCAAGGCGCGAACCTATTATATATTTGAGACATTCGATTGGTTGTATATTCTTTTGAGTTCTGTCTATTGATCGATTTTGTGTGTATAAATTAAACTGATTTTGAATTGTGGTTGGATGTGGGGAGTGTAGGAGAAGGAACTGTGTGAATTTAAACGATTTTGAAGTTCTTCTGTTGTAGATAAATTATATGTAATAATATTTGATGGGCAGGCCTCTAGACTTTAGAGTTGTATATTTTGCTGGCTATAGGTGGTTTGATGAGATGTCGAGATCAGTACTTGGTGTGGGAATGGGTTTTGTTGAGTTCAAAATCAATTTGGAGGTTTCGGCAAGTATCCTTGGGTTGGGGTCTGCATGTTGGCGGGACTGTGATTTGAATGTCTTTGAACTTTTTGCTTTCTTCTTTGAAACTACTAAACTTTAGTATAAATGTTTGGGTAAAGTGCAAAAAACCCCTCGTTAGATGTCTTACTTTTGCATTAAAAGACCTTTTAGTTTTTTTTTTGCAGTTAAAGACCCCCGCAATTAGTGACTTGCTCGGAATAGGACCTCCCGTCTGAGAGCCGTTGGAAACAGCCGTTACTCTCCAAATTTTTTGAAAACTTTTAATGAAACACCCAAAATACCCTTTGCCTTTGATCTATTTAAGGATGTGGATGTTTGGGGCTTGGGAGGAGAGAACGGCCGGCAGTTGCTTGGGGGTTGTACACAAGCCTTAAAAAAAAAAATTTCCTGATATTTTCAGTTCTTTTATTTTTGCTAATTTATTTCCAAAGTAATTTGTTCTTTTTTCTAATTTTTTTTTTTCGAACAGATTATTCCAAAGTCGAAGTTATGCCTTCTAGCTCGCAATCTTCGTTCTCACGACATTCAAGTAGAAATCGAGGGAAATTTATTTACTGCCATTGTGGATCAATTAGTCCATTGAAGACTTCATGGACGCAAGCAAACCCTGGAAGAAGATTCTATGGGTGTGCAAATTTTCCAACAAGTTCTTGTGGATTTCTACTATGGGAGGATGAAAAACTTCCAGAGTACTATCAGAATCTAATCTGGAATTTAATGAAAGAATTGAAGGAGCATCGACGACAAGTGAACGAAGACCAACGTTTAATTTCTTTTAGAGAAGCGACAGTGGCGATGACGACAAGTGAACGAAGACCATACCTCAACATGCATATTTTGTAATTTGTTTTTGGTTTTGTAACGTGTATAGTTATGTTTAAAATTTTTGTATGACGATTGCAATTGTTGAATGAAGTAAGCTATGTGGAAAAAATGTTGGTGACATTGTTAGCACATAAAGTTCTTGTAACAAGAAGTTAAGAAATATAAACTGCAGTAAGAAGGAAGCATATAAACTGCAGTAAGCCGAAGAGAGAAGTTAAAAAGAAGTTAAGAAATATAAACTGCAGTAAGAAGGAAGCATATAAACTGCAGGAAGCATATAAACTGCAGGAAGCATATGAGAAGTTAAGAAATATAAACTGCAGTAAGAAGGAAGCATATAAACTGCAGGAAGCATCCATACATCCAAATTGTATTCCTTCATTCAAGTACTATGAAACACAGCAGATAAGTATATTCAGACACATCTTTAGCACATAAAGCATCCATAAAGTATATTATCCAACACATAAAGTATCCATACATTCAAGTACTTCATTACAGCAGATAAGTATTTTTAGACCAACATCCAAACTGCAAACTGCAGATAAGTATCCAACACATAAAGTACATCCAAATTGTAATTCAAGTATACATTGAGGCCAACATTGCATTTCTTCATTGTTTTTCTTCACTGGCAAACTGCAAACTGCAGATAAGTATCCATACATCCAAATTGATGAAGTAAAAGTTGGCACATGTCACAGTAAACTGCAAACTTCCAACTGCAAATAAGTATCTTCACTGGCAAATTGTAGCATGACAAAACTGCAGGGAAGAAAGGGAGAGTTATAATTGATGAAGTAAAAGTTGAAAATTAAATGATGAAATGAAGAAGTAGGAACCTGTAGCATGACAAAACGAGTTAGGGACTGCAGCCTGACAAAATGAGATAGGGACAGTGGCTCAGAGGAGTTAGTGAGGTAGGGACAGTGGCTCAGCAGTGCAAAATAGAGCTGAACACATACATTAGCATAGCACCCCACAGAGTAACAAAATAGAGCAGTTGACACAAAATATGTGTCCTACACTCACATAGAGCAGTACACACAAACAGAGCACCAGAGCCCCACAAAACAGCCCCACAAAATAGAGCAGTTCACACAAACAGAGCCCCACCCACAGAGCCCTACACTCACATAACTCTAAATCATCATTGCCAACTTTCAGAAAGGGTCACCAAAATGATAAAGACCCTTCACTTGTCTACAACCTACGAAAAGATGAGTACCAAATAATTAAAAGGGAAAATACACAATGTAGTATAGACAAAGAATAATTAAAAGAAGCTTGAGAGATTCACACATATTGTTGCTTGAGAGATCACATTTGGATTCAGACCTGAATCCATGCTTGGACCACTGTGCTGCAGGAAGCTTTTGAAGCCAATCGTAAGCTTGCATGCTTACTTTCTTGATCTTTTCCATCCCAATTTCGAAATCACCTAAGGTGTATGCATTTGAAGCTTCCCATAGAAGATATCTAAGTTTGTTTCCTGGATGTTTCTTCTTAAAGTTGTCGTATACGTGCCTTGCACAGAATCTATGTTCTGCTCGAGGAAGAAGACTATGAAACACATCCAACAAACCCTTTTGTCTGTCAGAAATCCAAGTGAAACACAGAATCTATGTTCTGCTCGAGGAAGAATCTATGTTCTGCTCGAGGAAGAAGACTATGAAACACAGAATCTATGTTCTTCTTCACCTACTTGTTCTTCACCCACAGCCACTTGTTCTTCTTCACCCACTTGTTCTTCATCCACATGTTCAAGTGGTACCCCAGTCAAGTTAATGCTTGCCCAATAATCTTCATCCATCTTCATTTCCATCTCTATAGCTGCTTTACTAAAATCAGTAATATGTGTCTCATAATCATTGTAATCAATGAGTGACTCATCGAGCTTCCCTAATACATAAAATTTGAGAAGACATGGCTCTGAAAACTTTGCAAAGCATCTCATTATATATTGTCACCCAATAATTGTGTCTTCCTTCCATCCACAGGGTCGTAGAAGTAAACTTCACAGGGAGCCTGCACCCCAGCACTTGCACATAGGCCATCAAGGTCAAACCAACAGAATTCATCACTAAGAATAAATTCTTTCAGTTCCAACACTACACCACCAACGTATTTGTCACCAACATCAAAGTGACCCCCAACATACATGTGAAGAGCATACTTTGTACCAAACATGTTGTGTTAAAACCTGTACACAATTACAAACTAATAACAAATTAACAACTAATTACATACAGTTACCATTTTCACACTTAGCCATCAAAATTAGGGTTTCCTGTCCACACACTTTGTCCATTAAATGTGCAGACACAAAATTAGGGTTTACAAACGAAATGAGATTACACACCAAAATTTGGTTACAAACGAAATTAGGGTTCTCCTAAAGTCTTCCCAAACTACGGTTTTTTTTCCCAAAATTCCTCGTCACGAACAAAATCCTCGTCACAAACAAAAAAATTTCGTGCAAAATTAGTGTTGTCACACCAAAATAGGGTTACAAACGAAATTAGGGTCTACGAGTATACCTGAACCTCTTCTTCTCCGTCTTCGATTTAGGGTTTCGTGCAAAATTAGGGCTGGAAGAGAGCTTAAGCGTCGAATTACGAACCTCCTGTTCTCCGTCTTCGGTTCACGTCGGAGTGGAAGAGAGTTTAAGCGTCAAATTTGGAAGAATAACATTAATCTAATAGGAGGTTTAGCCTATATTAGGGAGGGTATAACGGTCAGTTTATTCTAGAAATAACGCCCGTTACTCAAAAATCAGCATTAGGGGGTCTTATGAGCATTTTACAAACGTTTAGGAATATTTAGAGCGTCGGGTCTTTTATTGCAAAAGTAAGACATCTAACGAGGGGTTTTTTGCACTTTACCCTAAATGTTTTGCTAAACTTTAGATTTTGGGTTGTTGGGCTCGAATGGTTTATGGTGGGAAAGACTGGTTGTATGCTATTGGGCCTGCCAGTGTGCGTTGGGCCAGACTTTTTCCAGCTAAATATGAGCTTGGTAGTAGACAGTTGGCATGGGCTCCACTTCTAAGGTTGGCTTACTATATCGAATTTTTTTTTGTATGTACCTTGGATTAGTATAAGCACTGTTGTCGGGCCAAACCTAATTTCGCTAACCTTGATATTTGTAATGAATCAATTTGAGCTAATTTTGTAATACATGTCTAAAGGATCAGGCTAGACAATTTTTTGAAAGGTTTCCTAACATATCGTTATCCCAAATGTTTATATAATAGCTGCTAAATGGTAAATGCCTACTTTACGATAAATTGCTAGTAATTACGTCCTAGCTATTAAATACTTTATTTAAACAAATTCCTTAATATTTAGTATAGAGTATGTTGATTATAAATATAGGTTGGTGCTATTAGCTAGCAAGTTACATGATATAAATAATAGTTCATTAACTAGTGATATTAGTTAATTGTCATAGTTTAGAATCTAACCAAGTTATACACATGCTAGGTGGACGTAGCGATCCTTATCTCTCTACTCTCGACTTCCAGAGCAAGACAAATACATTCTATGGTTTTTGTCTAATTTACTTCATGTCATGTTCCTATCATATTGGCTTGTACTCTGATTCATGTTCATGTTCTTTACTTGTACATTGGGGTGAAAAAATACTACAGATATGTGACCAAAGTCCAACCTAGGATTCATGTGAATAGCTTAGTAAGATTTGTTGAAAGATTTGACATGTAATATGATTTTGTTATTATTTATTTGATTTTTCAAATATTCAATTTTTTAAGTATTAAGATTATTTATAATTTTTATTTGTGTATATTGATTATTTAAATTCAGTTATCAAGTACTAGTGTCGAGGCACATGCAATGCGTGTACAATGCGTTAAATTATATAACCGGACACACGCGTTGCGTTTGTAAAATAGCTATGCGTTCCTTATAAAGATTTGTTTATCCTAATCTTATTTACAAATTATAAATTTTAATTTATTTCGAAATTAAATCTCATTCAAATATAACATTGTAAATTTAATATTTCAACAACTTTAATGTTATTTGAATATAAAATTTAGAATATAAAGTTAATGTTTATCTAGAATCTAATTTTAAATATAATACTTATTAACGAAGACAAGCAATATTATGCATTTTTGTATCTCAAGAATTTAATCATTTTTATCATTTCTATCCAAAATCGTAGAAATCAATCTCTTAAAATATGATAATTATTTATAGACAAAATGAAAGCAATAATGCAATTCAAAAAAATTCATATCAAACTAAATGTTTAGAATAATTTATACGTGCATATTTTTCATATCTTTGTTTTCCCAAATTTAAAAAAATTGAACATATATGTTTCAACAGGTCTAATAATTTTTTTTTAAATGTACATGCGACGTTTTTGCAATTACAAAAATAGAAAGATTAATTGGATCTTAATATGTATAATACTGCTTAAAGGGAATTGAGCATATCTCGCATCGCTCCTGGCAGAAGTTAATAATGGCCAAAACTTATACATAAATATCAATGTCAACTTATACTGCACCGATACAAATTATGGCGTCATATGATACGGACACGACACATTGTTTGCATAAACTTTCGGAGTACTATTGTATAAACTCTTGAACCTCCATCTACATATTTAAGAAAATTCGACAATAATATTTATGAAAAAAATTACGATCCAAACTACAAATTGCCATTCTTACTAATAGCCCAAATCATGTCAAAAAAAACTAAAAACAAAAAATAAATATTACTTTTCCAAAAATATAAACGTCCGAAGCCAACTACTTCAAATTGCTGTAAGTTTGTGTTGTATCTGACAAGCAGGCGAATCCAAAAGACATTACCAAATTAACACCAAATTATTAGGTAAGATGATATTATTATTTTCTCAAAATTTTGTGTTTTATCGGTTAAGATAATATTATAAGAGTTACAACATAATCAAGTAGGATATCTCTCAACTAGCTGAAATTAATTTTTATTATCATCAAATATTCGTGGATCTTATTAGAAATCAAATGCTCATGTTTCAAACGAAGAAAATGTTGGGATTTAGTGATGAACCTTTTCTTCAAACCAAGTGGGCCTTACGGAGAAAATATTGGGATTTAGTGATGAGGCTTTTCTTCAAATCAACTGGGCCTTATCTTCGTTGTTACTAAGTGGAGATATTTTAGATTGAACAAATTTTCAAACTCCATAGTAATTCACTAATTTACACTTCCAATAATATTGACTTAGTTTTTCTAGATAAACAGTAATGTCGAATTATTATGATACTTGTCCTGGAAATAGATGAAATAGAAAGCTATAACAAAAACTATCATCCACGAAATAGATGAAATCCAAGAACCTAAAAAATGATTTTCCATGCGAAAAGATGTATAAGAATAATCTGAACTAAATATTATAGAAGGAACATATACAACATCTAAAGAAATAAGTAAATAGATCCTCAACAATAGAACAACATAGAGGACGGCCTGGTCGAACTTGGTGAACGTGGCATCCCAAGACCTGACATCATCACCATCGACATCGTTTGACTCGACGTGCTTCCTGCAATATTGGATAACCATGGAGAGGATCCTGCCATTGACGTTGTGAACGGTGATCATGTTATCGGCGCTAGGGGTGAGCAGAACTCGGTTTAAAATCAAAAATCGACCCGAACCGAACCGAAACTAGCATTCGGTTCGGTTTTTGAAAAACCGGTTCGAAGTTCGGTTTTCAGGTTACTGGATTTGCGGTTTTCGGGTCGGATCAGGGTTTTGGGTTTCGGTGACCGACCCGACCCGAAAACCGAAAATAATAAGTAATTTTACCATTTTACCCCTCCCCCTTATAAAAGTTCTCAACAGCTGAACCGCCGCTCATTTCTGTCCTAGTTTTCTCTCTCATCCGCCGCTCCGCTCATTTCTGCCCTAGTTTTCTCTCTCATCCGCCGCTCCTCCTCTCCGGCCGCCGGCGTAGCCGCCTTTAGGGTTTTTTTTCCTCTTCTTCTCTTCGTATTCTCCAGACTGTTATCATCTCCCTACTCCTTTCGTCTTCTCCAGTTTAGATCTACATGCCAGATCTACAGGCCAGATCTCGACTTAGATCTGAACTTAGAAGTTAGATCTACAGGGCTAAACTTAGATCTACAAGCCAGATCTAACTGAACTTAGATCTACAAGCCAGATCTCGACTCGAGCACGTCATTCTCCGACTTTGGTAAGTTTTTCCTTCATGTTTCTTTCTTCTAAAATTTATATTTTATTTACTTTGTAATGTTTGGGCCAAATGATAAATTTGTTTTTTGTATTAATTTGTTTTGACAGATTTGGAATTTTTGACCATATTCTCGATCTCGTGCTTTCGGCTTCATCCTTCACTGGTATAAATCTGTTTTCAAATATAGTCAATTACTTGTTTGTAAAGAGCAATATGTGTCTACTGAAGATGGATTAGGGATTAATTTGTTTATTTATTTATTTTTGTCGCCTACAGATATCAAACAGATTTTGAAATTAGTTGTCCCAAAAAAATAACATGCATGATAATTGATCAACCGTATGTGTCTACTGAAGATGAATTAGGGATTAATTCGCATGATAAGCAATATGTGTCTTGTTGACGGCTTAAAAAATAGCATGCATGATAAGCAATATGTGTTATTCATGGTGGATGAGAGAGAAAACTAGGGCTGAAATGAATGCTGATGAGAAGTTGAGAACTTTTATACTGAATTGGAGTTTCTACTGAATTGTTTATACGAGTTGGAGTTTCTACTGAATTGTTTACATGAGTTGGAGTTTCTTAAAAAATAACATGCATGATAACTTGATAAGCAATATGTTTCTACTGAATTGTTTATATGGGTTGGGAGTTTCTTCTGAATTGTTTATATGAGAAGGCTGATGAATTGAGAAGGTGTCTACTTGCCCTTGAAAAATAACATGCATGATGAATTGAGAAGGTGTCTACTTCTGAATTGTTACCAGATTTATTGATTCTGAATTGTTTATGTTGTATTTGATACTTTTGAGTTGGAGTTGCAATTTGTTGCAACTTGTAGTTTGTAATTGCATTTCTTGGAACATTGATATTATATTTATATATCTACACTATGGAGTATGTATTTCAGACTCTGTAATAGTGCAGTGCACTATGTTTGTGCATTTTAGATTCTTTAGAAAACTCACTAGAATTCAGCACCAACCCAATCAATGGGTTACTCATTGAATTGTGTATGTTGAATAGGTAGCACCACGAATCCAATCAATGGCATCCACATCATATTCATGCAATGTGCGTATTTCTTAATTTTGTTTTATTGAAATTTGTTATTCATGGTTCATATATACAAAGTACAAATTATTGTTTTAGATGGCGCAAGAAGGTGATACTCAACCGCCAACTAGCTCTCAAGCCACAAATGATCCTATATCCAATCAATATTCAGATGGCCCACAAAATATGTGATGGACCAATATTCAGATGTGATGGACCAATATTTTTTTGTATATAATTCAGATGTGATGGACCAATATTCCTTCTTCCAGCCATATTGGTCCATTTTCTTTTGGTATGTATGCTGCATTTTTATTGCTGAATTTTTATTCCTTCTTCCTTCTTTTTATTGCTGAATTTTTATTGTACGCTGCATTTTTGGGATGTGTTTTTTTTTGGCCCGGCCCATTTGGCCCACAAAACCGATCCGAACCGAAAATCGAAGTTCAAATTCGGTTCGGTTTTAAACGGTTTAGAAGATTTCGGTTCGGTTTTCGGTTTGCATAATTACGGTTTTCGGGTTGGTCGGTTCTGCTGCCTTCGGTTCGGTTTGGACCGAACCGAACCGTTGCTCTCCCCTAATCGGCGCATCCGTCCTCGATCATGTGGCGAATAGTCGAGAGGTCATGGCAAATGCAGCCTCCACCTAGAACTCCTCTCCATCAGAACTCTTCAGTATAACCATCTTCCTTGCTTAGGAAGCCATTGAATAGACTCTGGTTGGATAAAGAAAGAAGATTGGAAAACCTACATAAATAATTAGATAAGAGAGAGAGAGAGAGAGAGAGAGAGAGAGAGAAATAGAACGTGAATGTATGAATAGGAGGTTACACGGTTTTGGATATAGTGGGTTAGTTTTAGATAATGGAATGTAAATGACATTCTGATTCTTACATGATTAATTTTTTTTTTTACCTAAGAATCATTCTAATCAAAATAACCTAGGTATATAATCCAATACCTCGAGTATTTGGATTGTATAATAGTATAGATAAATAATACGGAGGACTAAATGAAATATGAGTGTACCATTAAACTATCATCTCTCTTCTAATCTTCAAGTTATCAACAAGAAAAACTTATTTGTTTATGGGTGAGCATTATTCAGTTTTGGACCAAAAATTGAACCGAACCGAACGAATAAGATATTTGGTTCGGTCTCAAAAAAATTCAGTTTGGTTTCGGTTTTAAAAATACTAAAAAAAATTTATTTGATTTTGGTTTTGGATTTCGGTTTCAGTCCAAAACCGAAAACCGAATAAGACTTGTGCAATTATGTAAATACCCCCATCCTATGCATATATTGTAATTAAAATTTGTATATTTGAAAGCAAAATTTTTATTCGTGTTTTGAAACCAAACTTTGGTAATTTAACAGCTAGTCTAACTTTGGACGTAAATATAACAAACGTGTGTGTAAAAATATAATTTTTAATATTGTTTTACCACAATTTTAACTTTGGAATCCACTATACAATAAAAATAGTACAACCGAACAAACCGAATAAACCAAATAAACCGAATCGTTGTTCGGTTCGGTTTCGATTTTCGTTAATTTTGGTTCGGTTTCGATTTTAAATTTTTAGGATTTTGGTTTTGAGTATTTCGGTTCGGTTTAAACGGAATGCTCACCAGCTCGTATATCTTACTAAGAAAAACTATTTGCAGTTTAGTATTTTGGTTGTTGGCAGAGGAGATTAAAGGACAACTAAGGGACGAGACAAAGGATGGTCAAGCAAGCAAAACTAAGCTCTATCCAATTCGTTTTGACAATCGACCTATCCGACCATATCATTGATTAATTTATCAAAGTCAGTTCAGAACAAATGAGATTCGTTATTTTTGACAAGTTTACAATGATCTTCAAGGATTCATTTGAATAAATCTTGTCCTATTTAGGTCCTATAATAAGGCAGAGTATGGTTTTGTTCTTATTTGAATAATAACTGGAATTACTTATCCTACATCAAAACGCATCAAATGAATCTACATGAAACTGCAGGGAAACTAAACCATATTGGCTTCTGCTAAATATCCTATATGGTTTTACATTTGTGAAATATATTGCTCAGCTATGTTCAAGAGATTCGTATTAGGTTGTATGTTGTATCAAGATCAACTAGAAAAGTACCGAACTCATCTGGCTCTTGTGGTCGATGAGGAGAGGTATAACCTCCTTGGCTAGACAGATGGTCTCGGGATCGACCCGCAGAGGAGGCGTGGACAGTTCGCCCAACTGGCATACAACACAATGTGCACAAAATCCCGTGCGTTATGCCGGACATCTAAAAAAAAAACCTAGAAAAGTATGAATTTGGAGCTCATCTCAGCCACAGTTGTCTTCCAATCAACATACAAAAGGATGGAGCCAAAATAACATATGTATTTTGACAGCTAAGTAATTGAACCTCTCCTTTTGGAGTCTAAACAGTATACAGAAGAAAATTTATGTTGATCAGCCTATGTAAATCTCACAAAAAACTTATCTCATGATCACAGGGAGTCGAACCAAAAACATATCTAAGCATATAAAAGGACCATTGAGGTCAGATATAGAATGTAACTTGAGATCAGATGAGCATTATAATGATTACATTTTACGTATATTTCGTATGATTGTACTATATATGAAACTTGAGATCTTCTGGCATATGAACAACAATTACAAGATAACCAAATTTTAGACATTGTTACTGTGCTGTAGACAACTGCTATCCTCCACACTCTATGCCTGAGATTTCTGTCGCTTCTGATACTGAAGAATAGGTTCCTTGACCTGCCACAGAACAGAAGCTGAGTAAATATTGAACTTTTTTTTTGGCTTTCCTATTTTACATTTAAAGAGTCGTTTAGTATATTTCAAGGACATACTGTGCTAGACTTTCGGGAGCGCTTGTCCTGCGTGGAGTTGGAGTCGTCTCCCCGAAGAGAGGCTCTGCTTCTAGCCTTTTCATTTTCCTTCCCAGGAACTCCACTCTCCAGAGATGAGATGGGCTGCAAAGAAAAAAAAAATCAGTGAGAAATATGTAACTGGACGTCAGTGTATTCGTATGCAAGTCTTATCCAGATTTCAACCTCAGCCTTGCTTGTAGGAGTACAAGTGCCTTGCTGCCCACTGCGAACAGATACATTCTGATTTGTGTCGGAACGTCCTCTGGTGCGTGTCAGGTCAGAACCAATAGAGTGGAGGCCTCCACATGTGGATACATCCCTCATAACTTGGTCTAGTGGAAAGAAACAGATAAAAAGGGTTGTTCCAAAATACTAAATCTATGCTGATGAGAAAGATAAATGCTGTAATTTTTTTAATAATATAAATGTTTTATGCAGAAATGAAAGCTTAAAAATGCAACAAGTAATTCCTACTAAACTTATTCAAAAACTGAATTGTGGCCTACAATACTAATACAACCAGCAAGAATTTTTGGTGTAGCATATAGCCAAACGTCAGTAGTTGCTAATTCAGCTACAAATGGCCACAAAGAGGGGGAAAAGACAATAATAAACAGCTATCAGAAGATATCATATAAAGATCAAAGTTGCTACCTTTGGGAGGTAAGTCTTGGCAATTGAAATCGAAAGGCTGCCCATCAGTTTCCATCTCCTGATAAAGCAGACACTGAGGAGTTTAGAAGAACGAAGCACTTTGGTGCTTACACTTCTCTTGATCATGCACCAAAGGATCACATATAATTTTATAAATAGGAGTCCATTTTTGCTCACCCACCAAAACTTGTGTGGATGTTCATCATTCCACTCAAAGATTGCAACGTGTGAAACTAGTGGACAAAACTTGTGTGGATATTTACTATTCCACTCAAGGTGAAAACCACATTTGTTTTAGTTTCACACGTGGCAATCCTTGAGTGGAATGGTGATGAACAACCACACTAGTTTTGGTGGGTGAACAAAAATGGACTATGTAAATAGTTGCAATGTGAGACATGAAACTTTTTTTTTCAAAATCTAATAAAAAGGTAATTCCAGTTATGTAATAATTAGGTACCAGATATGAACAGTAATTATCCAAAAAAGTAACTTAATTAACAAAAAGAGCTGGTTGACAATAATCTGTAAGCATTGCACATTAAAAAAATCAATAGCTGGTCAGACATCCATTCAACTTAGTTGAAGTCCCACACAAAAACTCAGTTATAGTGATGGTTGAGGGTTATATATTTATATTATTCTAACAAGTTTGCTATGTACATTTGATAATTCAGAAATTTGGGCCTGCCTTTAAGTAATAAATATTGTAGACAGATAATATAAGAATTATTCAGCATAAAGTAAAAAATCAAAATAATAAGCTGTGAACATGATAATACCATAGGTTTGCCTTCCAATATCCTTTTGACCTCAATAAGCTTATTGTTGCTGGATTCAGAGTGAATGACACGTTTACCTACAGTAAATCAAGGCATCAGTTATATATGATCATACTTTACAGATATCTAGGCACATATGCTGGAGCTATTAGCATATAGTTCGCACATTTCAATTTATCTGACAAAAATCAGTAGGTATAAGTCTGAAATGGCCTTTCACTAGTAAATTAAACTGTATCTATGCATTTTATGACTAAGGTAGTAGTGTCCATTATGAAGAGATAAATGTAATGAAATATAATAAAGATCTAGATATAAACAGCCACCACTTCGGATCAAATATGTTAATTATGTTTGGTACGGTGCAGTAAAGAAGGATATGGTTGTTTATAATGTTACAGAGGATATGATCTTTAACAGGGCTGAATTGAAGAAAGATATGTTGCACAGAAAAGGATACTAGACGAGTGCGGTAAGGACACAGCCATCCGGCACTATTTTGGTATGTCCTAGTGTATTTTTGTGTCAGATACATGTCCAACACAGCTTACTTTTGGAGAGTTCATGCTTCCTTGTATAAAGGACTCAAATGACCGACCCCAAAAACCTGGGATGAAGCTTTTTTTTTGCTGTAAATTTTGAAATGAGAAATTGGCAAATGATGCAGGTTACACATTTTATGGATGTTGATCTTTGCCAAACATTAGCATTGTGGAACTCACATTAAGAAAGCAACCACATCGAATAAATCAATTTGCATTAAATATCACAGTATTATTTAGACTACGTATGCTAGTTGTATTAGTACATAAGGATGTAGGCTAGTGAGTACTGTTAACTTTATCTTTATCTTGTAGGAAATCAGTTAGTATGTAGATTTACAGTTAGTATTCCACGACTTCATTGTGCTCTTTCTTCTGATACTTTAAGTGGGATGTTATGGATGAGGATATAGTATAGAGACATGTAAATCTTCACATAGGTAGAGGGAGTCTGTCCTTAGGATAACCAAGAGAAGAATCATTCACATTAGCACATGAAATATTAGCTATTGCCTTAAGTTGGAACCAATATAATTTTTCACTCAATTGGAACGAAGAAGAACTATTTATTGACACTGCAGATTATCAACATGTACTCACAACATTTAATTTCTTGATAATGTTACCAATTGTAGTACTAGGAGCATGCATGTTTTAAAATCGATAAGTTGGTTAGGAAATTTAGTAGCAGGTATTACATTGTTTGATATCTAGTAAAGACTTCTTACCCAATCTCTTGTTCCCTGAACTTTTAAGGTACCCCTCCTGCGCCATCTTGTCAATCAACTTTCGAACAGTATTCTGGTTGGCCTCACCACCTAGCTTGTTGTGAAGCTTCCCTATTGTCACATAATCCATGGGAAGAGCATGATACAGAGCCTGAGGGAAGTTGGAGATTTTTCAGATCAATGCATAAAACACTTCACATGTTTAATACATCAAATGTTCCTAAAGAAGGTAAGTGATGTTCATTTACCTTCATGTAGATGTAATCCTCCTCTGAATTCTTACTGATTTTCTCAGTATTTGTGATGTCTTGCATCTCCACCTCTTCCTTTACATCACAGGCCATGCCATTGCTTTCCTGATTATTTTAGTGTGGTATCAGCCAACATGAAAATTGGATACAACAAAATAGAGGAGATAGACAGTTTATCTACTTGTACCTTGTTTATTGTGTAACTATCCTTCCCAGTTTTGGATAACAATCCTTCATTCAGAAGCCTCTCAATGATAACTGAAATTATTACAAAAAAAAGAAAGAAAGAGAAAGGTCAGACTCTTTGGCATTTCCCATAACCATAAAATTTGTTCAAGCATGAGTGTAAGTTCTTTCATTACCTTCAGTTACAGCCTGCAAATCATTCCCAGAAAAAGCAATAAACCAGGTCAGGCAACACTGTAATGATGAACATTGATGAAACTCAAGGGGAAATATTATAATTATTGTTACCAATGATATGTCTGGGAAATTCGAAAGTATGTCTGCAAGATCAATGGATATGATGTGCCTAGAAGTAATCCATTCTCTCACTCGTGCTGTTTGTTCTTCGTCGTGCGCAACTTCTTGAGTGTCATCTAACATTGTAAAGAAGAATTAACTAGAAGCATAATATGGTAGGGCAAGCAATAGACATGTCCACAGTGATACTACTTGGAATAAACAGACAGGATGACACTATGAAGATATAACTGTGCAAAGGTAGAAACAGACGCCTTAAAGAAATAAGGAATCAAGCATAAGATATTTTATAGGAGAGAAAAAAGTAAAATATTCTTCAACAAAACAAAAGAAGAATTTAGGTTTTGATGTATCTTTATTTGTTTGAATTTGACAGCTTGAAATATTTTAAAATGTGTTTTCACTCAAGATTTAATTTTCCATTCTTTCTCCCTTTGTTGCTTACTTTTGTCAGAAAAAAAAGGACAATTTACAGCATTTGAGGACATAAAAAAAAACAATATTCCTAAGAACCAACAGTAGAGTATTGGTTTCCAGGGAAAGGTAGCAAGTCTCAAAGCCCTCTCTGGCAGATCTGTAATGAAGTCAAACCTTAAATGCAATTCAAACAAATCATCACGCAACAGATGGCCTATGTAACATAAGTATTCAAAATATATGCTACAAGGATAATCATGAGCAAAATAAACATTTCCAAGTGACACTAACCATCAGAACCCATGGCATTATCTTCATCTGGACGCTTTTCACCTGTTAAGAAAGTATGAGCCTTCGCAGGGAAAGCAATAAAAACAAACAAAAATAGTCTAAGGAACAAAATGAGATTTACCAGCAGGAGCAACGATATATTGATCTGCAAGGGATGGGTGAATCTGAAATGCATTAAAATATAGTTTACCAAATATTTAAAGTAGTTTGCCCAAAATCCTATAATCTAAATAGTAAGTCAAACAAGAGGAAAAACTTTTCTCGGACTGATAGTTGAGCCAATATCGCAGCTAGTTGATAGTTGGCTGTTTCATGATCATCATGTTCCAGGATTTTTCTTCTTTGATATGATGAGTGTTTCTGAACTTTCTTTGGATTAGTAAGATGGAAATATGTCCTTCACTACATGGTATGTTTTTAATATTTCATTTATTTTTATTGTTTATTTTGGCAGGAATAATATTGACCCCATCTCACTCTTAAGGAAAAAAACAATATTGCTGCAATGGTATTATAATCCGTACAACATACAATATATCAGGTTCATGGAGGTAGCCATAAGCATCTCTCTAGGCAATAATGGAAATAGCAATTTAATTTTTACACCATCAATATCTACATAGCTATTAAGAAGATTAGGAGTAAGTGTTTTTATATTCTCAATTGGTTAAAAAGTTTGAAGGATTTACCTCACTATCAGAGGACGAGTCGTCCTGACCTGAGTCACCTCCCACGTTCACCTCATCTTCAGGAAGATCACCATTTTCGTCCTCACATGGATCAAGAACACTTTTAACCTGCATAGGTTACAATGAGTTGATGGACAAGGTTATTGACAAAGAAAGTTAACTTTTTCTTGCACCCCTTCTAGCAATACCTTAAGAGCTAACACAAAGTGCTTGCTGTTGACATTCCCAACTTCCATCTTCAGAGGATTCTTAGTCCATTTCCTGGGAGCTTCATTCTCATTGCAGCACCTAAAGAACGGAGGCTCATAGTCTTCTGGCTGCAATCTCCAATAAGTCAGTTTGGAATTAAAACCAAGCAGTCACATTATAACATCAAGTGAGAAGATAGATGGGAAATTCAGAAATCATTCATGAAAATTAACAATTTGAATATAAGACACTGGGAAGTGATGCTTACCGTGACATCATCGTAATACATGAGCTTCATCAGAATAGTGCGCTGAAATAAAGAAAAGAGGATTCCTATTCAGATTCTGACTACAGATATTTATCAAAAAGATAGAAAGTGAGATTACCTCCCCAGGCATTTGGTCCAGAGTCCTCATCAGCTGCACAAGGGTTCGGACCATCTTGCAAGCAGAGCTCCTGAAACAAAACAAAATCGGTTCTATGGCAATATTTTCTGACCTTGGATTGGCTAACCATGGAGTTAAAACAAAAAAACAGATCAAGAATTTGTTTTAGAGTGTTCATATGTACCTCATTTGATCTGGAGTGATATCTGTAGGATTAGACTTGAAGGTGGCACCAGCCTTTTTATTCCCACTCCTATTTATGTTCATGGAGACCTCTTCACTGTTCGAATTGGCATAACTGAAGGAGACTGCAAAACAAATTTTAGTGATCAGCATCAATTTATACCTATCCTAAACAAAAAATTAAGGATCTAATAATGAACATCAGTTTAACCAATACTAGGAGAAAGGGTATGAACAGATTTGCCACTTGAGCATATACAACTTTATATTTTCAAAACAAAAAAGAGGGATTTACGGCAATTTTAAGCAACAGGAAAATGAAGGAGGTGAGTTTCCTTTGAATTCAGAATATTTAAAAGTTGTACTCCAAAAGTCCTAACATCCAATATAATACAGCAAAATTGAGAATTAAATTTACCAGAATACATGAATTATGCTCTGTGAAAAGCAGATATAGGAGAACTATAAAATGTAAATGTAAACACATTGTTTCAACTCAAGTTACAACACGCACAAGATGATTATAGCTAAATTTTCAGATAAGATGCACTAAATAGAGAGGGTATGAACAGATTTGCCACTTGAGCATATACAACTTTATATTTTCAAAACAAAAAAGAGGGATTTACGGCAATTTTAAGCAACAGGAAAATGAAGGAGGTGAGTTTCCTTTGAATTCAGAATATTTAAAAGTTATACTCCAAAAGTCCTAACATCCAATATAATATAGCAAAATTGAGAATTAAATTTACCAGAATACCTGAATTATGCTCTGTGAAAAGCAGTTATAGGAGAACTATAAAATGTAAATGTAAACACATTGTTTCAACTCAAGTTACAACACGCACAAGATGATTATAGCTAAATTTTCAGATAACATACACTAAATAGAGAGAATTATCAAAAAGCTAAAAGAATTGCAAATTAGGCAGTAGAATGACTGATCTAAGAGAGAACATACAGTATAATAATAAAAAAAGCTTACCGATCTAAAACCTAAGTGATCGTTCCAAGTTGAATTATAATGCAAAGACACTCTGATCTAAATTAACAAGAATAAACATGAAATCTGCATGAATATATAGTTTGTGAAAGTGTTATCCACAATTAACATAACAAAGTAACAAACTTTCGATACACTGAATAACAACCATCAGATATCAAAGAGAACCATTGCTTTCACTAATTAATTTACATTCCAAAGAAAATTTTAGTTCCAGCTGTTCTATTTGAAGACAAAGTTTGTAATATATTATACTTACAGGCATATTCCTCAATCATGGGGCCTTCTATGTCCTCACAGATACAGAAAAGAAGCGTCTTCAAGTACTTCTTTTGTAATGCATCATACACACCTGAACATTAAAAAGACAGACTTCACTAAATCATTTCAAGAAACACTAAATCTAGAGAGAGATTGAATACCTTTCTCCATCCAGTCAATCAGTCTTCGAGACTCGGCATCCATGGGCATTAGCTTCTTGATCTTCATCTCTATGGCAAGATCACAAGGAAAATTACATACACATTCGAGATTTATAGTAACTCAGTAGAAATTTTTTGGAATATTTTGGTTGAAGGAGATAATACCTAAGGCAGGAACCGATTTGTCATTGAAATAGTTCTCTGGGAAGAGCCCTCGGATGTAGCTGATGTTGAATATCGCAATCCGCAGAAGATTTCTTGTCTGTTTGAAATTAAAACACAAGAATTATGAAATAAATTAACGTTTCTATGGAACAATTCAAGAAAATTAGCAGTATTGAAGAGTTCTTCTAAGATGAAAAGAAAACAAAATGGCGAATAGAACAGCTTCAATTACTAATGTTTGACTCTGTGCAATAAAAAATCATCGTAAAACTCATAAACCGGAATTGGCATAGTTATGCACTGGTCCAGCCAACTATAGAATTCACACTATCACCCAACCAGATCTTACGAATTAACCAGTGAACCGAAATAAAAAAAAGAAGTAAATATTAAGATTAAATTAAGCTTGTGTATGGAATTTGATAAACATAGCAAGGAATTATAATCAGAATACAGTACTTTTGTCTCTTAAGTTCGTCTGTAGATTTTCACTCAGATGGAAAGGTAGAATTATAGAATAAAGAGATGGAATTAAGGAAATCATTCGAGTCATAGGTGAGGATTAGTACAGATTTACTATGGTTGTTAGAAAAAATCGTCATAAAAATTCATAAAACTAGCAATGGATCCTCATAATGTTGCACATACCGAATTAGTCCACGGAAGTCACAGCATCATAAGGCCATCCACTAAAATTAACGATAAAATTAAACAAACTTTTCAATAAAATTACAGAACCAGTATGACAGCCGATCTAAATGTCTGTGCACTGTTACAACATGAATTCAGTCAATTATGAGATAATCGCAACAAACTTTCAGTGAAATATTGCAAAACAGAGAAGAACCATTGAAATTTAGGAGCTATCAGAGCTAATATAACTATGAATTATGTGTCAGAATTTCGAGATGAGACACAAAAACAGAGAAAATCCCGCTATATGTTAGGGCACAGGAAATTCCAACGCAGACTTTAGCACATTAGTAGTGATTCTGACTTTCGAGATAATATGCAAAAAAAGAACAGAGAATTTTTTTTTTCAAAAAACAATAATTAGCATCAATTCCTCAGTAGAATGACCAAATCAGTAGAAGGAGAAAAAATGCACTGAACAATTTCTACCAATAGTTCTAACTGAAATTAAAATGATGTAAAGGCTGATGGAGCATAAGTTTTCGACATAAAATGGAAAGGGAAAAAAAAAAAACAAAGAACGTATAAATCATCAAAACATACAAGAAAAATTGGAACCGGCTGGAAGTAGATCACCGATCTAAGAATTCTAGAGACTCAAAATCAGTGAAAGAAGCTCAGATCTTAATTAACAAGAAAAACATAGAAAATAGTCGAAAAAATAAATAGAAGCAGCGGATCATGCTGTTCTATGGATCAGAAACTTAATCGATCCTTTGGATCCAAGTTTAAATCGTTGTAAACGATGCCTAGCACTATAGTTTACACAGATGCTAGAAATTTCATATAAAATAGTTGAAAATTTTACCAGAAGGTTCGAATCCAGCTGTTCCACCGGATGGAAACATAATAAACATTTCCGATTAAATTCAAACGTTGTAAAAAAATCGAGAGGCTAAAATAGTAGAGAATTTTTAAAAGAAGCATTGAATCGAGCTCTTCTAACGAATTAACAAACCTATTAGATCCTTCCGATTCGAATTCAAACGTTGTAAAAGGAAATCTAGAGGCTAGACCTAAATTTTCGAGAAATTTCCATAAAAATTGCAGAAAATCGTCAAAAAGTTCACCGGAAGCAGTGAATCCTGCTCTTGCGCCGATCAGAAACCTCATTGATCGGTCCGATTCAAATTGAAACGCCGTATAAAGAAACCTGAGCCTATAATTTAGAGAAAAAATCCATAAAAATCGTAGAAAAAATCACCACGAGCAGTGAATCCTGCTCTTGCGCCGATCAAAAACCTCGTCGATCAAACCTACGGCTAAAAAATCGAAAAATAAAAAATAAAAACTCCATAAAAATCGTAGAAAACCGCTGAAAAATTCATACCAGGAGCAGCGAGTCCTGTTCTGTGATCTCGGCTTCCTTCACTCTTTGAGCAACAACCTAAGATCAAGAGAGAGAGAGAGTTAGAGAGTTTTAGAGAGAGAGAAAGTTCTAGAGAAAGAGAGAGTTAGAGAGAGAGAGAGAGAGAGAGAGAGAGAGAGAGAGAGAAAGTTCTAGAGAGAGAGAGAGAGAGAGCCTCTCACCATGATCTTGACGAATGTGTGGAGAGGAGAGAGAAAGAAATGGAAAATTGTCCGAAGTGGGGAGGTTTTATAGGCGGAGGAAATATGCGCGGGAATTTTTGAAATTAGATCTGTCGCTCTCTTGGAAAATTTGAATTTATTTTCTTGTCTATTTTCTTTTTCTTCCTTTTCTTATTTGGTACATTCCACCTGATTAATTTAAATTGAAGCCATTTCGGGGCTATTTGAAATATGGATATAGTTAGCTAGATGATGCATATAGTTACCATCAAACCCTATATTAAACATATACGAATATGACACTATACGGTAAAGATACAACAATACACACTACATCTATTTTAGTTATATTCTAATGTATTTTGGAGTATTAGTGAAGGACAAGTGCTAATATTGGCTCATGAAGTCCGACTCTATTCTTAGTTGATTGTGAAACGATATACTCTTTTTTTTTTATATTTTCTTGTCATGTGTATATGTTAATCGTACATGTGAAACCGGTCTGAAAACTGTAGTAATGTAAGTTATTTACTCAATGATCTATAAATTGATGAGTTGGCTTCGAAAAACTTATTAAAACCAATGGATAGTATGTATTAAAACCAATAGATAGTACTGTAATTGAACTCCACTCACCTTCAACATCTATTATACAAAACACAAATGTTTTTGAATCCTAGGACTGACTGTGCCAAGATAAAAAGTGGTTGGGATTTACACTATGTTTGGGAACATAGGAGGGGAGGGAGAGGAAAATTTGAGAGGAAGGAAAATAGAGGGAGAGGAAAATTAACTTTACCTCTTCTTGTTTGGATGAAAAAAAAGTAGGGGAAGGAAAAGTTTAAAAACAATTTTTTATTTGTTTATGGATATAGGTATAATTACTATTTCCTTCTTGGTATTCTCAAATGATGATTTAATATTAACTTTTTGAGGGGTAGTGGGGTAAATTCACTCAAATTTCTCTCATCTCTCTCCATTTTCCTCCCACATTTGGGAGGAAAATTTTTTGGTGGGACCCACCTACTTTTTCCTCTCAAATTTTCCTCCCCCATGTTCTCTCCCCCTTTCCAAACACCATCATTTAAAATTTTCCTCTCACTTTCCCCTCAACTTTTTCCTTCCTCCCATTTTCCACCCTTCCCAAACAGTACCTTAATCTTGGTGAATCAACAGTTGTGGGATTTTATGGGGAAGAGCATTATTGGGAGTGGGGTTTTATGGGGAAGAGCATTATTGGGAGTGGAATTTTATGGGAAATCCAAAGATGGAAATTTAATATTTTGATGGTTGGGATTTAATATTTTGATGGGGGCCTCATGAGAGTGAAATTTTATGGGAAATCCAAATTGGGGGTCCAAGATTTTGAGGGGGAATACCTTAAATGAACCATGTCCTATGGGCATGGGTTATGACTAGTGTTCACTAAAACAACAATTTCCGACATCAATGAGGACAATTAACGCATCTTTATAGTATTAATAAACAACAAAGGATGAGTTTATTTTATTTTATTATGGTGTAAATAGTTTGTGATAATATATAGTAAAAGTAGGACAGGGCTAGGCCAATTTTTTTTTGGCTCAGGATTGAATTTTTGGTATTGTTGGGCCTAGCCTGACGAGTCCTTTATCATCTCTATCTAGCATGTTGTTTCTATTGTAGGAGAAATTTTTCTCTGTGTCGGACTCACCGAATGTTTTTATGTTAACCGTTAAATTGTATGAAGATATGTGCATGCACACATTTTAATGCAGTCTAACGATCGAGGCGAATGATGCACGATGAGTCCGACACATAGATTTTTTTTTTTTCCTGTTGTTGGTCTATTGTGTGCAACAAAGTTGGTTGGATGAACAAAAGAAACCTCAATGAGCAACTAAGGAACAAGGCCATATATATACACACATTGTTGTTTCATATTAAAGTATATTGGCCCGTCTTTAAGCTACGAAATAGAGATGATAATGGTGTCTTGGTAAAGTCCATAGTTCGATCCAAAAATAGGGAATTGATAAGGGCACTGCACTTTTTGATCAGGACTAGCCCATTAGGGATAGCCCCTGATCAAAAACTTCACTTTTTTAATAACAAGGACTGCCCAAATTTTGGACAGTCCTGCAAACTGAATGGACTGCCAGAAAACTTGGCAGTCCTAAGTCTCAGCATGTGAAACAAAAGAACTGCCCATTTTTCTGGCAGTCCTTACTGTATGTAGGACTGCCAGGAATTTGGGCAGTCCTTATTATAAAAGATACTTCACTTTTTGATCGGGCTAGCCCTGATCAAAAGTTGCAGTACCCTTATCAATTCCCCAAAAATATTGTGGGCCAGATATCATCCGGCTCGACCTTCTAAACCTAAGTCCTAACTCGGCTCATAGGACCTTCGGCCGACCAATGTTTTTTTTTTTTTTTCGGGTTGGTCTAACTACATCATGCAAGAGCTATGGATCCCATAAATGGTACAAAATTGTTTCCAAACGCCCTATGTATTAGTGAACTTGAACACTTTGCTAACGAGTTAATTGTTATTGCATTATAATGAGGAATGATCCACCCTACTTGCAAAAGGAAAATGAATATTTTAGCAAATGTCCATATTCTAAATGTTAAACTAGCATATACATCCAGTGTTTTCTAAACTAGCAAATTCCGCTACTTTTTTGTAGGAAACAATATAAAATTTAAGATATACCCCCACTTTTTAAACAAATTTTTTTTTGTTATAGACAGGAATGGAGACATTTGCTAGTTAAAAAAAAATATCAGAATTATATGCTACTTTCAACATTTATAATGGAAACATTTGCTAAAATATCCCAAAAGAAAATGATTGTCGTATGATCACCAATTTCTCAACTTATTGGATAAAAATATGCATGCATACATACAACAACAACAAAATCTTTATCCCAATTTTTTACCGGTTTTCTGAATCCTCTATCTCCATTCGATTGTGTTAAGGACCATGTCCTTTGTAGCTCTAAGAAAGTCCGTATCCTTCTTTAACACTTCAAATTATACTAGTTTATACCTACCTCTAGTCTTAGTGACTCCATTAATTGTTGTATTATCGTCCTTATAAGAGAAACTATTGGCGTACGATACATGCGTATCAACCACCTAAGTCAAATTTTTTATTTTGTCCTCAATTAACGTCACTTCTAACTTTTCATAAATATACTCTCTTTTTTTTATTGTTAATGTAAAACCCACAACCTGTTTTTCTAGAATTTTTGGATAAATTGGAATTATTGCATTTTTAGGATTTTGTTTCGTCAGCATAGTCCTGGATTTCCAGTTAGAATTATTATTATTATTATTATTATTATTATTAGTCGGGTTAGAAAAATATTATTTTTAAAAAAAATTAATCATTGGATTTTGATTGTGGCCCTGTTCCCGATCCCGTGCCCGGAGTCCAACTCCGAGTCCGGACACCGACCTCGAACTCGAACCAGACCCCGTTTTCTCGAAGCCCGACTCCGTTCCGAGCCCATCCTCATTTCCTTCTTTTTAAATTCTGATTTTATTATATACTTATACAAAAAAAAAAATAATACTAAAACCTATTTCTAATTCCCCTGACCTGGTCACCCCACGACTAGGCCACTCCCCCTTATTCTCCTCACCACCCCTACTCCTTTCTCCTCAGCTTTTCACCACATCTACTCTACTCTCTTTCCTATTCTCCAAATAAAAACACACTACTACTCACCATAACCACCAGCACCATTCTCATTCCCATCCTTCCTCTCTCTCTCTCAAACTTCTTCCCCAAAGCTCCCTGCCGTGCCCTAGCCCGACCAGAGCCCCGAGGCCGCGCCCCATCCAGTCGAGACCCCCCGGCCAGCATCTCCCGCCGGCCGCCCACCGTGCCCTAGCCCCGGCGCCTCCCGTCGACATCCCTCCCGAGACCGTGCGCCGCCTCCCGCGCCGGCCAGACCCCCGCGGGCCACCAGCGCCCCGGCCAGCGCCTCCCGCCCGGTCATCTCCAGCGCTCGGCGACCCACCCGAGGCCGCTCAACCCCCCTGCGCGCCGTTCCCGCGCCCGCTCGACCCCGAGCGCGCACCCCGGCGGCCAGATCCACCCGCGCCCAGCCATTTCCGGCGACCCCCGGCGACCCCCGACGCCTCCGACCCGAGGCCAGCGCCTCCCGCCGGCCGCTTTCCCCGGCGACCCCTGCGTGTTGTTCCGCGCCACCTCCCGTGCGTCGGATCCCAGCACTCCGGCGACTCTGTGCCCGTCCGGCCAGCACTGTCTGCTGTTCGGACGCTGTCCAGCGCGTTCCTTGCGGCCAGGTCCGCTGTTTGTGCCTCATGTGCGTTCTTCCGAGCTGGTTTCCCGCTGTCCGCGGAATTCTTTCTTCTAATACTTCATCTGAGAGCTCTAGCCGAGCAATTGAGGTATAACTTCGTGTCCCCGTGTCCCTCCCATAGATAGTCTGTGATGACGCGGTCCCGACCCCGACGCGGGGATCGGTTTCACTAGTTGCGCTAGGGGATGCTTCTTCCGAGTTCGGGTCGGAATTGGTTCTGTGGTTGTTTTCTAAATTAGTATGCTCTATTTTTGGCCGTTGATTTATTATTTTGGGTTGGATATTCATCTTTGGGCTGGTAATTAGTGATCCCTGGTTTGGGATATTTATTTGTGTTGCGGGTTGGCACCCTCCCAGGATTGGGTTGTCCCAGTTACAGAGGAGGTGCTGCCGAAATTTTCGGAAAGGATTTCAAAATAAAAAGTATTTAATTAAATTTAGTAAATTGGTAAATAAAATTCTATTTTCAAATTCGGTCTTTGAAAACGATTTATAAAATTGGTTTTGTCGGCTTTAAATGCGAATTTTGTGAGTTTCGTATCCCCATTAGGCGACGACCGTATCGGTCGAATGAGTCTCGGCGAAACGCAAACGATACAGGGTCACCTGTACGTTGAGGCGTTAGCCAGCAACATGAGATTGCACGACCAAGTCTGAGACTCTTTAGTTTTTATTTTAATTATAATTTATTTTAGAACTGGTACTGCTTTTAGTATTTATGGTACAGGGCCTCGACCTACTGTTTGGACCGTTCGCGGCACTCAGAGCTCGCCTTAGGATTATTAATTTATGTAAATAATTTGTAAAGGGTATAAGTCCAGTTTTTCTTTTATTTCTCTGTGACCCTATATTGTGTAGCTTAGCTTTTTCTTATTTTTCTGGAATGTTGATTTTGCCGTTAAACGCGTAGAATATAAAATGGATATATTTATTTTATAAATAAAATTAATAAGTTTTCTCATAATTAATAACCTGGTAATTTAGCAATTCACATGTTTTCTCATTTAAAAGAAAAAGCCTAGTTATATATATATATATATATATATATATATATATATATATATATATATATATATATATATATATATATATATATACTTAAAATACAAAGTTTTGCCAAATTAACCGGTAATTGCTATTTTTCCCAAATTAATCAGTAACCGACTTATTTAATTAAAATAATAACGAACATAGATTGCGACGTTAGACATTTTCTGGTAGATTATTTGTCACGTCCCAGAACCAGAATACTGGAGAGCGGAGGCAGACATAGCCAGCTACGTATAATGAAATGGAACCCACGTCACTATACGGTCACGGCTGTCTAGATATATGAGGGTTTAACTACAATCCATCAGTCTCCTATGGTCAAGAACAAGCCTATTGTCTCAATCACAAGCAAGTAGTAGCAGTCACAAGATATTAGAGTATCAATATACAATAGTAAGGCGTCCTATACATTACATATTGGATGATCATGAAGCTAGTCGTACAAAATGTCAGGACTAGCAAGAGTTTTAGTCAATACATGATCAACCCTAGGATTTGTCAATCATGTTACAGCCCGTAGGCAGACAGTAAATAAAGGTGCAATACGAGCTAACACGTGCTCGCCGGCTAAACGCCTCAAAAGAATAATTTTATAATAAAGTGGGAGAACAAAAAAAATCCACTCGTTGCCAGGGTTACGCCTGGTGTTCACCATCTGGCTGGAAGGTAGGTAGATCCTCTGGTGCTGCTCCGATATCTGGCCATACAAAACCAGCTGGGTTAGACCCCAGAAAGAGCAAGTGCCACAAATGAGACTTCACTTAGGAACTAAAACCAGCATATCATAATAGAATATTAAAGATAATAAATAAAGAACTGATAATAATAGAGATAACAACAGTAAACTGAGTACGAGGAAACCATTCAAGTAGCCAGGTCACAACCCTTAAACCAAACAAGGACCGAGGTTGTAACCCTTTACCTGAATAGAAACCCGTCTCAAATACTATTGGTATAGTGAAGACAATAAACGAAGAGAGGACACAGAACTGCTCCGGGGGCCAGGTTACAACCCTTAAACTAAACAAGGACCGAGGTTGTAACCCTTCACCTGAACAGAACTGGACCCCTGATCTTTATTGCTAAGGCCAGCATAATTAATCATGGTATTATGGTAAGGTAAAA
The DNA here is from genome assembly GCA_029216955.1 of Iris pallida. Taxonomy (NCBI): domain Eukaryota; kingdom Viridiplantae; phylum Streptophyta; class Magnoliopsida; order Asparagales; family Iridaceae; genus Iris; species Iris pallida. The sequence goes on along the minus strand of JANAVB010008800.1, from coordinate 13,805,971 downwards.
TATGACGAACATGGCATGGGGTTGCAATAAGACAATAACGAAGAGAGGACACAGAACTGCTCCGGGAGCCAGGTTACAACCCTTAAACCAAACAAGGACCGAGGTTGTAACCCTTCGCCTGAACAGAACTGGACCCCTGATCTTTATTGTTAAGGCAAGCATCAATAATCATGTCATGTCATAATCTTGCACAGGATCATGATAAGACTAAGCGAAAATAAACTCCATCCAATCAATCAAGGCCAATCAAGAGTACGGCTTGATACTTTTAACTAACTAGGGTTATCACAAGCCTAGTTACTAGCAAGATGCAATACGATTATCCCAACAGCCACAAGCCCTGCAGACCATCCGGTTATCCAGGTCGAATGTCCGTTTATGAAGAATGCAACACGTGACTGTGTGCTGGAAATGTGCCCTACTCGTCGGTAGGCTACAAGTCCACTTAATGCGCCTAGATAACAGGATTGCCTGTAGCTGGGAATCTCTTCATGTCTACTGAATTATTCTAGTTTATTAGCCTTAGTCAATTGCAGTAGGTATCCCTGACCGTGGTACTCAGGGATCCCCATCCTAGACATGATGCAAGATAGTACCAGTTTTTTGTACAAACACAATCGTCCACGGTGTCCAGATCTTTCATACTTGTCATGTCAGGCTAGCTGTCGTAACAGCATGCCGAGATATATCATGTCAGTTTACTTGTCAAGAGTGTGCCACAGCGGGCCACTATCGTGTTTTATTCTTACCTTATCATAAATGAGAAAAACTTGCATAAAATAACTAGTGACATATTCTTGAAGCCAAGGAAAAGATCTACAACTTTCATGTTTTGAGTTTTTCAAGATTCTAGTTACAAAACAACTTAAACAGGCAAAAACAGTGAATTCTTGCACAATCGGCACATGGGATTCCTGCACAATCGGCGCATGGAATTCCTGTGCAAATCGGCGTATGGAATTCCTGTGCAAATCGGCGCATGAGATTCCTGCACGAATCGGCGCATGGAATTCTTGCACGAATCGGCGCATGGGATTCCTGCGCAAATCGGCGCATGGGATTCCTGCGCAATCGGCGCATGGGATTCCTGCACAAATCAGCGCATGGGATTCCTACGCAATCGGCGTATGGGATTCCTGCACAAATCGGCGCATGGGATTCCTGCGCAATCGACGCATGAGATTCCTGCGCAATCGGCGCATGAGAAACTCACGTTGCGTCTTCAATACATGCGCGTAGGGAACCTACGCGCATGACACGCTCGGAGTTAAGGGATGCGTTGCCGGGACTTCACGGTGCATGGCCTCCCGGCGCATGGCCTCCTGGGCGCATGAGATTCCCGGCGCATGGGGTTCATCGTCCCCAAACAGCAAGTTCAGCCATGAAAGTTCCGAAAACTTGCCATGGCCATAACTTCTTCATCCGAAGTCAAAATCAAGCGAAACAAAAGCCAAAACTGTATGAAATTGAATTCTCTACAACATGGAACCACTAGTTTTGGGAAATACCAAGTTTTTAGAGATCAAAACCAAGAAAACTAAATAAGAAGGAACTTAAAACTTAGATCTACAAAAATATAACCATCAAAACCGAAAACTTCCAGTTCTAAAGAGGCTTAGAATCTAGTAAGGAAGAGAATAGAACAATAAAACATGAGATCCATCATGAAGCAAGTTTGCACTTGTCTAAGCTCTCTCTCTCTCTCTCTCCCTCCTGGTGGTTGAAGAAGTAATGGTGGAGAAGTAGTAATGAAGAGAGAGAATGTTAGGTGAAAATATATATGAGGATGATGGTGGTAGGTGGGAGGGTTCACCTTTGGTTCATGATGAACCAAAGCAAACCAAGCCAAGCCGAACCAACCCAAGAATAAACCAATCAATGAAATACTAGAATAAATCAAGCAGTGAGACTTGCAATACGGGTCAATTTACGTATACGTATACCAAGATACGCAATACGAACCACAGGCATTACATTATTAATACCTTAAAATCTGACTAGGGTCTGCTTCTAGAGATTGTAACTAGCACACCTACAATGGTTTTATTATGGTTCTAAGTCAAGGTTCTCAACTGTAGGATCTCGGAGACGAACTTGACTTCCTCCTCGGTACCGACATTCCCGATCCAGTCAATTAACAGAGGCAAATTACGGTTATGTTTTCTTGCATTTTATTTAGTAATTGTCAATTTGCATGTTTAAACCACATTGCTACACGGAACCCTCTCCTAGGGTTCAAATATTGATTGATATTGATTGTGGGGATTGGGGGAATAGTGTAACGTTTATGACCAATACCCCCCATATTGCATGATTATGCGAGCTTACCCCTCTTACACACGGGGATAAGCCGTATCGCGTCGCTAGAACGCTATTGTACAACCCAAGTCGGTCATAGACGATTACACATTCAAATCACATTATTTTTAATTGTTAAATTGCTGAAAAATATTGTTTCAACTGTTTAGCCTGTACTTTTCCATTATTATTTGAAATGTGAGATACATATTCGTACTTGCTCCCTCCTGACTGGAGACCCACATTTTTAGGTGACATTGAGGATGCTGAGCTATTGTATAATAGCTATTATGACCCGGTATTGTATCATGTAGTTTTGCCAGAGTCCCCCTTGGAGGACGCAGAACCTGAGGACGATGAGCCGACCGCCTAGCTAGTTGTTTTCCAGTTTTCTAGTTTTATTGTTTTGGAGTTTGTTAATTTGAATTCAGTACTTTGTTTCAATTATTCCATTTCCAGTTGTACCTTTCAATTGTTGAATAAAAGTTTTAAAGTTTTCGTATATACAAGTTGTGATAAATGTATAGATGTGGTTGTGAATACCTGCATATTGAACAGCTTACTGCCGCCGTCTCACAACGGTGCAGGCTGGACATGATCCGGTTCGACCCAAACAATTTTAGGATCGGGTCGTGACATATTTTTAGTGGTGGCCCATGTAGGTCGATCAACAACTTAGGAGAACATATCTAGAAACAATTAGAACACTAGAACATTAATTTGTCACAACATAGGACCGAAATATATTATAAATAAATATTTTTGTTTGTTATAGACTGGTAGGCTACCTTGCTTATGTTTTGCATCCTAAGCCTTATCCAGCATAGGCCGATTGTATGGTGGCCTATTTTACTATCTACTTTAGTTTCTAGATTTTATATACCTTTTAGTGTCCCTTGGCTTTCTGAGGTTATTTTTCTCCATGTCCTTATCATACTCCAGCATTCCTTAGCATCCATACTCTTTTGTTATTTATGAATTAGGATTAGATTTGTTTCCCAATCTCCTTCTTCAACAAACCTATTTCAAAATTTTTAATTAGTTGATCAAATCATACTTCCCTATCTTTATTTAGAATCTAGATCTATTTCACTATTTAGAGTTCAAATTCTTCTCTAGCAAACTTGGTAAACTTTTATCTATCCACAGTATTTTCACGACTAGTGTATCCAACCATTTATCTTGACATTATTTTCAATTGACTTTCTTGGGACCAATCCCGAACCAAATTCTTCTGAAACCATAAAGCCCCAAGGTTAATTATTACCAAAAGAATTGGTTCAACTTAGCTTGTTCACGAATCTTCCAAGGGAATTATTTACCAAAAAATAATTTCAATATTGATTGATATTTCCTAAGTTATTCTAAGACCAAGAATATTTTCATTTGTTGATTTCCTCTACTCAACTTGAAACCTTACTCTCCCTAGGCAACTTCTTGATCAATTCAAGGCCTAGAAAGCTTTTAAACTCAATGCTTGAGTATCATGAAGCACGAACGGTCAGAGAATTGATTCCATCCTAATATTGAATTTTTTTTAGTCATTAGAAAACTTTTTGAATTGTTAAATTATTCCTTTGAAATTTCTATGGATAAAGTTAAAAAAATATTCAGTGACCTAATATGGCTTCGCACATATGCGTCGCAACCATCTATTTGAATTATAGAAACTGCGAGTATACTGCAGCCAGTTGCGCACTGGCGGGGAATAGACTCTAAGTTGAAGTGATTCAGGTGTTGATTGGTTTTTGGATATTATTGAGACTACGTCATAAATGCATCAAATTTGTCTCCTATATTGTTCAGCCAGAAAATGGATAAAGTTGATAGACTACTCGAAAACCTATTACTATCCAAGTTATGGAGCCAAATTTCACTGCAGTCAGGTGCACTCTGGCGAGGCATGAATTTGAGGCAAAGTGACTTCAGATATATTTGGGTTTTCGAATATTATTAAAACTATATACATAATATGGTTATCTTTTCTGCACCATCAAATTATTCTGACTATTGTCTGATTAAAGGATTTGTATTTTTAATGGCTTTCCATTTTCAGTAATCTCTTATCACAGCCAAAAAGGATCGATTTTCTATAAAAATTGTATTTGATTCTTCCTAGAACTATTTAGGACCATATCAATCTCTATTGACTCAATCTCTTTCCTGTTTCAACCTTAGTACGTTGTATATATATATTTTTATATTGATTTATTCATTTATTTATTTATTATTAATTTTATTTTTATTTTTAGTTACATATTCTGGAAGCTGTGGATAGTTGCTGTTAGCTTTATATATTAAATAGTTGATATACATCTTGTAGATGACTATATGTCAATAGTTGATAGCTATATGCGGAAGAAACATAGATTGTTACCTATCTCATTTATAGTAAGGGCATATTTGGGATCAATATTAGTTAGCTAAAGTATAGGAAAGATAGAAGAATACCTTGAGAAAGCTAGCCTTGAGAGAGTGGTATGTCTTAACTTGTGACTTATTCGGGTTATAACTGTTGGTAGTGCTCACCAGTGCCTAAACCTCATTCAAACAAATGAAGGTATTTGGCGGTTTTAAGTTTTATGATTAAAGAAAGAGTTATCGGAAGATAGACGAAACGTAGGTAGAGTTTAGGATTTGGTAATGTTCTCCCATGGAGGAAGTGAATTTGGATATATATATATATATATATATATATATATATATATATATATATATATATATATATATATATAAACATGTGAATATAATGATCAAGTAAAGAAACACTTGACGAGGATCAACTTTTATGGTTAGATGACTACTATACCTAGAAGGGACGGATATAGCCATGGAATGAATAACACGAGCAATGGAATGATAGGTTCTAGAGAAGGAATAAGCAGAGAGGAATTGAGATAAGACCATTGGCATACAACTTTGGAAAGGAGCAATTGAATTTGCAATTTCTACCAAACATTGGAGGCTCATATTGGTTATGGTAAGAATGATTGGGATTCTGTGGTATTTTTGCTAATGCGTTTGGATGACAACGGTTGATAGATGCATAGTTAAAGATTAAAATTGATTAATGATTGTAATTCTGTCAATTGATTTCAAGAATTGAAATTTTTTTATTTTAAGTCATGGATCAACTTAAAAGAATTTTCTAAGGATTTACTATGGCAAGGGAAGATTGTAATTTTGATGTAGTCAGTTTTGGAAGACTGGCTGACAATTGGAAGTTGATGTCTGTAAAATGCTTTGATCGAGAGGCATACTTGAAATTGAAATATATTTGGCATACGAGTTACATACAACGACGGAAGAAAATTTGATTTAGGTGATTTATGATTCCAAATAAAGTAGTTCTAAAACCTTGGCATCTGCCTTAGTTTTCTGTAGATACTTAGAGTTCAACTAGTTTAGCAAATTAGAAATTGGATTTTGCTTGGGGTATTAATAAGATTGTTATTTTGTAAGTTAATTTTCCCGCATATCCTACCTTTGATCCTTGAAATAGTGATACGATATTTTTTTTATCCCCTTTTGATTATCACTCAGTCCTCAATGGAACTATCTTATCCGATTACATTCTAATCATAGATACATTATTCTAATCATCCTCGCTATCCTTCCATCATACAACTTGTTGAGTTCTCCTTAGTCATAAACCCTTATATCCTATTCCAATTTGATCTGGAATTTTTAGTCCCTCATCTCAGAAGATTCTATTATTTTATGCCTTCTCAATAAACTGTTGACATTCGTTTCTTTCTTTACTTTTCTGTTTCATGAGACCTTATTTGATCTTTTACTCTATCTTATGATCATTTGATTATACTTTAATCGTACCTACATTTTCACTTATGTCTAAAATAATTTTGATTACCACAATATTCTAACTCTATCCCAGATCATATCTAGATAATTTTGATCGTGTCTATATTTTATCATCTTAACCAGTGATCATGACTGTATTTGATCGCGGCTGATGATTTAAATTCTATGTTTGATAAAGGTTAAATGATTTTTGATTGTACCCCCTGCCCTTATCTCTGAAATTTCAAGGACGAAATTTTTTAAGGAGGGAAGGTTGTAAAACCCACAACCTATTTTTCTAGAATTTTTGGATAAATTAGAATTATTGCATTTTTAGGATTTTGTTTCGTCATCATAGTCCTGGATTTCCAGTTAGAGTTTTAGTATTATTATTATTATTATTATTATTATTATTATTATTAGTCGGGTTAGGAAAATATTATTTTTAAAAAAATTAATCATTGGATTTTGATTGTGGCCCTGTCCCCGATCCCGTGCCCGGAGTCCAACCCCGAGTCCGGACACCGACCCCGAACTCGAACCAGACCCCGTTTTCTCAAAGCCCGACTCCGTTCCGAGCCCATCCTCATTTCCTTCTTTTTAAATTCCGATTTATTATATACTTATACAAAAAAAAGAATTAATACTAAAACCTATTTCTAATTCCCCTGACCTGGTCACCCCACGACCAGGCCACTCCCCCTTATTCTCCTCACCACTCCTACTCCTTCTCCTCAGCTTTTCACCACAACCACATCTACTCTACTCTCTTTCCTATTCTCCAAATAAAAACCCACCACTACTCACCATAACCACCAGCACCATTCTCATTCCTATCCTTCCCCTATCTCCCTCAAACTTCTTCCCCAAAGCTCCCTCCTGTGCCCTAGCCCGACCAGAGCCCCAAGGCCGCGCCCCATCCAGTCGAGACCCCCCGGCCAGCATCTCCCGCCAGCCGCCCGCCGTGCCCTAGCCCCGGCGCCTCCCGCCGACATCCCTTCCGAGGTCGTGCGCCGCCTCCCGCGCCGGCCAGACCCCCGCGCGCCACCAGCGCCCCGGCCATCGCCTCCCGCCCGGTCATCTCCAGCGCTCGACGACCCGCCCGAGGCCGCTCGACCCCCCTGCGCACCGTTCCCGCGCCCGCTCGACCCCGAGCGCACACCCCGGCGGCCAGATCCACCCGCGCCCAGCCCTTTCTGGCGACCCCCGGCGCCTCCGACCCGAGGCCAGCGCCTCCCGCCAGCCGCTTTCCCCCGGCGACCCCTGCGTGCTGTTCCGCGCCACCTCCCGTGCGTCGGATCCCAGCACTCCGGTGACTCCGTGCCCGTCCGGCCAGCACTGTCCGCTGTTCGGACGCTGTCCAGCGTGTTCCTTGCGGCCCGGTCCGCTGTCTGCGCCTCCTGTGCATTCTTCCGAGCTGGTTTCCCGCTGTCCGCGGAATTCTTTCTTCTAATACTTCATCTGAGAGCTCTAGCCGAGCAATTGAGGTATAACTTCGTGTCCCCGTGTCCCTCCCATAGATAGTCTGTGATGACGCGGTCCCAACCCCGACGCGGGGATCGGTTTCACTAGTTGCGCTAGGGGATGCTTCTTCCGAGTTCGGCTCGGAATTGGTTCTGTGGTTGTTTTCTAAATTAGTATGCTCTATTTTTGGCCGTGGATTTATTATTTTGGGTTGGATATTCATCTTTGGGCTGGTAATTAGTGATCCATGGTTTGGGATATTTATTTGTGTTGCGAGTTGGCACCCTCCCAGGATTGGGTTGTCCCAGTTAAAGAGGAGGTGCTGCCGAAATTTTCGGAAAGGTTTTCAAAATAAAAAGTATTTAATTAAATTTAGTAAATTAGTAAATAAAATTCTATTTTCAAATCCGGTCTTTGCAAACGATTTATAAAATTGGTTTTGTCGGCTTTAAATGCGGATTTTGTGAGTTTCGTATCCCCGTTAGGCGACGACTGTATCGGTCGAATGAGCCTCGGCGAAACGCAAACGATACAGGGTCACCTGTACGTTGAGGCGTTAGCCAGCAACATGAGATTGCACGACCAAGTCTGAGACTCTTTAGTTTTTATTTTAATTATAATTTATTTTAGAACTGGTACTACTTTTAGTATTTATGGTGCAGGGCCTCGGCCTACTGTTTGGACCGTTCGCGGCACTCAGAGCTCGCCTTAGGATTATTAATTTATGTAAATAATTTGTAAAGGGCATAAGCCCAGTTTTTTCTTTATTTCTCTGTGACCCTGTATTGTGTAGGGTAGCTTTTTCTTATTTTTCTGGAATGTTGATTTTGCCGTTAAACGCGTAGAATATAAAATGGATATATTTATTTTATAAAGAAAATTAATAAGTTTTCTCATAATTAATAACCTGGTAATTTAGCAATTCACATGTTTTCTCATTTAAAAGAAAAAGCCTAGTTATATATATATATATATATATATATATATATATATATATATATATATATATATATATATATATATATATATATATACTTAAAATACAAAGTTTTGCCAAATTAACCGGTAACTGCTATTTTTTCCAAATTAATCAATAACCGACTTATTTAATTAAAATGATAACGAACATAGATTGCGACGTTAGACATTTTTTGGTAGATTATTAATACCTTAAAATCTGACTAGGGTCTGCTTCTAGAGATTGTAACTAGCACACCTAGAATGGTTTCATTATGGTTCTAAGTCAAGGTTCTCAACTGTAGGATCTCAGAGACGAACTTGACTTCCTCCTCGGTACCGACATTCCCGATCCAGTCAATTAACAGAGACAAGTTACGGTTATGTTTTCTTGCATTTTATTTAGTAATTGTCAAGTTGCATGTTTAAACCACATTGCTTCACGGAACCCTCTCCTAGGGTTAAAATATTGATTGATATTGATTATGGAGATTGGAGGAATAGTGTAACATTTATGACCAATACCCCCCATATTGCATGATTGTGCGAGCTTACCCCTCTTACACACGGGAATAAGCCGTATCGCGTCGCTAGGACGCTATTGTACAACCCAAGCCGGTCATAGACGATTACACATTCAAATCATATTGTTTTTAATTGTTAAATTGCTGGAAAATATTATTTCAACTGTTTAGCCTGCACTTTTCCATTATTATTTGAAATGTGAGATACATATTCGTACTTGCTCCCTCCTGACTGGAGACCCACATTTTTAGGTGACATTGAGGATGCTGAGCTATTGTACAATTGCTACTATAACCCGGTATTGTATCATGTGGTTTTGCCAGAGTCCCCCTTGGAGGACGCAGAACCTGAGGACGATGAGCCGACCGCCTAGCTAGTTGTTTTCCAGTTTTCTAGTTTTATTGTTTTGGAGTTTGTTAATTTGAATTCAGTACTTTGTTTCAATTATTCCATTTCCAGTTGTACTTTTCAATTGTTGAATAAAAGTTTTAAAATTTTCGTATATACAAGTTGTGATAAATATATAGATGTGGTTGTGAATACCTGCATATTGAACAGCTTACTGCCGCCGTCTCACAACGGTGCAGGCTGGGCATGATCCGGTTCGACCCAAACAATTTTGGGATCGGGTCGTGACAGTTAATCATCAATTTTAGCATTTTTATTTCATATACACTATCCTTTTCGATTTGTTGTTTCTTAATTGCTGACACTATGCACCATAAAACATCTTAGAGTAGTCCTTAGATTTTTTCTTTAAACATTATATATAATAAAAATATACATCTATACATACACAAATCAATAATTATTTTTTGGTAGTAGTAGTACTATGAATCTCATGAATGATAATATGAAAAAAAAAATCTTTTTGACGCACAAATAAATATGACAATAGATTTCGGGGAGAGAGAGAGATTATAACAAGGATATTTTTGACTTTTATGATCGTGACCATGAAGCCTACTTACAATTGTTTCATGATTGTTTTTTTTCCTCGAAAATCCACACACACAGGGTGCTCGAACCCTGCCGACCCCTCCGGATGTCCGCTCCACAAACAATTGTATCATGATTGTTATTGTTACAATAACAAATATTGTTGCCTCTATGTCCACCTAGTATTAAAAATGATCGAAATTTACAAAATGTTCAATATTGATATTGTGTATGTATGGGTGGATAGTATTAGGCTCAATGTGTCACCTGATCCCGATCCATAATTATATATAAACTGAAAAAAATCTTAAAAAATAAAAATAATACCACTAAGTCATTGAACGCAAGCCTTTACATATGATGTTTAAGTGAAAACAAACTTTGATGAATCTTTTTATTACATTATATTGTATGAGCACTAATATTTAATACACACACACATATCTTACACTATATAACGAGGCTTCAAAACAGCTCAAAAGTGAGCCGTCTAAGCCGTCATTATATATCACATCCATTTTATTTTTAAAAGAATAAATTATGTAAAAAGTTGTTGAAAAAAGTTTAAAATTATTATATATATTCAATATAAGGAAACAAACTCAACCAAACAAGATAATACCACACATCTTAACCACATGAGTTAGAAAAGATATTTGAATACAATTGAATAATATTCTTATTATACGTTATTATACGTGCAAAGCATGTGAATTTACTAGTATGTATAATGTCAATGACATTTGGCTCAAGTGGTTAGAGTGAGACATATGACATATACTCTCGGAGGTTACAGTTTCGAGCAACAGGGGACGCATATTTAATATCTTGTGGAGGAATTAATGTGAGGACAACCAGAGTACAGACTGGTTGCGGGTGCGGTACGATGCATGTGGAATACAAGTGCGATGCATGTGTAATTTTCTTTTTTGAGATTTCTCATAATCCATGACCAAAGGACTTGGATGCAGACGATAATTGGTGTTCATTACACGATAGTGGGTTGGGTTTCTTCTTCCCAAATCCCTACTTCAAGCCAATGTTTATCAGCATAGGCGGAACTACATAGGGGCTGAGATGGAGTAGACACATATAGGATGCTTACCACAATTATATATATATATATATATATATATATATATATATATATATATATATATATATATATATATATATATATATATATATATATGAGTCGGGCTACACATAGCCCATCATATTTCACTTCGATCCATCAAAAGTCGAATTTTTTGTTCAAAATAAGATTCATATCGATGACATGGTTTCCCTTGCCAAAGGCCAAAGCCCTAGACAAAATGTTGTGTCAACGCAAGGACTAACTTTATGAAGTTGAAAAGTTAGAGGAAACTTAGTCGGGCTACACATAGCCCATCATATTTCACTTCGATCCATCAAAAGTCGAATTTTTTGTTCAAAATAAGATTCATATCGATGACATGGTTTCCCTTGCCAAAGGCCAAAGCCCTAGACAAAATGTTGTGTCAACGCAAGGACTAACTTTATGAAGTTGAAAAGTTAGAGGAAACTTAAAGTTGGAAAAAAAGAAAAAGAAAAAAAGGAAGAGCTAAATAACCGTAACCAGAACCAAAATACAGAATTGGTCGATGTCACATCTAACCGAGTCTAGTTCTCTTCCCACCCATGTAACTAACTCTTGCATAAAATACTTAGGGTCTACTTGGTAATGGTGTTTTCACCGGTTTTGGGGTGTTTTTGAACCGACCGTTTATGAAAACCCCTGCTTGTTAATTTTTTTGAGGCACTGGTTTTCGTCGGCTCAAAAACCCCCCAAAACCGGTGTAATGTATTTTTGTGTGGCTTTTTAAACACCCCAAATCGGCGGGTTTTGAGCGGCTCTATTTTTTTTATTCCATTTATATCCTCACAAAAATAGATATAATTATAACTACCGATACCCTTCCCTATTTAATTTATTCGTGTAAAAAACTTTCAGAACCGCTTGTTAGTGAATTACCAAGCATGGATTGGACTGGTTTAAAAGCCGCTACTTAAAAACCATCCAAAATCGGACCCCTCATAACCGCCCATAACCGGTACTCTAAAAATACCTCATAACCGCTACCCCGATAATTGCCAAGCAGACCCTTATTTTCTTATTAAATGACAAGAACAATGGAGTGGAATGCTTGCAAGTTGCAACTTCAAGAAGAAGAAAAAAAAAAAAAGAGTGGAATGTTTGAAGCCTTTGTTCCCCAAATTTTGTGTGCTAATTTTAAAAAGAAAAAAAAATGCTCTATCGTGGTCGGCAGGACTCGAACCTGCGCGGGCAAAGCCCACATGATTTCTAGTCATGCCCGATAACCACTCCGGCACGACCACAATCACTTATTCTTATTTTAATTTATTACCAATTGTCTCTTTCATTTAGCTTGATTAGAAATTTATATTATGTCTTCTTTCCCTACGGCTTACATGTGTTTCACCAACTTTTTGTCTTCAACAAAGATGTACATGCATGCGCAAACGAATTTCTCGATTTGAACCTTAAGTAGTAGTCATGGTCATACATGAATTTCCAATATACATATTGAAATCCACACCATTCACCAAAATATACATTTATGATTTATTGATTAAAGCAGTTTTTATAACAAGTAATTCTTATACCATCAGGAAATTCTATGCATGCATTTTCTTAATTTCATGCGAGAAGAAATCACATAAATTAATAAATTTATAAAAATTGTTTATGATGTACTATTTCCGAATTAAAAAGAGTGTCTCGTGGCACTGAGCAAGTTCCTTTATTTGACACCAGGTCCGGACTTAATATGAGACCATGAGGCAGTTGCCTCAGGTCCAAAATTGTAGTGTATATAAATCCAACTAGAAAGTCTTGAATTTAAAGTTTAAGAGGGCTTACATAAATAAGAAGGCCCACCCATATGACTGTGGCTATGACAACTAAGAAGACCCATCCGGATTAATTTTTTTATTTTTAATGTATACTAAGCCCGAGAGAGGACTATGCGGCCCGAATTTGAATCCACAAATATTAGAAGAGGACTTTGTGGCCGCAAACTGAGTTATTTTTTAGGATTTTAAATTTTTTTGTAGAGAGAGAAAATTATTTTTTGGCCAATCGACTGTGGTCGATTAATTTCTTTGAGAAGCCACGAATGAGTAAGACCCTCTCTTTCCACATGTAGGATTTTGATCAATTTTTTATATGTATAAGTGGCACATTAGAAGTTAGTATTGAGTAAGATGGCACAGTATTTCTTTACCAATTTCTTTTTCAATGTCAATCTCATCTATCTTTATCATGTTAATAACGATGAATGTTTTCTTGACTAGTCATAATCTAATGGAAGGAAGTTTGATATCTGTTCTATTTGTTATTACAAAATTTATCATATTTGAGAAACTATTGGACGAAAGGCGAGAAATTATTTTATTTTATTTTAATTTTCTGGTAACAACATGATAATTAGCTTTAGAAAATGTTATGCTCAAGTATCATGGTTTTTAATTTGTTAGATACATGACAAAATAATTCTACTTGTTTATATTAACTTGTTTTACTTAATTAATTAGTATGGAAAAAAGAATCACTTTCAGATTGTAAGTCAAGAGATTACTATTTCAAGATGGATGGAATAAATAAAATACTGGAGAAAATTTGACTTTGAGGCCACAACATATGAAATTAGGATTTTCTTGTTGCACTCATATTTTGGTATATTTTTTAATTGCAATGTCAATAATGCCTTGAGGAAGCGTTTGATGGCCTAAGTTTTTTATTTATTTTTTATTACATATTACTATTATGAACTACACCAAGCATTGTTAGATTTTTTATTTATTTGTCTGGAACATCAGCTATATTTACACTATACCAAAACAAGATTTTCCTAACATTGATTTTTTTTTGAACACTAACATTTTTTTACCGTTACAAAATACTAACAATAAAAAACCGTTAGAAACTAAATAAAACAGTTAGGATAAATAAAGAAGCATAAAATTTATTTTTTTAATACATGTTATTGTTTTACCATCAGTTATAGCTGTTATTAACACTAATAAAAAATATCAAAAAAATAAAGTTTTGTCTCCCGTGAGTTTCAGGTGACATATAGAAGTGTTAGGAATTGAAAGTATTTCAAATCACCGATTCTTATCCCCGAGCCCTAATTTCATCTCTCCTCTTCTCCCCTCCTCTTCCCCTATCTCTTTCTCTCTCTTTCTCCTCCTTCAACCGAAACCCTAGGCGACAGAGCAATTTCATAAAGGACCTTGGTCGAGGTTAGATTGTGGCGACGTTTCGAAAGGATGTGGCGACAGGTCGGAAGGCAATGTAGGGGTTGAGGTCAGACACCGGTGGCGTTAGAGATCTGGTCAGCAAGAGATGGTTGCTGATTACTATCTGTGGCTAAAGAGGTCGGCACCGCCGACGAGGCAGTACGGAGGAGATCTGGTGCGAGCAGCAGCAGGACGTGGCGGAAGGGCTCCACCTCCTTCTCGTCGAGGCTCCAGAGGGAGAACGAGGAGCCAGAGCCTCCTCTCCTGATGCGGAAAAGTGCCAGCTTCAGTTGTCGGATCGGCAGTACTTGAACATTCTGCAGTCGACGGGCAGTCAATTCATATATTCGACCTTGATGGGAGGATCATCTACTGGTGAGTTTTGGTTGAGCTTTTTGTGTCGTTATGATGCTTGATAATGGGTCTCTGTTGGATCGGTGGGTGATAATGTCAGTCTCTTTGTTACTAATTTGTGTTTTGTGCGGTGTGTTTGGCGAACTGATGGTTTTGGGGGAAAGCTTGATGGTGGCAATGGATAGAAAAGGTGAGGTCTTTAGTAGTTTACTGGTGTGACAAATCGAGCTTTACTAGTTAGTATCTTGATGTTAATGATGTGCATCCCTAATTTTTCTTTTATTTTTTGCGGAGATTTTCGTATCATGCACTAGGTATTATAATCTCTAGTAATCCAGTAAGAAAATGTTATATGGCCTAAGAAGAGGAGAAAATGTTTTGAGGTATTTTTTGCGGAGGTTTTCGTATCATGCACTTTTGGGTGGTAATATTTTTATCTATTAACAACATATAACTTTATTTTTACTCATCATTCTAGATTAGGTACTTCTCTACTATGTCACTCTACTTTGCAATCTAATCACGCTGCATCAATATATAACCAAGTATTTCAATAGCATCATCTCATGGTGTATAATGGGCCGGTCTAGCCCGAGCCCGACCCAGGCCCGGACCGGCCCGCCCCCATTAAAGCCCGGCCCGGCCCGTCCGAGGCCCGAACCGGCCCGGCCCCCCACCCCCCAACGGGTCGGGTCGGGCCTCCCCCCCCCAGCCCGAGCCCGGCCCGGCCCGTAAAGAATTTTTTTTTTTTTTTTTTTAGAAAAATTTTTTGTATGTAGCAAGATTCGAACCCAGGACCTGCCAAACTGGAACTTTAAACCCACTGCTATAACCAATTTCTCTTATTAGTTGGGTGTTCAAAAACTACATTAGCTTATATATTAGGTTAAGATGATAAAAATGGAAAAAATAAATAAAAAAACAGCTAAAACCCGGCCCGCTCAGGCCCGGCCCGAGCCCGCTTAGGCCCGACCCGTCCAGCGCCCGGGCCACTGGGCCGGGCTGGGTTTGCAAATTTCCAACCGGGCCGGGCCCGGCCCGTCTTCACGCCCGGTCTGGGCTGGGCCCGGCCCAAGTCCGACGAGCCCGAATTTTCTGGGCCGCGGGCCGGCCCGGACCGGACCGAATAACACCACGAGCATCATCTTTCCATATCATCTGAACATGGGGATTCGTGGAAATGCTATAACATAAGAGTATCACCTAGTGGAACTTTGGATGTAAGCGAGTGACAAGGTAATCATGCTGCACCGATGTAACGCTCCAGTCCCAAAATACGTAGGACTAGAAACGTAGACATGCCAGCTGTATACATACGAAGTACATAGCCTTGTATGTATACATAAGCTGTAATATGCAGTAGAAACATAACAACTAATCTCATCCACAAATAAAGAAAAATAAAGAATTCATATAATCATCTATGGAAATGTATTTGTACAATATGTTGGACGGAGACAAATCCACTACCAACAAGCAAAGGACGAAATACATGAAAAATGAAATAAGTTTGGCGAGCGAAGCGAAGACGATCCAAGCGCAATCATCCTCGAAGAAATGGAGATGGACACGGCTAGAGCTAGAACACCTGCGAAAGACAATAGCACACACCTGGCGAGATAACCAGGTCCTCAGAGGGACGTAACAAGACACATAATATCATGCCATAAAACTGAATAAAGTTAGCTCAACAGAAAATTATATATGACTAAACAGATAAAGGTTCTTAACCATTCTATGTGAAAATGCAATTTGAAGACAACGTTCCACACAAGGGCTCTCGAGACTAGAAACACGGCGCATTAGCGTTTCAACCAAGGCACTAGTGGCGTCTAGAGAAAAGTAAATGCACGACCACTAGCTCTTGGGTGAGTCACTAACGGCAGCTAGAGGAAAGTAATTGCACGGCACATTTGTGTTTCAACCGAGGCACTAGTGGCATCTAGAGAAAAGTAAATAAGTGCACGGCACACTAGCTCTCGGCTGAGTCACAAATGACAGCTAGAGAAAAGTAAATGTGTGAAAGCCCCTGCGCCTAATAACTGTCTTCACCCTCCCCATGCACTACTCTTGCTGAATCCACACCACGATATTTCTAATAACCGCTAAGTCTTCTAGACAACTATATTAGCAGTTATATCCTAACGCTCGTCCTGTACGCACCGATGTATGGTCGGTACGCAAGTCCGAATCTATATGAGACACGTGACATCGTGGCACACATGTGTCGAGTCAATGAATGCGGCACAAACAAAGGTGGTCCCTTAACTCTAGGCCAAGTGCATAAATAAAACTAAAGTATAATAATTTGCAACTACATATGGTTTTGAAAGAACAAGAAATAAAACATGCATGATATTGAGCAAAAAATTAAACAGTAGAGGCAAGGTGTCTTGTCTGATGTCCGAGTGAGGTAAGATGATGTCCTGGCGACGAATCAACAACAACGCACAAAGAGGAAGGTGCAAGAACAACTTCAGATGCTGAAAATAGTCTGTTATCTAATTATAATTAATACTGCACCTATTACATTTATTTAATAAATTCTAAAGTTAGGATATGGTATAGGTTTTCGTATTAGCTTTTCGAAAAACTAAACGGATCGCATTTTCGTTTTCGGAATCTCCCGAAATCGCAAAAATACTGAAACACGTTTATTTTTGGGACACTAGATACTCAAACAGTTTTGTAGAAATCTACAGAACGAATTTTATCTATTAAAATATGTTTTTGAAAACCTTACCTCGATACGCTTCTTAAAAAAAAACTGGAGGCGAAACGGAGTTCGGAGCTAGGAGATATCGTCGTTCCAAGTTGCTCTTGCTGCTAAAAAGCGGGGCTGAATTCTAAAAACGAATTTTAGAGTTTCTATTGGACTAAAAATAATTTCGAATTATGGCTGATAGAAGGGGGATGTATTGGGTTTATATATATATTTATTTCAGATTTATCTCCTAAATTAGATAGGATTTGATTTAAATAAAAAACGATCTAATTAATGCTAGATATGATTCCAATAGGATAAGAATTTCTAATGGATAAATCTTCTCATAAATTTAAATCAAATAAATTATTTAAAAAATAAATCAATTTGATTGCAATCCTTTAAATGATCACCATAATAACTTTAAGTATTATTCTATATTATCAAATAATTCAAATCATATGAATCCAAATCCAAATCAAACTCAACATTATAACTTTAAAATAATATCTAATATTTATCAAAATAATTTAAATCAAATAATAAATAAATTATTTAATCAAATAACATCTCAAATCTAGATAAGACAAATCGTAATGCTACAATTAGTCATCGTAAGTATTTTAAACAATATTTAAATTATCAACATAATTTAAAGTATAGTTGATAACCATCAAGATAATTTAAATAAATTCAGACATAATCAAATAACTGATTAACATATCAAAATAATACTCGATGTCATTAAATATTATAAAACTTACTTTTATAAATCCAAATTGTTATTTAAAAATAAATAGACAAAAAAACCTTTTATCGCTCATTTTTTTTTAAAACCAATTTTTTTAGAAGACCAAAAATAATAAAAACATATTTTATATTTCAAATAACAAATTCGAGAACATTTTTTTTAGAAACATTATTTCAAACCATTAATTTAAAACTAGTTTTTGGTAACAAAAGTAATCATAAAATATATTTTATAAAATTTCTACGAAAATTACTTTTAAACATGAAATTAAAATATATAGATATAATTTAAAAAATAATAATTTCGGGAAGATGAGTTACAAATCTACCCACCTTTGAAAATTTTTGTACTCGAAATTTAAGGACTACTAGGATAGACGGACTTGGTTGATCGGTAAAAGGATAGTAAGAATTTATGATAAAAGAAAATAGATGGAAGGGAAAAGAGAATTTCTTTAATGAGAACATTAATCAATTTGGATGAAAAATAGACGAAGTGAATGGATATGGCTTGATGTGCACAGACACGATGCACAAACACATTTGTAGGTGGAGAAAATTAATTGAATAGAGAATAATGAGCCTCTCCTTATATAGGAGGTGGAAGCTACTATTTAGATAAGGATTATGATAGTTGCAAATCCCTTTAGATAATTCCTCTATTTATTTTAAATCAAATTCAATAAATTTCAATCCAAATCTAAATCAATTTAAATCTAATTAAATTTCATCATTTAGTTTAAAATCAATCAACTTTCAAATATATATATTAATTTAACTATTTAAATAAATTCATAAAATTAAATCAAGATTTAAATCGCCACAATAATTTCAAAATATATTTTCCAAAAATACTAATAATAATAATTTCAAAAATTATATTATTATTTAAAAATAAACTAATAAATAATTACAAAATATATATGTATGTCCAAATAATATTTACATAAATATACTTTTATAATATACCATTTTATAGGAAAATTATTTATTATTATATCTGTATAAATGAAAGGCTTTTCATAATTAAAATCACAAACTTGGAAATTTAGGTACGATAGCTAAAAATAATTATTATCTATATTATTTCGAAACTATAAAAATAGAGAAAATACTTTTCAAAAATATGTACGCTCGCACATAGTCGTACTCGTCGAGCAATTACGAAAAATAAAATTTTGTGCGCGACGTACAATGCAACTACGCGATGTACAATATACAAAAATAAAAAATCAGTATCAAATTTATTTAAAAAATAGTAGAAATTTAGGGGTTTTACATCCTACCCAACTTAAAAGAATTTCGTCCTCGAAATTAAGAATTAGTAGGAGGGTGAAAAGACATAAGGGGGTATCGGTGGAGAACAATCAATTATAAGGCTCAACAAAATCATGTCGTAAGAAGTTCCGATCTAGATCATAGAAAAATAATACGGGTATGGTCGTGGGTAGTGAATGAGGGTCATGAGTTTTAAGCAACAATTAAAAAGTTAGGGGTTAAAGTTAGTCATGATAACATGCAAGGAGTAATATGGTATCAAGAGGATAAATGGAAGACCTAAAAAGATATGTTTTGAGAGTAGGTTGAGGGCACGATTTAAGAGAACAAATTTAATTTTACTCCTAAATTAAGCGATTAGAAGGTCATGATAGTAAATATAGGGCCGAAAAAAGGACGAGTAGTTTAGGATGAAGATATAGCAACATCGAGTGGGAACGGTCATAGTCGATAGGATGGCTAGAGGAAGTCCTAGTGTAACGCCTTCGTCCTTCTAAAATAGGTGAAGGCGAAAGCAATATAGAGTTCGAAGGAGGCGTTATCGAATACGAATACGTGGTTCAAAGGCGACCGAATAATTCAAAAGGAGTTGCCAAGGCAGTCACGGATGGAACTTTAGAGGGCAAGTTTAGCTATGTCCCCATCCACGTAGAACGATAGATGTAAGTGAACCAAAGTGCACTAGGTTGATCAGACCATCATGCACCGGTTCTGATCACTACAACAAAAATACCTTTTAATGACGGCTAAAAAGCGTCATTAATTGCAAACCATGACGCTTTTTTTCTCAGTCCAAGCGTTATAAAATCGGGTGTTATAAATGTTTTTAAAAGCGTTATAGATAATTCATCCAAAACCGTCATTAATAGGTTTAATTTCTGCTACGTTTTATAACGCTCTATACTGCATGTTATACATTCCAAACGCTGCTCAATTCAATTCGAAAACAACCACTTTGAACCATATTCACAACAAAGTATTGAAATGTAATATAAAGTACCATTCTCCATTTCATTGTCTCAAAATAGAGTATTTTAGCTACCATTCTACATTTCTCCATTTCATTATATACATCTTCTCAAAATATATAGAGTATCCAATATAGAGTACACTTTAGCTACATCAAAACTATCGACATCAAAAATATCACAGATACTGTAGCGAAGAAGCACACTTATAGCGCTTCAACTTGGTCACATGAAGACTGTCCATAGCACATGTACGTATAGCAAAATCCTGAAAAAGAAAGCAAAACCCTATATTTTAGAGTCTGTCAATTTTAGAGTCTGTGATTTATATCGAAAAACCGAGAGTATCAGAGTACTCTAATAAAAACCGAAACCGACAAATAAAGTAAAACATCTAGGCATGGCATAGTGGACGTAGTCCCAAAATCAACGATGCAGGCATGCTAATGGAGATGTCATTCCCGAAATAGAAATACTCCCAACTAATATATACCCGCATGTGATTTATAACGAAAAGCTCCCAACAAAACACCCACAGTACCAAGTTAAACCCATCATGCATAATAGATACCCAACCAACAATTTTAATCCAAATAGCAAAACATCTCCTACAGCAAAGAAATCTTTCCAACCCAACATGTATAATAGGGAAAATCTAAACCAACATCCCACAACAAGTATAGGAAGGAGGCCCCAAGCAACAATTTATACAAGAAACCCAAACCAACAATGCATGCATCACAAATAATTCCAACAGCAGCTAGGTAACCCGAAACCGAAAATGATCCAACAGCAAGTAAAGAACCGAACATGATCTAAAGATCATTCCCGCTTCACAAACAAAGACAATCGTAGGATCATCAAGCCAAAATCGAACCCAACACATATCAGTCGATCGAAACCCTTTTTATGTAGGGATCGAGATCCAACAACATCATCGACAAACAAAATAAACCCAAAAACTGAAATCAATCAAGAGTTTAGAATTTATACCCCAGAATTTGGTGTCGGAATCCGAAGGGAGCCTTCGGACTCGGCTCGCAGGCACGCACAGTGCCTCGCCGGGTCGCGACTACAACTGTGGAGAGGCTACATCATCGACACGAAGGTATCCTCACATCCGTGTCCAGTATCGACTCGTACAAACACGAGCGTATCTGCACCCAGAATGAACAACCCAACAGTACCAACATACAAACTACGACTAACGACAAGAAACGAAATGAGATATATAAGATGTCTCAGATAAGGATCAATAATCATCTGCTGTACTAGCGTGCCATAACACGTATAGGACACGTCCCGACATGGAGCCAGTGTATCCGATACGATCTGCAACGCTTTGGTTCATGTAGCTCCCCTTCCCGAAAATTCTAAAATATTCTATTTTTTTACTTATTTAATTAAATGGTGATTTTTAGATTTTACAAATAATTAATTATTATATTTATTTGTTATATTAAATTGTTATAGTGTGATTTGTAAATTATGCGCATATATATAATATATATATGTGTATGTGCATGTATATACATAAATATATATAATATAACGTGTATGTGTATGTAAATACAAATATTATTATAATAGGTGTGTATGTGTATATATGAATACATATAATACCTTGTATATATATATATATATATATATATATATATATATATATATATATACGTGTACGTATATATAAATATATACTATATTATGTGTGTAAGTGTATATATATATAAATATATATATTACATGTCTAAAAAAATATATGGATGTATAAAATATATTCAAAAGCATATAAGGTATTATATGTATACAAATATATATAGAAATATAGAAATATATTCAATAGCATATAAGGTATTGTATATATATAGAAATATATATATGGATATATATATATATAGAAATATATATATGGATATATATATAGAAATATATATATATGGATAAATATATATGAGGCTAAATACTTATATATAATCCCAGCCCAGGCCGGCCCATGAGCCAGGCCCACCCAAAGCCTAAGTTACAATTCCCCCAAACCGAGCAGCTGAGCCATGCTCAGCCCTCCTTGCGCAAGAGTTCCCCAACCCGACCCCTTAACAGCCCAGCTGAGCCATCAGCCGAGCCCAGGCCCATAGCAAACCCAGCCCATGCAAGTTTTCCCCCCGCGTATAACCCAGCAGCAGCTAGGCCTAACCGAGCCTTCACACCTGAGCAGTAGAGACCCAAGCGTGAGTTTCCCCGTTCAGTATTTATACTCGAGAGAAACGGAGGGATCGATAACGCTCGAAACCCTAACTCCGAAACCCAACACCCCACGCCTCCAACTGGGCGCCTCCCCCGGGCGCACGCGCGCGCCACCGCGGCCGCCGCCGACCGGCCAGACCGCGCGGAGGCAGCGCGCGCACACGCGCGCGAAACAGTGCAAGCAACAGCGGCAACAAGGCGAAGAGGTGTTTTCGACGAGCGATAACTCGACGATCGCTCGATCGTTTCACGTTTTGCAAACGTTGGTACGATCTCGATATAACCAACCTTGCTTCCCTTCAATTAGTTTATTTTGTTTTTGATTTGTATGCGACAAGAATTGAGTTCCAAATCGAGGAAAAAACTCGATTTTTGGATGTCAGAGCAGTCCCAAACACCCAACTTCACGTCGAATTTTCCGCCAATCTATCCTTCGATTCAGGAAACTTTCTAAACATAAGTTAAACCCAACATATAGGGCTAGAAAATTCCAGTAGGAAGTTTGTAGAAATTTGCTTTGTACAGAGAAATAAACACATGTAAACTTCGTCAAAAACCTGTTTTCGAAAATTAGAAAATTCATCCACACGACGTGCGTCCCGCCATTCCGAGCGACGTGGTCGCGAACCGAAAGCATCGAAAGCTGCGTATCGGCTTCGTGGTCGTGTGGGCTTTGGCAGAATTCAAATTGGTCGCGTGTGCGCGACGAATTTGATACGTATCCGTCGAAATTTACCGTATCGTGCACTTTGCAAATTCTCCAATTACTTTTTGCACGCTCGTCAGATCGAGACGAAACTTGCGCCAACAGAACCGTATCATTTTTCTGGTCCTGTATGCCAAGTTTGGTCCGATTCTGAGACCGTTGATAAAATCACCGTTTTGCGGGCCCCACGGTCCCACTCAACGGGCGATTTTGTGCATGGTCCGCCGGAATCCAACTTTGGACATACGGTTGGGTTCGTATCGAAAAACCACATCCGTAGACATGTAGTTTGACGACTTTAGAGACCGTTGACTCTGGCACACTTTTCGGTGCAAAGCGGGTCCAACGGCGGACATCATTTTTGCCCGAAATTACCGTTTTGCCCCTGTGTCCAGAATTGGACTTAAGGACAGGCAATCCTAGCTATTTTGACTATTCTGAGAATGTTGGTACTATTTATTTCAGCATCCGGAGACTTCTACATGTGTTGACTGATTGTGACTCATTGAGCGGTATTGTATTATTGGTTTCTCCAGCGAAGGACCTCAGGCAAGTGCACTTTCTGATTGCTTTTCGATTCATAGTAGTCTTTTCATTTCATGTCTATACATATATCTTGCTGCTTGTTGACACGCTCGTCACACGGAGTAGTCGGAAGGGAAAATATCTTAGTAAACATGTGGACTACCCAGAAATATTCCCAAAATGTCTATTCTTGAACGATAGCAGCTGCACACGACACGTGCAGTGAGCCGGATTTACCCCCTAGACGTTCACATGTCGAAAAGGATATTTCACACCACCTAGATAGATGTCTTTTATTAGTTTTTTCCTTGTTTATTTCTCTACCGTGCTATGTCATCAGTTTTCTTACTAGCTTTCATATTCCATATGCTATTTTCATGTCTTGTTAATTCTATTATGTTTTCGTTTTGTCGTCGGTTTGTGTACTTGTTCCATTCCTGACTGGAAACCAACATTTTTCAGGTTTATCCGCGATCACTCTTAGTACTGGGAAGGCTTGGGTATGCTGAGGACAACCTAGAAATAGATAGCAGTTGTACTCAATTCTATTAATTGTAAAATCTTGTATTTTTCTTTAATTATAAATCTTGTAAATGTTGTAATAAATCTAGAAATGTGAATGAACAACAAATGTTGTATTTTGAGCATCTATTTCTTGCGGGCTTGACAACGTTCTACCGCCGACTCTGCGGCGTAGGCTAGCTTGGACACGTCTCGTATCCGAATAGCGGGTGCGGATCGTGACAAATTTTTGTGGTGGCCCATGCAGGTCAGTTTTCGCAAAAGATTGCGAACTCGTGATGGTACGTTAGTCGTACTATTGCGAGCCTGCGACCAGGAAATGCTCATTCACAAACTAGGATTAAAATGATTTAAGAGAATGACAAGGAGTCCCTTGTTTAAATTGACCGTTGGGTAGTTAAGGTTATTAGATAGGTCATACAATTTAGATAGCTTGCTAGATCCCTATAGGTACACTAATACTTTTGATATGACATTATGATCCAATGTAGATCCACTATTCGCTTGGTTAGTTAGGCCTTCACCTTGATAATCTGTTCAATTATCTTTTTGTTCTGTTAGATATAGACATCACTTCATGAGTTAGAATTGCCTGTTTTTAAATTCTATTTTGCTGTAAAGAATTAATTTGTAATTTCTGATCCTGTTATCCATATACGAATCTCAAGTCAGATTTGATTCAAGGTTTTCCCTCAGCTAATTGAATTGTATATGAAATAAATGTTAGGATGTTCTTGTTTTTATTGTCTTTAGTTATTTCCTCCCCGATCAGTCTTCTACTTTAAGGATTGAGACTTACATGCAGGTGTTTACGCTTTCTACCATAGTCAACTAAGTTAAATCCCTAGCAGCTCTTTGACGTTCTTAGAAATATAGTTGGAGCGTTTTACCGACTGCGATGACTAGACAGCAGCGTACTGTCGCCAATTAGCTGAGAGCGGAGAGTGTGGGTTCACTGCAGCCAGCAGCGCACTGGCGAGGCTCAACCCATAGAATTGAAATCATTTCGGAGAATCATAGTCTATATAACATTGCTAAAACTATGTTCTTGTCTACCTCTTTAGATCTTAGATACCCTTGTGTCGATATAGAGTAGAGTACCTGATAGCCTATCACAATTGAATCATGGAACCAAGGGTTGCCACAGCCAGAGTATACAGGCGAGGCATAATTCTCGGTAGAATGATTTCAGACGTGATTATAAGTTTAGGATAATATGGAGAGTAGGAAAATCCTCTGTGTATACCATAAGACCTAAGGCCAAAAACTGGTAAAATTTCTGTAAGTTAAGTAGCATGTCTCCCAACCTCGTGTTATGTGGTCCTTGTGACCTATTGACGAGGTAATTGACTGACATTAATAGGTTTACTTAGAATATAGAATTTAGAGTTCCATAACCCATTAGTCAACCAAGGCCTTAAGGAATAAGAAGATAGAAGGTTGACCGTATAAGCAAGAACACCAGGTAAGGTTTTGATTTTTTCCAAAACTCGAACTACTTGTATCTCTTTTCAAAAATCTCGCCTACTTATATTTTGAATATCTTGACCAATGCTGCTATTACAGCCTAGTTTTTGCAAGCTTACTCTTTTATCGAGCTTGATTCGAGACATATGTTTATTGGGGACGTCCGCTAACATATTGCCAAATCAGAATTATTGTATTACGGTCTGATCAACCATGATGCATTTGGTTCGCACTTCATTTAATTACCCTACGTGGATTGAGATATAGAGGTATCCAAGATCTCATCCGCGGCTATATTGACAATTCCTCTTGAGTTATATTCGTCCTTGAATCACGTAATTGTATTCGATGACATCTTTTCTTGAACTCCCTATTATTTTTGTCTTCACTGATTGGTAAGACGAAAACTCATAATTGATAGATAGATACGGAGTATTTCCAATGACTATGATAGTTGTATACACAAGTGTAGCTACCATCGGCCAGTCATGTGACCAAAACCTTGCCTTGAGTTACTCGTCCTCCCTCCGACATTAAACCTGCTATTTTGATCTTCTGGTCATTGGAGTCCGAGAATGATTAGGATCTTTTCTTGACCAAATGCCAACCTAGGGGACTACCTATGCTCAGGAGACCAATTATTGAAGGTCTCTAATCATTTGTTTTGAAGCTTGCTTCAACTAGAACCCTTGTGACAATAGTCCGACAGGTTTGACCCCAATAGAAATTTACGACTCAGTTGTTAGAAATCTTTTCATATAATGTGCCTTAGAGTTGGTTACCCCGTCGACAACTCATGTATACTGTGGACGAGTAGGTCATCCTATTTTATAGACCATGTGTCATTGCACACACACTCGTTTTCCATTTATTGAGGAACGACCCTTGACTTGACTTATATCTACCGTATTCCGTATGCCGTGCCTTATTCTTTATTAACAAGAGTCGAGGTACAATATCCGAACTTTTGAAATTCTTCTAGCCTCATTATTCCTAAAATCCTGTCCTAACTCCTAAGGTGGGTAGACTGTAAGCCTTCTAAAATTTTTAGGATATACCCGGATTACCGAGTGATTAGAATAACTTCCATTAGGATGACGATTAGTGCCCTTGGACTCCCACTTTCCATTTAGATCATTTTGTATCCCCGACCGTGTCATTAATATTCGGAGCACGGGACCAACTGTTACCTTTCAACAAATTTCACATGTAAATTCTAGACGAGTCCACCTTCATCTAGGTATATCGTGTCCCACTCAAACACGTCCCCTTGTACTCTATTTTTATGGTACGACTTTCAGGTAAAAAGGACTAGCTATAACCCTTACCATAATACCGGTATACTTCCCGACTTCTACTAGAGCCTCAACCTCGACTCAATTCATTCGACCCAATATATGGTTGTGATCTACGCGAAGTCCACTACGCGCATGCCATTGGTGTGCCACCCAATTGAGACCTCATGTGCTACTTAAACACAAAAGTCACTAAAGACGCACTTTGAGCTTTAGGGACCTCGCCAACAAATCCGACTGGTATAGGTCCTAAAAAATCAAGTTGCACCTATCAACAAAGTCAGAAAATTAAGAAATACAACTTTCAAATGAACTGCACATACATCAGATTGCGCATCATTTCGATTGCGCACACTGGACTGCGCACACTTTCAACTGCACAGACTGACGTGGCAATGTCATCATTATCTGACAAAATCAAATCTTTCTGACGGCTGACAGCACGAAGAACGAGAAGACTGTTCGTTTATTGCGCCGCACAGCGCTCGAGGACAGCTGTACATGCAGCACAATCCAATGCCTGTGCAATCCAGTTTCTGCGCAATCCATATCTGTGCAATCCAAAGTCAGCGTAATTCATGTGGCGTACTTCATCCTGACAATTGACAAAAGTACACGTGGCACTCATGCCATCAATAGCTCATTACGTGGCAACCGTCTACACACGATCATGCGCAATTCAGTCAAAAGTTGCCATGTGTCCAAGATAGTTGGACCACGATCCAACAACTGCCTGCGCAGTTCACTGTTGCGCAATCCAATTGCTGCACAATCCATCATGCGCAGTCCAGAATAACTAAAAGTTAGTTATTTTCAGAACTCTATAAATAGAGTTTCAAGTCTTCATTCAAAGGAGACCAGATCATAGAGAGATCAGACATCAAAGTTCAGAAATCAGAGAGTTCAGGAGTTCTTGCTAAAGTGCTGCTGCATTCTTCCGAGGCTTTTGCCTTCAATTCTCCGAGGCTTTTGCCTTCAACTTCAACTTCAGAGGCTATCGTCTTCAAAGTTCACATCGTCCAAGGAATAAAGCAATCGTCTTCTAGATTGGATTCCTAAAGTTGTACCTATCCCAGAATTCTTGTAATCTTTACAAAGTTTGTATCAATAAAGCTTCATACTTTTATTTTTGCAAACAAAATGGCGACCCTGCTGGGGACGACTTTCTCCTCCGACGAGGAAGTGACAACTCAATGTGACGTAGCGTCTATCGAAAAGACGCAGAAGACACTGGTTGTGAAGATCAACCAGACAGCTTATGAGGCGATCAATTCCAAGACCACTCCTCGCACTGCAACCACTTCTGCCACAAGCAAAGTGCGCCCAGTGTGGGTCCCAAAGACTGCTGCGCAGTCTATTGATGCTGCCAGCAAGACTCCTGCGCAGTCTGCCAGCAAGACTGCTGCGCAGTCCAAAGCTTCTGTCATCAAGCCTGCTGCACAATCTGTCTTAATTAATGCTGCGCAATCTGCTGTTGCCAGTATACAGAGTACTTCATATGCTGCCTTGGCTAAGTGCAAGACTCCTATGCCTCTGGCGCAGTTGGCTGCCAATCTTCCTGCGCAAACCAACACTTCAACAACCAGAGTCCACCATAGGCACTCTATGGCAAGAACTCCTGATGCGCAAACCACAGTCTCTGTGGCCAGAACCAGTGCGCCATCCACCCATGCGCAAATCATGCCTGCACAATCCAAGAGTAACAGCCTTTTGGCTAAACTCTCTTCTTCTCTCAACAAAGGGAAAAGCCTTGCTCCTCCTCCCAAACACACTGTTGCTACGAAGCAATCCACTGGGGGTAGTCCTTTGGCTATTTCTCTTCCTCCTCAAAACAAAAAAAAGGCCCGTTGATCTTTTTTCAAACTTCCTTGTCCCATGACTTGGAAGACAACAGAGGGAAACGCTCTTTAGCTAACCCTTCTTCACAAAACAAAGGAAAAGGCCATTTGGTCTTTTCTCAATCTTTTTCAATTTTTACTGTAGAAGATCAATCTGAACGTGCCTCGGCACCAATCAGTACTAGAACTCTTTCAAATAAGGATTCTTCTTTCCTTCATGACAAGAGAACTTGTACTGATCAAAGAGGTATTCTGCCTACTCCGGTAGCAGAGTTCCAAGACCTCCCAACTCTCAAGATATCCCGCTCAAGACAAGGAAAATTGCTGGTGTCTCAAACAGAAACCCCTGGGGGTGAGTTTGCAGATCTAAGGACTTATCTCAACAGGCCTACTTCGGCGAAACGCAAACAACCAATGTCGAAGATCAAACATCAAAGACAAACTTCTGGGGTCAAAGATCCCGACACTTATGCCAATGAAGTGAGCACTTCCCTGTACACTCAAGGGACTAAACAGTTGAAGAATCGGAATCATGTTCCGAACATTATCAAAGAACAGATCCCTCGGAGTTTTTCTCGTCCTGCTGTTGTTCCCGATCTCCGAGAACATCTCAGGCAAAAGCGAGACAACGTCTCAACACCTCCAGTTCAACCATCTGATCATCATTGCAACCACAAAGTCATCATCCAATGTTGTTGTCAAACAACAAAATGATCTGTCTTCGATCGTTTGACTTTTGCAAACTCTGAAGTAGTGTCAGAGGAAGACGAAGTCTTGTACGCTTCTGTCAACATGACTTCCCGAGACACTGGGGGTAGAAAGTGCTCCAAGCACGGCAAACCTCGCCGTCCTAGTCAACGGTATCTAGATTTACTTCAAGAATCTTCTGAAGGAGTATTTCGACATACCCGATCCCGAAACCAAGATATAATCGGTCAAAGGAATCTTCCTCAAGATCCTTCGGGTTATCTTTCTACTTCTCAGTCAGGAGACGATTCTTTCTCCGACTATGATGCATACAGTGAAAGCTCTGAACAGACAGTGTCTTCCACTGTACCAAGAGAAGTGACAACTTATGTTGTCACTGATGATCCAGATGCTTCAACTTCAGCAAATCAAGAACAACGAATTGCTGCACTTGAAGACAAGCTAAAAACTATGGCTGAAATGGTTGCTAGTATGCATTCTATCATAGTGGCACAACATGCCACACCACCGACTGTACCTACTGCTAGTCCTGAAATCATAGCATCATCAGTACCTGTCAATGCTGGACTGGGGGTAGTGTCTCCTCAAATACCTCCTGTACAAGTACAAGTTCAAACTACACCTAGTCAGTCAGGGGCTGGGGGTAGTGCTTACAATGCTGTTCCTCCTCCTACCACTCTGACTCAACCTGCTCCTTCTTCGTCATCGGAAGACGCCAATGAAGCTGTCAAACTCTTGCGAATCCAGTTCGAAGCCTTCAAAGAGAAAAACAACTTACAAAGATTGGGGATCAAGCAGCCCTATCCAGTTGAATGAAAAGAAGTCCCGTTCCCGCCAAAGTACAAGATCCCAACGATCTCTTTGTTTGATGGCAGTACTTCTCCTAGCCAGTTCATCAATCATTTTGAGGTAATGACCGTTCAACTCCAGCCAAATGACGCTCTTCTTACCAGAGTGTTCGTCGGTTGTTTAGCCGGTGTAGCATACGACTGGTACAGAAGTTTGCCCGATGGTTGTATTACTTCTTTCTCAGGTCTCAAGCAAATCTTCCTGGAACGGTTCTATGAAGGATTCAACGACATGACTATGTCGGCTCTCAACAAAATCAAACAAACACAACGAAACTGCTGAGAGTTTCATCGAACGGTTCCGCCGTGAAGCCTTGAAGATGCCTCCCGGAACTCCAGCTGCTGTCACTATTGATACTTGTAAGGTAAATCTTTTGCCTATCATTAGTATGTGGACAGGATCTACTCAGTTCCAAGATTCGCCCTCTTTCATTGTCAACGCAAAAGCTGCTGAAGTAAGTGCCGAGAAGTTCAAGCAATTGGGGGTACAAATTTCTAATCCCGACCGAGATGAACACCAGACATCAGGTGGCGGCAACCGCCAGAACAACCGCAAAGCAAAAGAAACTTTGAACATCAATCTGAACAAGAATAAAGAATCTTTGGCTGTCAATGTGGCTCCGCCTACATCCACTTCTACTTCTTCTGTACCTCCACCGAGGAAACCTCGTCCGAAAGTAGAATATTTCTTCGACGAGAATGACACTGTAAGCATCTTTGATTGCTTACTCAAAAGCAACAAGATTCAACTCCCAGACCCAAAGAAACCTGATGAAGTCGGTAAGACAGATCATCCTAAATATTGTGTCTACTACAGGTTCATTGGACACCCTACTCGAGCATGCTACGTGCTCAAGGGCAAAATTCAAGAGCTTGTCAATGCTGGTGTTGTCACTCTGCAGCAAGACGAGAAGACTGTTACTGCAAATATGATTTCAGTCCAGTTTGGTGACTTCCTTCCGCAAATGGTACAGCACGGTGTCATTCCTATTCCCAAAGCTACTCTTGAGATTGATAATCTCCCACCTCCACCAAATGAAGGTCTCATTCCCTTGTCTCTTGACAATGGCGAAATTATGTGGATCCATCCAGATCTTGCTTCAGAGTTTGAAGTTTCCTTTTATTCTAAGAAGAAAGACCGCTCCAAAAGCAAGACAAAGTCTTGCAACATGGTGTCTTTTATAGTTGACGAAGAAATTCTACTAGGCACCAGATCAGGGAAAGCCTACTTGAAGGAATATCCTGAAACTCAAGAGAATCCCGCTTCTTCTTCTGAACCTGCTCCAGTACAATCTACTTCCTCTGAAGAGATCCCTTCCACATCCTTACCAGTTGTAGTACCTATTCCTCCTAAGCCGGTGGTTGCTGACAAAGGCAAGCAACAAGTACGCTTTGACAAACCCCTGAAGAAATCATCTCCTACAGGACTTGAAAAGCCGTACAACTTTGATATATTGGCTCAACTAGCCAATACACCAGCTAGGCTATTAATTTTTGAGCTCTTGCGCCTTTCCAAAGAGACTCGAGAAACTCTGAGTGAAGCCCTGATGCAGGCTGAAACTTGCTTAACTCTTCTCAAAAAGTCGGAAGCAGAACCGGTCTCTTGTCGTCATTGTCACAGCGTATTAGAGTTGATTCCAAACATCACTTTCACTCAGGATGATATGCTGCTAGAAGATAATAGACATGATCGTCCTCTCTACTATACAGGGTATGTCGATTTGATGAAAGTCGATCGTATCCTGATAGATCCAGGGTCTGCTCTCAGCATCATGCCAAAGACGATGCTAGACGCATTGAAGATACCAGTGCATAGTCTTTCAAGCACAATCACCACTATCTTGGGATTCAACCAAGGAAAGAGTGAACCTTTGGGTAAGATTTGCCTAAAGCTCCAAATAGGCAATCTTCGCACAAAGGTGACCATCTATATCATCGATAATCATGGTTGTTCTTACAACGCTCTTCTGGGAAGACCCTTCCTCCATGAACACATTGTTGTTCCATCAACTCTTCATCAATGCTTTAAATATGTCGATGACAAAGGAGAAGTTCACAAGGAAGTTGCAGACCTTTATCCTTTCAAGGGTGTCGAAGCATACTGCAACGACGCTCGTATGTACAAGGAAGAATTTATGAAAGTGGTATTGGCCATGGATACTGAAGAAGACCAAGAAGCAGTACCCAATGACACTCTTATCATACCTGTCAAAGGGCGCGTTTCTCATCCTCAGTCTTCTAAACCACTGGCTATTCACTTGCCAATTCAGAAGAAACCGGTTGATGGCGATCAAGATAAAAGGGAGCTCACCTCTTCTGAGCCACTTGTTATCGATTTACGTCGTAACAAGAACAAAAAATAGCTCACTTCCTCTGAGCCACTTGTTGTTGATTTAACTCACAGCAAGGAAAAAAGGGAGCTCACCTCCTCTGAGCCACTTGTTATCGACCTCCGTCGTAACAAGCCTCCTCCACGTTCTTCTTCTCCCCCTTTTGTAATCAATCTGACCAATACTTTTTAGTAAAGGACCGGAACAACAATTCAGTTATACGGATGATAGCAAAGTTAATGACACGGGACATCTTCAACTCCGTCGTTACAGTCAACAATCAAAAGACATCGTCCGAAAGATGGGTTACGACTTCAAGAGCGGCCTCAATTATGGTAAAGGTAGAAAGACTCCTCTTCATACGGCTGTTCCAAAAGGAAAGTCAGATATGTACTACAGCAGGACCAAAAGAGGTCTCGGATATGCTTCTCCTCCGATGTTATCCCCAACAGTCTCTGAATCTGATAGCGAGGAGCGTTCTAACTCTTCTGATTCAAGATCGTGGGATTCTGACACCAGCATCGGTCAAATTCATCGGCTGACTTTATCTTCTAATATGGTCTCTGCTGAACTTCCAGAAGGCTATGATGAGGATGTTGAGGAAAATTCTGAAACAGATCCTTGGGCTCAACAGATGGACAATCAGTGGGTACTCCGATTCGAACAAAGAGAACCTCCTACCGAAGATCAATTAGTTCAAATTGATGTAGGAGAAAATGGGTCACCTCGTCCAATATTTATTAGCAAGAATCTTCCAGAAGCAGATAAGCAAGAGTTGATTCTTCTTATCAAAGAATACATTGATGTCTTTGCCTGGAGTTACGAAGACATGCCCGATCTTGATCCCAAAGTTGCTACTCACAAACTGAACATTTTGCCCAATGCAAAACCAGTCAAATAACAACAGCGACAATTCAAACCGGAAATGATGGACGTAATCGATGATGAAGTCAAGAAGCTCATTGCTTGTGGCTTTATTCGAGAAGAACAACATCCCGATTGGGTAGCCAACGTTGTTCCAGTCCTGAAGAAAACTGGCAAAGTCCGAGTCTGCATCGACTTTCGGGATCTTAATGAAGCATGTCCAAAAGATGAATTTCCTCTTCCTATCACGGACGTCATGATCGACAATACCTGTGGGTTCGAGCGAATATCTTTTATGGACGGATTCTCCGGGTACAATCAAATTCGGATGAATCTCGAAGATGAAAAACATACCTCTTTTCGCACTTCTCGTGTAGTCTACTGTTACACAGTGATGCCATTTGGTCTCAAGAACGCTGGTGCAACTTACCAACGAGCTATGAGTACTATATTTCGAGATTATCTGCACAAGACTGTTGAATGCTACGTCGACGATATTGCTGTCAAAAGTCGTCTAAAGGAAGATCACATCCAAGACTTGAGAACTATCTTCAACCTCATGCGCCAACATCAACTCAAAATGAATCCCACCAAGTCATTCTTGGGTGTCTCTAGTGGCAAATTTCTCGGCTTCGTTATTACCTCTAAGGGTATACATGTGGATCCCGAGAAAATCAAAGCCATTCAAGAGATGCGTCCTCCACGCAATCTAAAGGAGCTACGAGGATTCCAAGGTCGACTTGCATACATTAGGAGATTCATTTCGAATTTGTCTGGACGCTGCAGACCATTTACTCAACTAATGAAGAAGGGTGTATCTTTCATTTGGACCGAAGAATGTCAACAAGCATTCGATGACATCAAACAATATCTCATGAACCCACCAGTCTTGGTGCCACCAATCTCAGGCATTCCATTCTTAATGTACGTCCGTGCTATGGACCATTCATTGGGTCCTTTACTTGCCCAAAAGAACAAAGAGGGTCATGAACAGGCCATCTACTATCTCAGTCGTACTATGATTGGTGCTGAACACCGTTATAGTCCGGTCGAAAAAGAATACCTAGCTCTTATGTTCGCCGTTCAAAAGACTCGGCATTACATTATTGGCCAAACTATTCATGTCATATCCCGAGTTAATCCTCTTCGGGTACTCATGAAGAAGCCCAGTACACTCAACTCTCGGCTGGCTACATGGGCCATTTTGCTCGCCCAATATGATATGATATATGTTCCACAAAAGTCTGTCAAAGGTCAAGCACTGGCAGATTTCTTGGCGGCTCATCCCGTGCCAGAAACATCCAAGCTTTACGATGAAATTCCAGACGAGACGTTGGAAGTCAACATGATCTCTGAAGAATTTCCAACCTGGCGTCTATTCTTCGATGGTGCATCCAGAATCGGACCCAATGGTGCCATTGTCGCAGGAGTTGGAGTTGTTCTCGTTTCTCCAGATGGATCGACCATTCAAAGAGCTTACTCTCTAGATGAATCCTGTTCCAACAATGTAGCAGAGTACAATGCTCTACTCATCGGTCTTCAATTAGCCAAGCAATTGGACATCGAATATCTCAAAGTTTATGGTAACTCTAAGCTGGTTGTCAACCAGGTTAGAGGAACTTATGAAGTCCGCCATCAAAATCTGGTACCTTATCATGAAGCAGCTATTAACATGGCTACATCATTCAAAGCTTTCTTCATTGACTACGTCCGTCGAGCTTGCAATACCGAAGCAGATGCCTTAGCCAACCTTGCAGCTGTCCTAGCTATCCCTATCAAAAGACAGCAGGTGGTGGTTATCTCTAACCGAGAATTGTTCTGCATTGAAAACAATCATAATATTGAGTTCAACAACTTTGTTGAAGTCAACGTTATCGATGAAGACTGGAGAACTCCTTTCATCAACTTCGTGGTTCATGACATACTCTCCGAAGATCCTAAGGAGGCTACGAGTATTCGACGACGATCTCTCCGATTCTACTACAATCAAACTACCAAGACTCTTTATCGGCGAACTTATGACGGTCTTCTTCTACGCTGTCTTGCTGGTGATGAAGCAAAACAAGTGTTGCGTGAAGCTCACGACGGTGTCTGTGGAGCACATCAACCCGGTCCTAAGCTACAGGATCGCATCCGACGAATGGGTTACTACTGGCCCTCTATGGTATCTGATGCCATCGATTATGCAAGGAAATGTCGAGCTTGTCAAAACTATGCAGATTACATTCATCAACCCTCTGAATTTCTGTATCCGACGGCTGCTTCATGGCCTTTTGAAGCTTGGGATATGGACATCATCGGTCCTATCAATCCTCCTTCTTCTAGAGGACATCGGTTCATACTGGCAATAACCGATTATTTCTCCAAATGGGCTGAAACTATACCTCTGGCTGAAGTCAAGACCAGCAGCGTCATTAACTTTGTCAAACACCATATTATCTATCGATTTGGTGTACCTCGACGAATCATCCATGACAACGGGCCACAATTCATCAGCCAAAAATTTACAAGATTCTGTGATGATCACCGAATTGACAATGTCGCTTCGACAGCTTACAATCCTGCTGCTAATGGATTAGCTGAAGCTTTTAACAAAACCATCATTAAGCTCCTCAAGAAGTTTGTATCTACTAACAAACGAAATTGGAGTGAAAAGCTTGATGAATGTCTTTGGGCCTATCGAACTACGGTCCGCAATCCCACAGGCTTTACACCTTTCTCTCTGGTGTACGGTTGTGAAGCAGTTCTTCCTCTGGAACTTCAAATTCCTTCTTTAAGGATTGCCATTGCTAATGAACTCACTACAGAGAACAACGATCTTCATCGACTTCAAGAATTAGAGGTACTCGACGAGAAGCGGCTAATGGCTCAACAGCACATTGAGCTATATCAATCCCGTATCTCGAAGACTTTCAACCGCGAAGTCAAAGTCAGAGCCTTTCAACAAGGAGAACTTGTTCTAACAGTCAGACGTCCTATGACTATGACTCACATGAGCAAAGGCAAATTCGACGCAAAGTGGGAAGGTCCTTATGTTGTAAACAAAGTCTTTTCAAATGGAGCCTATCAACTCTCAGAGCTCGATGGTCGAATTACAATGATGCCGATCAATGGCAAATTCCTTAAAAAGTACTATGTATAAATGTAAATGCTTGTAAATCATCAGACAAGTTCAAGTTCATAAATAAATTCAAATTTTATTTTATCATGAATGATAGTACATGATGTTAAGGGAGATCACTATCATCCTTCTCGACATTGGGACGTGGACCACTGCCGTCCTTCTCAAAGACACGGTCAGCAAAAGAGCCGAGAACCTCCTTGCTGGAACCCACGAGGAACTTGCAAGCAGCCATCCTCTTAGCCTCTTCTTCTTCAGTCTTTCCTGGTTCAAGCAGGAAGTCCAAAATATCTCGCGGTGGTTTGGGTGCAGACGAACCTTCGCCTGCCTCTGCCTGCTTTGGCTGAACCAGTTCAGCCGGACGTTCTTCAACGCCCTCTTCAACCTTTGGAGCGAGTTCAGCCTTCTTAGATGCATCTCCAGACAACATTTTTATGTTGGAAAGGTGGAAGTGCTCTTTTCTGCCAGATTTCTGTTCTATTTATAGGCAGAGATTCTCCAAATAACGAAGCGACACATTCATCCAACGGTTCATCCGTTCATTCGATTCATCCGACGGTTCATCCGTTCATCATCATCATCCGACGGTTCATCCGTTCATCATCATCATCTGACGGTTCGCCCGTTCATTATAATTTATCATCCGACGGTTCGCCCGTTTATTATCATTCACGCTCATCAGACGGTTCATCCGTTCATTCATCATCATCTGACGGTTCATCCGTTCATTCATATTCATCTGACGGTTCGTCCGTTCATTATCACCATTATCATCATCTGACGGTTCGCCCATTCATTATCATTTTTCATCCGACGGTTCATCCGTTCATCAGACGGTTCATCCGTTCATTCAATTCATTTGACGGTCCATCCGTTCATCTCGACGATTCATTTCGTTCATTTAAACCTTTTTGACTATTCATTTTCGTTCATCATCCATATCAGCAACTTGTTGTCTTCGATTAAGTTGTCTATTTTAAAATAATAATATTTGACAAATTATATTCTGCCACGTCCATATTATCTCTGAGCAGATATAATGAATATAATTATTTTCTACAAAATTATCAAGAAATATATTATGTCCTGTACCTCTGAATATATTTTCTATCGCTATTATTTGTATCTGAATAAGATACGCAAGAAATAATAGAGCCACAACAAAAAATGTCTTTTATTGATCAAAATTTGAGACATTACATGCATAGTATAAAGAAAGGCAAAAAGATACAAAATGATCTTTCTACTAAAACGGAGGCTTTATCAGATTAGCAATTTGCTGCTTCAGAATCTACAGCCGTTCTTCACGTGATGCCATCACTTTTCTCCTAGCCTCTTCCATTCCCGATTCTTCATTAAAAACGGACATGGAGACCATTCGGCGAGTGATTTCCGCATCATGTGCTGCTACATACTCATTTCTTTTCTGAGTAAGAGTATCAATTTGTTGGACTGCTGTCTGGTGCTCTGTAACTTCATTTTCTAGTTCCTCTTCAAGACGAGCAATCTCCGCTCTCAGATCAGCAATTCTTTTCTCTCTCCTCTCAGCAGTTGAGATCACCGATTCTAACTTGGCATTATATTCAGCAGCTTTTGTAGTATAAGCATCCAAGAAATTTTGGATGTTCACCCTTTCAATTGCAGCTGCTTGAGCCATTTGTTCGAACTCTGCCTGCACCAAAGGTTCCACTTCCCTTTTGTTGAGATCTTTATAGTTCTTCATAGAGATTTCCAGCTCATTCAGTATATGGTCAAGGAAAGTGGCCTGAGCCTCGTCACCTTGTTCCCGAATGGCATTCACCAAGAAAGAGGTTGGGCCTCTAACCATGTAAAAGTCAGCATCTTCTTTGTCCATCATTCTGTTGATCAGTGGTCCCAACGACTCGAAGAAGCATTTGGTGAATGATTGGATGACAAGCTGATTAGTCGCCACAGCACCAGGAGTTGCAGCAACTCCTGTTGATAACAAAGCAGCAGGACGCTCAATCTCTCGTGTCTGAGCAGCAGGCTCTCTGAATAAGGGAACCAAAGTGGAGCTGGTTGCTTCTCTTGGTTGATCCTCTGCAAAATTAAATACTGTCACTTTGCCTATCATTGGCTATTATCAAAGAGAATCAAAAGTGAAAGCAGTCTTACCATGGGTGGATTCAGCAACAGGTCTATCATCTGCAGGCACAGACTTTAGTTGAGCAGAAGTAGCTTCAGACGCTACGGCCTGGCTGCTTCCTGCTTCAGAGCCACAAGATAAATGGCGGCTGCTACTGGCAATTGTCATTGCCAGTACTATATCCATACATGTTGGAGGAGCAGAAGAAGATTCGGGCTCTGTATGAATAAAAGTAACGATGTTAGCTATCAAATTACTTATTAAAAGAAGATCGCTAATTTCATTTCAATACCTTCGGGAGCAACAATTGGAGTTTTCTCCACATCCACCTCTTCATCAGCAATTTTATCAGGAGATCTCGGCACCTCAGCCTCCTTTTCAGGAGTCAGAGTGTCTCGAGGGGATGTCTGGATTTCAACATTTTCTTCCGGCTTTTGTGTCTCATCAGCAGCTTCTGATGAGGCGCTTTCCTCATTCTCGCTGTCCTCGGGAACCTCTTCACTAGCAGCATCAGCAGTATGATCAGCTTCTGCTAGATAACCGAAGTCACAGCCATATAAAGCTTCGATCATCAAGTGATCTTCTTCTGCAAGGGTTGCTCCAGGGGTAAGAGGAAGTTGAGTAGTCTCTACAGCAGGTGAGGAAGATCGTACGACATTATGCTCTTCCTCTACAATGTTATTCATGGGCTCTTCAGCTTCATTTCTCTGGTCCAGCTCTTCCCTCTGCTCAATATCCTCCCTCTGTTCCGGACTAGGAGTCTTATGTCCAGTCTCAGAAACAGGAGTTGGAGAGGGCATGGTGATTCCCGCGGCAGCACCTATCACGATTGAAGACGAAACTTATCTTCTGCGGACCAATCTTTTCTTTCTGTGTAGAGGTCTTTCAGGACTCTCTACATTTATTGCCTCGATCTGTTTTTGAACAGAAGTTGGTGTAGCGGCTTCTTCCTGCTGAATTGTCTCGGCCAGCTGCCGAGATTGAGATCTGGTCGTAACCTTCTCTGAAGAATGTTCCAGAATTAGTTTCTTCTTCACAATGGGGGCATGAGGCTCTTCTCTTCTTCTTTTCTTCTCCTTGGCCGGAGATTTAGCAACCTTCAGAGAGACTCTTATAGGTTGATTAACTTCCTCAGGGAAATTGACTTCCCTGGAAGCCTCCAGTGGATCATCCACTGGTTCGTGTTCTTCATCATTGTTAGGAGCCAGTACATCAGTTGCTCCCTTCCTCAGACGGTTTGCCGTCGCAAAACTATCCACAAGGCTAAAGTTTTCGGCAAAGGTGTTGGCAGCTGTATAAAACTGGGAATATGTGAATAGCATTCTTGGACCAGCATTATTCCTCTGTGGCATAGAGAACATTGCTCGTGTGTCTCGAGCGTTGTAATAAGCCCACGCTCTGGCTCCGTCGATCAAGTATCCTGTTCCTCGTAAGCAAGTTATTGCATTCCCCACGTGGAACTGGTCATATCCAAATTGTCGAGCGAAGCGACTCGGCAAATATGGCTCCAGAAAGCATTCTTCCTCA
The DNA here is from genome assembly GCA_029216955.1 of Iris pallida. NCBI lineage: Eukaryota > Viridiplantae > Streptophyta > Magnoliopsida > Asparagales > Iridaceae > Iris > Iris pallida. The sequence continues at coordinate 13,765,544 of JANAVB010008800.1, read as the reverse complement.
AATCTATATACGAGATGTGACGGTCTGATTGCCTTCAACCATTCAAAAGTTATTCGACCTATAGGCTGCCTCCCAAGGTCGACCATGTTGGATGCCATGAATTCATAACCCGTTGGAGGGGGAGTACAAAGAAAATTCCATGCTCTGCCTAGATTTAAAGTGCGTCTGCAATCTCTCAGGCTAGTGTATAGCCATCGGCTCTGTGAGAACCGGCGCAGAAAACTGCCATCTACTGCCCCCATGGCAGGATTCATCAGAGATGGGTGGTGCAGGAGTAGCCATCCGAATAAATAAGTGTAAGGTAATTCTAGTCTGGGGAAATTACCTTTATCACACTTACCCTTAAGCATGGAATCTACATACAAACGAAGACCCGCATTTATTCTGCAAGTCATCGCTGATAGTAGATCCATCCGGTAGCCAAAGACTAACCGGACAGCAGCAAAAAGGACACCACGGTGGAAGCGGTCTACTGCACTTGCCCCAGGCATGACGAAGCGGCGGAGCCAGTACGTCAGAAATTCTGCTAATTGGGCTTCTTTGGACATGGGTCTGTAGCCCATTCTTAAATGGCTCTCAACATAATCTCCAACTTTAAGAGGCGGATATTGATGTTCATCCTCAACCATGATATCCATTCTCTTGTTCTGCTCCATCAGTTTTATAACTTCACTTTTGCTGAGGGGATTGAAGAAATCAGGGTTACATGGGTCATGATCTTTTGTCTTTTTCTCAATAATGTGGTTGAGAAAAAGATAAGTCAACCATTTGGACGAATAGCACGTGCCAGAAGAGCCGCTTTGATAATACAATAAGCATATGTTATAATGGCACAAAAGCTCGTCGAAGACTTCTACCATCTTTGGATTCTCTCGACGAAGTCTATCTAATTCGTCATTAGTCGGGACGTACTCCTCGTAAGGCAACTCACCCATTGGTAAATATGAGATGTACTTCATCTCATGTAGAGCCAAGCCCATCTCTCCAAGGGGCGTCATAAACGTCCCTGTTCTGTAATTGTACCTCTCTGCTAGAGCCAAGAACAGATGAGGATTTGGGAAGAAGCCGTATACAGTAGCGTGTACCGCATTATACAGCTCAATTTCTTTGAGTTGATCTTCAAACTGGACCAGTATCCAGTTAGCTATACAGCTCCATCTTTTGATGTCTGGGTTTACCAGACCTGTCAACCGGATGTCTTGATCCGGATATTTACCCTCTGCTTTAGCATATTCATTGGCAAAAATCGGTGTCCTTACCGGTAATAGCAAAGACGAGTTCTCGGGGGGAATACAACCTGGTTTCAACCCCCTCAACAAAGTGCTGTGACGTTCGGAAGAACTGCAGAACATATCCCGGTTGTTCGGGCCTTTCCTAACACAGATCCTTCCGGTCTGTGCCGGTTGCAAAGGAGTGATGTCCCATTCCATTCTCCTTGGATGGCTCGCATGAGCATACCTTGCCAGAGGAAGACATCTTGCTAAGTCTGGTAATTTGATTAATTTCTCCTTCCATTGAAAAGTTCTCGATTCAACTCTAGGTCGTGGTTGAGAACTTTTATCAATAGCATCTCCGAAGAGAAACATAGGCTTCCTATGGGTGACAGCGTCAGCAGATTGCAAAGGCTGTCCATTTATTAGACTTAGCAGAGTCTCGTTGTATTGTGCTATCAAAATGGCCTGACGAGATGATGGAAGTGCATACTGGAGAAATAGTACATGAAATAGATCTTCTTTGAAATCTGGCTCAGATAAAGTTCCCACAAAATTTTCATATTCGGGATCTTCTCTGGTGCCAACTGCATCCAACAGAAGAAAGCAGAATTTAGTACAAGTCAAAGTCAAAAAATTCTGTCATCAGATTGTGCAATCATCAGACTGCGCAACTATCAGATTGTGCAACCGTTAGATTGCGCAACCATCAGATTGCGCAACTATCAGATTGCACAACCGTCAGATTGCGCAACCATTAGATTGCACAACCGTCAGATTGCACAACCATCAGATTGCGCTGATAAAGCTTGCGCAAATCAGCCGATTGTGCTGACTTTTGCCAGCGCAATTCAACCGATCGTACAAGAAGATATTCTTCATAAAAATGAAGAATAGTTAGTTCGTGCAACCAAAACCCTAAAGAGGGTGGCGCAGTATGATCACATCTCTAAAAAGAGATGAATCTTAAAGATCAGTGAAGTCGAAGAACTCTAAAGAGAGTTTTTTTTTTGATTGGATCATCTACCTTGCAACGCGGGATGTGCAGTCTCATGTCGAGATGGACGGGGCATAACCCTAGCCGAAGGCTCGACGGGGGCCTTGCCCTTGGCAGCGGCGGAGGATCGCTTGGGGGCCATGAAGATCGATGAGGAGAATCGGGAAAGCTCAAGAAGTTTCTCTTTCTGGAAATTCGAAAGCAAGTAAAGAATGACAGAGAGATAATGAGAAACTATTTATAGTTTTTTCAGAGGAGAACGGCCGCCTCAGATTGCGCCGAAAAAGTAGGGATCGACTCATCCGATTGCGCAGACAGCTCATGCGCAACTTGATTTAAAATTCAAAATTCAAAGTATTTCGAAACTTTGAATAAATTCAACTTTCGAAAACTTTGAAGGGGGTCTTGTAGGTCCTAAAAAATCAAGTTGCACCTATCAACAAAGTCAGAAAATTAAGAAATACAACTTTCAAATGAACTGCGCAGACATCAGATTGCGCATCATTTCGATTGTGCACACTGGACTGTGCACACTTTCAACTGCGCAGACTGACGTGGCAATGTCATCATTATCTGACAAAATCAAATCTTTTTGACAGCTGACAGCACGAAGAACGAGGAGACTGTTCGTTTATTGCGTCGTACAGCGCTCGAGGACAGCTGTACATGCAGCGCAATCCAATGCCTGCGCAATCTATTTTCTGCGCAATCCATATCTGCACAATCCAAAGTCAGCGCAATTCATGTGGCGCACTTCATCCTGACAATTGACAAAAGTACACGTGGCACTCATGCCATCAATAGCTCATTACGTGGCAACCGTCTACACATGATCATGCGCAATTCAGTCAAAAGTTGCCATGTGTCCAAGACAGTTGGACCACGATCCAACAACTGCCTGCGTAGTTCACTGTTGTGCAATCCAATTGCTGCGCAATCCATCATGCGCAGTCCAGAATAACTAAAAGTTAGTTATTTCCAGAACTCTATAAATAGAGTTTCAAGTCTTCATTCAAAGGAGACCAGATTATAGAGAGATCAGACATCAAAGTTCAGAAATCAGAGAGTTCAGGAGTTCTTGCTAAAGTGCTGCTGCATTCTTCCGAGGCTTTTGCCTTCAATTCTCCGAGGCTTTTGCCTTCAACTTTAACTTCAGAGGTTATCGTCTTCAAAGTTCACATCGTCCAAGGGATAAAGCAATCGTCTTCTAGATTGGATTCCTAAAGTTGTACCTATCCCAGAATTCTTGTAATCTTTACAAAGTTTGTATCAATAAAGTTTCATACTTTTATTTTTGCAAACAAAACACCCAAACCACCGTGAGATATTCTGGACTTCCTGCTTGAACCAGGAAAGACTGAAGAAGAAGAGGCCATGAGGATGGCTGCTTGCAAGTTCTTCGTGGGTTCCAGCAAGGAGGTTCTCGGCTCTTTTGCTGACTGTGTCTTTGAGAAGGACGGCAGTGGTCCGCGTCCCAATGTCGAGAAGGATGATAGTGATCTCCCTTAATATCATGTACTATCATTCAAACATCTCTGATACCAATTTGTCATGCCCCAAATTTGTAGAGTCATTTATTCAGATAATTTCTCTTAGAATCGATCGTCCTCGCTTGGGCGTGATGCCGTACAAGTCTGGTATTGCACTTGTACAAGGCAAAGATGGTACATAATTGATAATCTTCAAATAGAAACACATTGCAGCGGCAGAAGCAGACAAATTGAAGTTAATGAGGATAATCCTTCTTATTGAGTAGAAGTATATCACTTCTTTATAGCAGCAGAGATAAGAGGACAACTTGAAGTCACACAGAGATATATAGAATATTATTCTCTTTATTGATAATTAAAGAAGAGTACAAGACTTGTATTGAAGTACAATACTTACAACACATCTCACTTTACATGAAAGCCAACTGAACAATGCTATACAGCTTACATTTGATACTTGGATACATTGGATTACAACTCGATATACCAACTTGGCTTACAACTCACTGGTACAACTGATTACAATGTTCCATACAATATGCCCTTTATAAACAGAAGACATCATCTTGTACAAGGAGAGCTTCTGTATGCCCAACAAATCTTCGATGCCGCGGAACCAATCAAGCCAGATCTTCGTATGTAGAATATCCCAAGCACGAGCACCTGCCCACAAAACGTGGGTCAGCACATCATCTTTGTACTGGCGAGCAGAATCTAACTCACTCGCATAAACCAACATTTAAAGTGATCATTTAAGCAAGCATTTATTAGAATGATCTTTCTACTTGGGACCTAGCATCAGTTTACCGTTCATGGGCAATAATCAGAGTAAAGCATGTAAACATATTCTTAGTAGCATTCATGTGGACATATCATTTTAGCATTCTTGGTGTTATCATGCAAAGGCATCATTGAGGCATACCAGGTGTTATCATGAAAAGGCATCATTGAGGCATTGTTAACATTAACATCTTAAACATGATGTGTCAATTCTCACTTCATGCATCACTTAGCATGTATGTTGTGTTTGAGCAATGATTATAGCATGGCATCCTTCTAGCATACTGAATTTAACATGTTAAGCAGGATCTCATATTGAAAGGCTACACATAGCATCATTTACTTATTTGGAACGTACGCACGCAAGTTAAACCAACACATGTATTGAATTATCACATTTAAGTGATTTCTTACCGATAGCCAACTCCCTCATACCTGCATTAAATACAGGTTAGCAGATTTACTTACTCTGCCTGCATAAGACATTCATTAGCATGCATCATGACTACATGGTCACTGGTGTTTAACCATACGGACGTTGCCATATAGGTCTTCATTGGTAATGCGATGACTCCAGAGAAGGTAGCTAGCCCCAAAGGATGCCTCACAAAACCCGTGCCCCTACTGGCACGCCAATGTTTTCTCCTAGGTCGGATCGGTCGCCCTAACGTCCCGGGGTACCGTCCGAGAAAATATATCCCCATCACTTATGCATAATTTGTCCTATGACCATGCGAATGCGTGTCCGACTCAATCGTGAACATAAAATGCATGGTAAAATATTGAAGTAAAGACAACAGTGCATCATCATTCATCTCATTCAAGTCATGTTCAATGACTTATTCATTCCCAACATTACCATCATTTCATTTGGTGATCTCAACGATCGCAAGCCTCATCAATTCTCATTCATTGATTCATTGCAATATTTCTCATTACGTTCCTTTTAAGGAGGAACAACAGCATTCATTCATTTCGAAGGGACCTGTAGCATTTTATTCATTTCGTAGGAACAATAGCATATTCAATTCTTTTCTCATGTATCATTCATGCAGCATCTCATTATTCAAGTGATTCATTCATTTCATCGACATTAAGTATAAGGGACATTATCGATTCATTCTCAGGCATCATGTTACAGTAGCAGTTCGAGTGTTATTCATTCAACAGTTCAATGTTCATGTGTTATTCATTCAATGACTTCCAGCATATGCATCTCTATCGATTAGGCAACTAAAGCATCGTATCACAATTACTCAACATTCAAGGTGAGAGACATTAGGGACATATTCATAGCATCACATTATTCTATTTATTAAGCATACAGGAATAAGGAGAAAGGAGGACAGTTCCACTTGCCTGCATAAAAGGGTCTTCCTGCTCCAATCCCGCTAAGCGTAGCTCTACCAGCGAGCCACGTTCCAATACTCATTCCGTCTAGTCAGCTAAGAGAGACTGCATCAGTCTCAATTCTCCTGATTTCCAACATAAGTCACGGTCCAACATTCGGATAACATCCAACAAGCCAACCCAAATGCCTCGTGCGGAGCGGGGCATTACATAATATACCACTCAGAAAAAGTTTCGTCCTCGAAACTTAAGGAAACAACTCTTTCTACTAGATTCTTTTAGTCACAATGAGTTACTCATTCAGCTTCAATTCCATATTCATTTCAGCCCATTGGTCATTTCAAAATAGCTATCCAACTGTATCATTTTAATCCATTAACGATTCAATCCATCTTTCTCTTTTTCCAAATACTTGCAACTTCTCATTGATTTACCAACATTTTCATTGCATTCTATCTTGGTCGCAACACATCACTTCGTTTGGATCCATACACATATTTCAGGCGTCCCCAAAACATATGCATTTCAGCCAAAGTCTGTGCTAGTGCAATAAATTCTTCCTATAATGTTATCTCAGTCGCAACCTATCACTTCGGCTGGATCCATACACATATTTTAGACGTCCCCAAAATATATGTACTTCAGCCAACTTCTATGATAGCATAATTCGATCAGCCACGATATAACTCTCTTTCCCAAATCAGACTTAGCATCCTTTATTTACTTGTCACAATCACCATCTTCCCGGCCACAACACTTTACATCAGGGACAACTTGGTTAAGCTCTCTATCCGGGCATAATATTTTCTAACATTCGATCAAGGGTCTAACTTAGAGCCAATCATATTAAGAGTTCACAACATGCAATCATATTCCTTTCCGAACCCAACAATATTTCTCACCGAGGCAATTCATCTTTTCTAAAAGATACAATCCGACGTTACCCACTTTTGATACCGATCCAACATTTCCATCATGAGTAGTCAATTCCATCTCATATAATAATTCACCATTCGATACATACAACTCAAGTCTCATCCCACGATTCTAGTTCCGCTATAGGCCGACACATAATTCCCAAGGGTCAAACATCTCTAAGGTTCATATTGAAGCATATACATACAACATATCATTCTTAGGTCGTACTCATCACCATCTCTCGTTCAATGCCACAAGGTCATTCTATGGTTCGCCAACGGCCATCTATTATTCGGTCCAGTCTCAATGGTTAGCTATGCCGACAGCTATACCTAATCATTCAGGTGACTTCCAGCATATGCATCTCTATCGATTAGGCAACTAAAGCATCACAATCAGACGCAACTATTATTGGATATGCATCTATTATTGGATTGCGCTGCATGTACAGCTGTCCTTGAGCGCTGTGCAGCGCAATAAACGAACAGTCTCCTCGTTCTTCGTGCTGTCAGCTGTCAGAAAGATTTGATTTTGTCAGATAATGATGACATTGCCACGTCAGTCAGCGCAATCCAATGCCTGCGCAATCCAGTTTCTGCGCAATCCATATCTATGCAATCCAAAGTCAGCGCAATTCATGTGGCGCACTTTATCCTGACAATTGACAAAAGTACAAGTGGCACTCATGCTATCAATAGCTCATTACGTGGCAACCGTCTACACACGATCATGCGCAATTCAGTCAAAAGTTGCCATGTGTCCAAGACAGTTGGGCCACGATCCAACAACTGCCTGCGCAGTTCACTGTTGCGCAATCCAATTGCTGCGTAATACATCATGCGCAGTCCAGAATAACTAAAAGTTAGTTATTTCCAGAACTCTATAAATAGAGTTTTAAGTCTTCATTCAAAGGAGACCAGATCATAGAGAGATCAGACATCAAAGTTCAGAAATCAGAGAGTTAAGGAGTTCTTGCTAAAGTGCTGCTGCATTCTTCCGAGGCTTTTGCCTTCAATTCTCCGAGGCTTTTGCCTTCAACTTCAACTTCAGAGGCTATCGTCTTCAAAGTTCACATCGTCCAAGGGATAAAGCAATCGTCTTCTAGATTGGATTCCTAAAGTTGTACCTATCCCAGAATTCTTGTAATCTTTACAAAGTTTGTATCAATAAAGTTTCATACTTTTGTTTTTGCAAACAACTGGCAACTAGCTCAACCACTTGGGTAGAATCCTATTCTAAGTTACCCTAATCTAGTAGGAATAGTTTTATAATTGGGATCTTGTCTAGTCCATATAGATTGAAACCCAATGTTCATCCGACCAACGACTGATGCCCAAATAGAGAACCCATTAAGACCACAACCTTAATTTCTCAAATTCCGTTCCATTATGAAATCTTGTTCAGATAGAATTTTGAGAACGAAATTTAGGTATTGCACGAGTTGCAAGCCCCTCTAGGAGATGAAGAGTTCTTCGACGTAGGAAGTGACTGAACCATAGTAGCCAATCTAGCAAACAAGTCAGTGTTCGTAAACACCCTTTTTAGTTGTACCGTCCGGAAACTCTCTACCGCTCTTAGGACTTCATAATTGCTCTCGGTTAATTTTCTTGTCTTTCCTATTGTAGAGCGACGAAGGACATGCTTCTTATAATTTCCCAATAATTTTTAACTACTTGTGCGAATTTGTTGCTTGTTAAATTTTGGGTTGCTTAGGATTATAGATGCCATGTACAGTAGATACCTATGGGTAGAAATTTTAGCAACTAGTCGGAAGATCATAAAGTTTTTAGCGACAAAAGATTTGATGGAGTAGTGTGACCAAAGGTGGGTAGAAGTGCTCCAGTATTCGGAATTACGAAATGGTTAGGAAGGGGTATAAATAATTTTGAGAAATTAAATTTGAGAAGATTATGGTAATAGTGGATTTATTCTATTATTTTATTTTATTTTGATTTTAGGCATGTTTATGAGTTATAATTTCGAGGACGAAATTATTTTTTAGGTGGGTAGATTTGTAGCTCCCCTTCCCGAAAATTCTGAAATATTCTATTTTTTTACTTATTTAATTAAATGGTGATTTTTAGATTTTACAAATAATTAATTATTATATTTATTTGTTATATTAAATTGTTATAGTGTGATTTGTAAATTATGCGCATATATAATACATATATGTGTATGTGCATGTATATACATAAATATATATAATATAACGTGTATGTGTATGTAAATACAAATATTATTATAATAGGTGTGTATGTGTATATATGAATACATATAATACCTTGTATATATATATATATATATATATATATATATATATATATATATATATATATATATATATATATATATATATATATAAATATGTGTACGTATATATAAATATATACTATATTATGTGTGTAAGTGTATATATATATATAAATATATATATTACATGTCTAAAAAAAATACATGGATGTATAAAATATATTCAAAAGCATATAAGGTATTATATGTATACAAATATATATAGAAATATAGAAATATATTCAATAGCATATAAGGTATTGTATATATATAGAAATATATATATGGATATATATATATATATATATATATATATATATATATATATATATATATATATATATATATATATATATATATATATATATATATATGGATATATATATAGAAATATATATGGATAAATATATATGAGGCTAAATACTTATATATAATCCCAGCCCAGGCCGGCCCATGAGCCAGGCCCACCCAAAGCCTAAGTTACAATTCCCCCAAACCGAGCAGCTGAGCCATGCTCAGCCCTCCTTGCGCAAGAGTTCCCCAACCCGACCCCTTAACAGCCCAGCTGAGCCATCAGCCGAGCCCAGGCCCATAGCAAACCCAGCCCATGCAAGTTTTTCCCCCGCGTATAACCCAGCAGCAGCTAGGCCTAAACCGAGCCTTCACACCTGAGCAGTAGAGACCCGAGCGTGAGTTTCCCCGTTCAGTATTTATACTCGAGAGAAACGGAGGGATCGATAACGCTCGAAACCCTAACTCCAAAACCCAACACCCCACGCCTCCAACTGGGCGCCTCCCCCGCGCGCACGCGCGCGCCACCGCGGCGGCCGCCGACCGGCCAGACCGCGCGGAGGCAGCGCGCGCACACGCGCGCGAAACAGTGCAAGCAATAGCGGCAACAAGGCGAAGAGGTGTTTTCGACGAGCGATAACTCGACGATCGCTCGATCGTTTCGCGTTTCGCAAACGGTGGTACGATCTCAATATAACCAACCTTGCTTCCCTTCAATTAGTTTATTTTGTTTTTGATTTGTATGCGACAAGAATTGAGTTCCAAATCGAGGAAAAAACTCGATTTTTGGATGTCAGAGCAGTCCCAAACACCCAACTTCACGTCGAATTTCCCGCCAATCTATCCTTCAATTCAGGAAACTTTCTAAACAGAAGTTAAACCCAACATATAGGGCTAGAAAATTCCAGTAGGAAGTTTGTAGAAATTTGCTTTGTACAGAGAAATAAACACATGTAAACTTCGTCAAAAACCTGTTTTCGAAAATTAGAAAATTCATCCACACGACGTGCGTCCCGCCATTCCGAGCGACGTGGTCGCGAACCGAAAGCATCGAAAGCTGCATATCGGCTTCGTGGTCGTGTGGGCTTTGGCAGAATTCAAATTGGTCGCGTGTGCGCGACGAATTTGATGCGTATCCGTCGAAATTCACCGTATCGTGCACTTTGCAAATTCTCCAATTACCTTTTATACGCTCGTCAGATCGAGACGAAACTTGCGCCAACAGAACCGTATCATTTTTCTGGTCCTGTATGCCAAGTTTGGTCCGATTCTGAGACCGTTGATAAAATCACCGTTTTGTAGGCCCTACAGTCCCACTCAACGGGCGATTTTGTGCACGGCCCGCCGGAATCCAACTTTGGACATACGGTTGGGTTCGTATCGGAAAACTACATCCGTAGAGATGTAGTTTGACGACTTTAGAGACCGTTGATTCTGGCACGATTTTCGGTGCAAAGCGGGTCCAACGGCGGACATCGTTTTTGCCCGAAATTACCGTTTTGCCCCTGTGTCCAGAATTGGACTTAAGGACAGGCAATCCTAGCTATTTTGACTATTCTGAGAACGTTGGTACTATTTATTTCAGCATCCGGAGACTTCTACATGTGTTGACTGATTGTGACTCATTGAGCGGTATTGTATTATTGGTTTCTCCAGCGAAGGACCTCAGGCAAGTGCACTTTCTGATTGCTTTTCGATTCATAGTAGTCTTTTTATTTCATGTCTATACATATATCTTGCTGCTTGTTGACACGCTCGTCACACGGAGTAGTCGGGAGGGGAAATATCTTAGTAAACATGTGGACTACCCAGAAATATCCCCAAAATGTCTATTCTTGAACGATAGCAGCTGCACACGACACGTGCAGTGAGCCGGATTTAACCCCTAGCCGTTCACATGTCGAAAAGGATATTTCACACCACCTAGATAGATGTCTTTTATTAGTTTTTTCCTTGTTTATTTCTCTACCGTGCTATGTCATCAGTTTTCTTACTAGCTTTCATATTCCATATGCTATTTTCATGTCTTGTTAATTCTATTATGTTTTTGTTTTGTCGTCGGTTTGTGTACTTGTTCCATTCCTGACTGGAAACCAACATTTTTCAGGTTTATCCGCGATCACTCTTAGCACTGGGAAGGCTTGGGTATGCTGAGGACAACCTAGAAATAGATAGCAGTTGTACTCAATTCTATTAATTGTAAAATCTTGTATTTTTCTTTAATTATAAATCTTGTAAATGTTGTAATAAATCTAGAAATGTGAATGAGCAACAAATTTTGTATTTTGAGCATCTATTTCTTGCGGGCTTGGCAGCGTTCTACCGCCGACTCTGCGGCGTAGGCTGGCTTGGACACGTCTCGTATCCGAAAAGCGGGTGCAGGTCGTGATAGTTCATTTGGTCGAACGACCAACACCAAGAATATCAGAGTACTCTAATAAAAACCGAAACCGACAAATAAAGTAAAACATCCAGGCATGGCATAGTAGACGTAGTCCCCAAATCAACGACGCATGCATACTAATGGAGATGTCAATCCCGAAATAGAAATACTCCCAACTAATATATACCCGCATGTGATTTATATCGAAAAGCTCCCAACAAAAACACCCACAGTACCAAGTTAAACCCATCATGCATAATAGATACCCAACCAACAATTTTAATCCAAATAGCAAAACATCTCCTACAGCAAAGAAATCTTTCCCAACCCAACATGTATAATAAGGAAAACCAAAACCAACATCCCACAACAAGTATAAGAAGGAGAACGCAAGCAACAATTTATACAAGAAACCCAAACCAACAATACATGCATCACAAATAATTCCAACAGCAGCTAGGTAACCCAAAACCGAAAATGATCCAACAGCAGTAAAGAACCGAACATGATCTAAAGATCATTCGCGCTTCATAAACAAAGACAATCGTAGGATCATCAATCCAAAATCGAACCCAACACGTATCAGTCGATCGAAACCCTTTTTATGTAGGGATCGAGATCCAACAACATCATCGACAAACAAAATAAACCCAGAAACTGAAATCAATCAAGAGTTTAGAATTTATAACCCATAATTTAGTGTCAGAATCCGAAGGGAGGCTTCGGACTCGGCTCGCAGGCACGCACAGCACCTCGCCGGATCGCGGCTGTGACTGTTGAGAGGCTTTGGACTCGGCTACCCAAATGTAATTACACTCCCTTGAACAAGAACAAACAGAAAAAAATAAAAATCAAAGAACCCTTTTAGGGAAAAAAAATCCAAATCAAAAATTAAGAACCCTAATTTTTAGGGAAAAAATTACACTCCCAACAAAATCTTTTTTTCGGAAAAAAAATCCAAATCAAAATCACTCACTTAATCAAGAGAAGTCAACGATGATGCAGCCCTTTTCGGATCATCGCCGACGTGGACGGAGACGTCGGAAAACCCTAAAATTTAGAACCCTAATTTTGGAGAGATGGATGCATGTATGGTTGTAAAAAATTAGGAGATTTTTGAATTTAGGGCATAAAATAAGCTATGATCGAGATTTTAGGACAAACCGGTGGTGAAGGCTACGCCGGTGACATCCTTCCCTCTACGGTGGAGTCTGTAACCGAGGGAAGCGAGGAACGGGCTGAGGGAAGTTGGAGAGCGGGGAGCGGGCTGATGGGAGTTAGGGAGCGGGGAGTGGGCTGAGGGAAGTTGGGGAGCGGGAGGATAAGGAGAAGGAGAAAGAGAGAGGGTTTAGAATTTTTCTTAAGTGCGGGAGAATTGCGGGGGAGTCGAGGTTTCAACTTAAATTTTCGTACTTTTTTTATGATGCTCGTATCACTGGAGCACTATCAATAACGTTTTTAATGTAAACCGTCATAGATTCTAGTCTTGTTGAACATTGATGACGCTTCCACATCAGCCGTCATGAAAACCACTTATCAAGCGTCATTAATAGGTCTTTTTGTTGTAGCATGAGTAGACAATACGTTAGCGGAGGCCTCCAATAACATATGTCATGAACAAGCTTGATAAAGAATTTAGCTTGCAAAAACTAGGCTACATTAGCATCATTAGTCTAGATAGTAAAAAAATATAGGCACGAGAGTTTAAAATTGAGAGGGAGTATAGTCGAACTTCTAAAGGATCTAAGTCATGTCCTGTGATGGTCTTTATACAGTCGTCCTATAGTCTTCTTGTCCAAGTCCTTGGTTGACTAGATGGGTTAGGGTCCTCTAAATTCTAGAATCTAAGTGAACTTACTAATATAGGTCACAAGGACAAAGGGATTACTAGGTCATAAAGTATTCTACCCAACTTAAAAGAATTAAACTAATAGTATTTGGGATATCTAACTAGTAGGGTCAATCTCTAGCAAACACGAAGGAAAGATAAGAATAATGATAGGAGGAATCAAGCAAGATGCAATTGATGAGTCGAACGGTAATTCAAATATGGAATCGAGGAAAGAGGTCAAGTATGTGGATGAGATCCTAGACTTCTAATCCTATACGCAGGCTTACTTGGTACGGTAAAGTAACCAAACAATTTATCTAGACCTGCATGGGCCACCACAAAAACATGCAATGCCCCAGTCCCAAAATACGTAGGACTAGAAACGTAGACATGCCAGCTGTATACATACGAAGTACATGGCCTTGTATGTATACATAAGCTGTAATATGCAGTAGAAACATAACAACTAATCTCATCCACAAATAAAAGAAAATAAAGAATTCATATAATCATCTATGGAAATGTATTTGTACAATATGTTGGGCAGAGACAAATCCACTACCAACAAGCAAAGGACGAAATACATGAAAAATAAAATAAGTTTGGCGAGCGAAGCGAAGACGATCCAAGCGCAATCATCCTCGAAGAAATGGAGATGGACACGGCTAGAGCTAGAACACCTGTGAAAGACAATAGTACACACCTGGCGAGATAACCAGGTCCTTAGAGGGACGTAACAAGACACATAATATCATGCCATAAAACTGAATAAAGTTAGCTCAACAGAAAATTATATATGACTAAACAGATAAAGGTTCTTAACCATTCTATGTGAAAATGCAATTTGAAGACAACGTTCCACACAAGGGCTCTCGAGACTAGAAACACGGCGCATTAGCGTTTCAACCAAGGCACTAGTAGCGTCTAGAGAAAAGTAAATGCACGGCCACTAGCTCTTGGGTGAGTCACTAACGGCAGCTAGAGAAAAGTAAATGCACGGCACATTTGTGTTTCAACCGAGGCACTAGTGGCATCTAGAGAAAAGTAAATAAGTGCACGGCACACTAGCTCTCGGCTGAGTCACAAATGGCAGCTAGAGAAAAGTAAATGTGTGAAAGCCCCTGCGCCTAATAACTGTCTTTACCCTCCCCATGCACTACTCGTGCTGAATCCACACCACGATATTTCTAATAACCGCTAAGTCTTCTAGACAACTATATTAGCAGTTATATCCTAACGCTCGTCCTGTACGCACCGATGTACGGTCGGTACGCAAGTCCGAATCTATGTGAGACACGTGACATCGTGGCACACATGTGTCGAGTCAATGAATGCGGCACAAACAAAGGTGGTCCCTTAACTCTAGGCCAAGTGCATAAATAAAACTAAAGTATAATAATTTGTAACTACATATGGTTTTGAAAGAACAAGAAATAAAACATGCATGATATTGAGAAAAAAATTAAACAGTAAAGGCAAGGTGTCTTGCCTGATGTCCGAGTGAGGTAAGATGATGTCCTGGCGACGAATCAACAACAGCGCACAAAGAGGAAGGTACATGAACAACTTTAGATGCTGAAAATAGTCTATTATCTAATTATAATTAATACTGCACCTATTACATTTATTTAATAAATTCTAAAGTTAGGATATGGTATAGGTTTTCGTATTAGCTTTCCGAAAAACTAAACGGATCGCATTTTCGTTTTCGGAATCTCCCGAAATCGCAAAAATACTGAAACACGTTTATTTTTTGGACACTAGATACTCAAACAGTTTTGTAGAAATCTACAGAACGAATTTTATCTATTAAAATATGTTTTTGAAAACTTTTCCTCGATACGCTTCTTTTAGAAAAAACTGGAGGCAAAACGGAGTTCGGAGCTAGGAGATATCGTCGTTCCAAGTTGCTCTTGCTGCTAAAAAGCGGGGCTGAATTCTAATGACGAATTTTAGAGTTTCTATTGGACTAAAAATAATTTCGAATTATGGCTGATAGAAGGGGGATGTATTGGGTTTATATATGTATTTATTTCAGATTTATCTCCTAAATTAGATAGGATTTGATTTAAATAAAAAAACGATCTAATTAATGCTATATATGATTCCAATAGGATAAGAATTTCTAATGGATAAATCTTCTCATAAATTTAAATCAAATAAATTATTTAAAAAATAAATTAATTTGATTGCAATCCTTTAAATGATCACCATAATAACTTTAAGTATTATTCTATATTATCAAATAATTCAAATCATATGAATCCAAATCTAAATCAAACTCAACATAATAACTTTAAAATAATATCTAATATTTATCAAAATAATTTAAATCAAATAATAAATAAATTATTTAATCAAATAACATCTCAAATCTAGATTAGACAAATCGTAATGCTCCAATTAGTCATCGTAAGTATTTTAAACAATATTTAAATTATCAACATAATTTAAAGTATAGTTGATAACCATCAAGATAATTTAAATAAATTCAAATATAATCAAATAACTGATTAACATATCAAAATAATACTCGATGTCATTAAATATTATAAAACTTACTTTTATAAATCCAAATCGTTATTTAAAAATAAATAGACAAAAAAACCTTTTATCGCTCATTTTTTTTAAAACCAATTTTTTTAGAAGACCAAAAATAATAAAAACATATTTTATATTTCAAATAACAAATTCGAGAACATTTTTTTTAGAAACATTATTTCAAACCATTAATTTAAAACATTATTTCAAACATTATTCCACTATGTGTTACTCTACTTTCTTGATGGTTGGCCTAATAAGTAGGTACACTAATTTTGCCAAGGGTAAGAAAGCAATTATTCTACATAGTTTATTTTAAGTGGTTGGTAGAGACTAGGTGATAGGTTTGTACTTAGGTTGCGGACACTACTAAAATATCATCTAATAGCGACGTATTTTAGCGACGGCAAGAAATGACGTCGCTATTAGCGACAGCTTTATAAACACGTCGCAAAACGTCGCTGCCTAGCGACGTTCTGCGACAGGAGTTTACTACGTCGCTGAATAGCGACGTTCAGCGACATATTATTAGTATATGTCGCCATTTTTGTGTCGTTTAGCGACGTCAACACGTAACGTCGCTAAGTTATTTTACTTAGGGCACGCCGCTTCCTTCTTTCCCCCTCACTCTCACTCGAAAACTCTCGAAAATTTTAATTTTCCCCCCCACCCCCCGGGCGACTCCCTCCCCCTCTGTCAGTGCCCTCCCCCCCGGCGACCCCCTCCCCCCCGGCGACTCCCTCCCCCTCCGGCGAGCTCCTCCTCCTCGACATCCTCCTCCCCCAATCCGAGCTCCTCCTCCTCTTCCTCAGGTAAACCCTAACCTAACTCCTCTCCTTCCTCCTCCTCCTCTCCCACGGACACACACACACACGGACACACGGACACACATCGTGTCCCCAAAGAGTTTGGTTTGTTTTTGGACACATTGTGTCGAGTATTTGGACGCGAGTTTGGTTTGGGAGACACGTACACACATGACACTTGTATATGCACACTTGACACTATACACTCTAGTTTGGTTTGGGAGACACGTACACACATGACACTTGTATATGCACACTTGACACTATACACTCTCTATCTCTCTAGTATATAAATGCATAAATTGTTGAATGTATATATTGTGTCCCCTTGGTTATAGCCTAGTATATGTAAATATCTTAACCTATATATGTATGCCTATATATATATATATATATATATATATATATATATAGTAAATATATAGGTAGTTGTGTGATTGATGGCTTGTTTAGATGTGGTAGTGTGGTAGTATGGTAGTGTGAGTGTGAGTGAAGAGGGATATTGAGATAAGTGTTAGATTGTGTGTGTGCGTGTGTGTGTGTTTGTGAGTGAGAAAGGTGAGAGGGATTTAGATATGTATCCATAAGTTAGTATCCTAAGTTAGATATTTAGGATAGTATCCTAGGCACTAATTTAATATCTTGTTTAGGATGTTAGTATCCTAGAGTTAG
The DNA here is from genome assembly GCA_029216955.1 of Iris pallida. Lineage (NCBI taxonomy): Eukaryota > Viridiplantae > Streptophyta > Magnoliopsida > Asparagales > Iridaceae > Iris > Iris pallida. The sequence continues at coordinate 13,747,982 of JANAVB010008800.1, read as the reverse complement.
ATAGGTGAGTTAATATCTTAGGATACTAGAAGTTAGTATCCTAGATAGGTTAGTTAGTGTCTTGGATAGGTTAGTTAGTATCCTATTTATCCTAGATAAGTTAGTATCCTAAGTTAGATATCTTAGGGTAGTTAGATTATGCTAGTATCTTGAGGGTATCAAGATAATAGGATATTAGGATATGGGCTAGAAGTTAGTACCCTAAGTTAGTACCCTAAGTTAGTATCTTGGCTAGAATTTGGTATCCTAGGATAGTTAGATATCCTAGTATCTTAAGAGTGTCCTAGATTAGTCTATGGTAATAGGATACCCTATAGGGGGAGGGGGCAGGGGTAGGGGGAGGGGGGTAGGGGTAGGGGGGAGGGGGCAGGGGACATGACCCTAACCCTATTTCGGACACGACTCTGTGACACAGGACACAGGACACAGGACACACACACACACACACATAATACATACATATATACCTATATATATAAATACACATATCTACATATATACATGTATATATATACTCACACACTTACATACACACAAATACATATATAAATATATATGTATACAATGTATATACACACAAATACACATATATATACAATCAAAAATCCATTTGAAATTTATTTTAAGAATCTAAAATGTTGACGATATATACCCAAGGTTCACAATATCGGTATCGGAATCGGTATCGGACTATTCCTATGAGTATTGGTATCGGCGATATCGGTAGTATCGGCGGTGTCGTATCGGAGTATCGAACTTTGGTATCGGAAAACAAATAATTATTAATAAATTATTTACATTTAAAAACATATATTTTATACATTTAGGCATAATTTTAAGTATTTAAGCGTTATTTCTTAGTAGTTTTAAAATTATATGAAATAGTAGTCACCCTTACCGATTGGTTTTGCCGAATTGATCGGGACAAAGACCCCCAATGTCGGTATTGGTCAATATTTGGTATCGGTCGGTATCGAATCGGAACATGCCAAACCGTATCGGTATCGGCCGTATCGGATCGGTATCGGCCGATACTTTAAACCATGTATATACCATGGTTTTGCCTTTTAGTTACAGGAATATGAGAGGGTGACATGGTTGTCACATTAAGGGTCTTTGAGGAGGTGACATGTTGTGAAAAGATATATCCTTATAGTTCTCCTACGTAATGTTAAAGAAAATCCGTAGGAGAACTATGTATAAGGATATATTTTTTCGCAACATGTCATCTTGTCAAAGACCCTTAATGTACCAACCATGTTACCGCGGTATTGGTATTTGGATACCAATAGCGATAATTAAAGGGTACCAATAGCGATAAGGTAAATGGTACCAACTTAAGGTATTGGTATTGGGATACCAATAGCGATAAGGTAAAGGGTACCTTGGTAGGTAATGACTAGAAATATGATATTTGACTTAGATTTGACCTTGTTTGACCAAGGTTGACTATTTTGACTGAAAGTCAAAGTAGAGTCAACATCTGACCTAGATTGGACTAAGAGTTGACAAAGTCAACAGTAGGTCAACCCTTGACCTACTTTGACCTTGTTTGACTTTGCTTGACTTAACTTGACCTTGTTTGACTTTGTTTGACTTAGTACAACCTAGTTTGACCTAGATTGCATATCATTGTTATTAGTAACTGTCCGCTACTAATGTGTGTCCCATAATAAGACATAATATACGAATTTGTGCCTGTTGGATAATGTGTGTCCATCTTTGCAGAATTATTTCTAAATAGATATGAATTACTACTTACGAAATCATTCATGGATGTACAATCGTCGTCCTGATGATATGTGTGGTGTGCGGGATGAATACATAGCGGGAGTAGAGCAGTTCCTGCAGTTTGCTAAGGCGTTCCCTCAGTACATGGACGGCACCAAAATTAAGTGTCCGTGTGTGAAATGTCATAACGTGAAATATTATCCAGAAGTGAAAGTGACATATCATTTGTACTCGAGGGGTTTCACGCCTAATTACTATCAGTGGACCGCACACGGAGAACTTGTGTCTTTAGTATCAGAGCTGGAGCCTTACGTTGAGCCGTATATGCATGCGAAACCTAATTTTGTTTCAGATAATCATGCATACGACGACGGGTGCGTCAACATGGTTTTCGACGCTACGGGGCCTAGTTTCGTTCATGATGCACCTGAGGAGGCACCGAACGCCGATGCTGCACAGTTCATGGAGTTGCTGGAGAATGCAAGGACTCCATTGTATCCTGGTTGTGAGGATCATTCACCGTTGGAGGTGGTTACAAGACTGTTGAGCATTAAGTCAGATTTTAACATGTTGCAAGAATGCTACAACCGGGTGTTGGAGTTGATTATAGAGATCTTGCCGGCGGGTGCTAAGTTGCCTAAAGACTTCTACCGGTCTAAGAGGATGGTGAGATCGCTCTGGATGGGATACGAGAAAATCGATTCCTGTCGCAATGGGTGCATGCTGTACTACAAAGACGACAAGGACGAAGATGTGTACAGATTTTGTGGTGCTGATTGCTATAAGACAACTAGTACAGGAAGGTCTACCGGTACAAGAAGACCGACCGATTCAATGCACTACTTGCCTTTAACGCCGCGGTTGCAAAGATTATTTATGGTGAAAGATACGGCCGAAAATATGAGTTGGCACATGCGAGAACAGATTGAAGGAGTGTTGGATCACCCATTCGATGGAGAAGCGTGGAAGCACTTTGATCGAGTGTATCCTGATTTTGCTTCAGATCCGCGTAATGTCAGGTTGGGACTATCTTCTGACGGTTTTACTCCTTTTGGTCTTTCGGGATCCCAGTATTCGTGCTGGCCTGTGATTGTCACTCCGTATAACCTACCGCCTTGGATGTGCATAAAGACTCAGTACATGTTTCTAACCGTTATAATTCCTGGTCCGAACAATCCCAAGAGGAACATTGACGTGTACTTACAGCCTTTGATAGATGAGTTGAATCAGTTATGGAAAGTAGGCGCTAACACGTACGATGTTTCCAGGAAGCAGAATTTTCAGATAAAGACAACCCTTGTGTGGACCATCAACGACTTTTTGGCCTATGGAATGTTATCTGGATGGAGCACTCATGGCCGTCTCTCATGTCCGTATTGCATGGACCGTAGTAAGGCTTTTCGCTTGAAACACGGAGGAAAATCGTGCTTCTTTGATTGTCATCGGCAATTTCTGCCAAAAGATCATCCGTTCAGAAGGAACAGGAATGCATTCCGTGCCGGCGTTGTAGAGAAGGGTGATCCACCGCCAAGGTGGTGCAGAGCCACGATATGGGAGGAGGTTAAAGATTTTCCAAGTGCTATCGAAGATCCTACAACTGAGTACAAGTGCGATGGATTTGGTAGAGATCATAACTGGACAAAGAGGAGCATATTCTGGGATCTGCCATACTGGAGTACCAATCTGATCAGACATAATCTTGATGTCATGCATATTGAGAAGAATGTGTTTGATAACATAATTAATACTGTGATGGACGTAAAGGAAAAAACGAAAGACAATCCCAAGGCCAGGTTGGACTTAGAAAAAATATGCAAACGCCCTGCGTTGCATTTGATACAGCAGAATGGAAAATAGTTCCTGCCGAAGTCAATTTTCTTGCTGGACAAGGAGGATAAAGTGAGACTTTGTCGGTGGATCCAGGGCCTAAAATTTTCAGACGGATATGTGTCAAATCTGAGAAGATGTGTCGATCCGAAGGAAAACAAATTGACGGGTATGAAGAGCCACGACTGTCACGTATTCATGGAGAGGTTAATTCCGATTGCATTTCGGGAATTCTTACCGCAGGCAGTTTGGGATCCATTGACGGAGCTTAGCATATTCTTCAGGGATATTTGTTCTAAGAAATTGCTCGTTGATCGTCTAGAAAAGCAAGAGAAGGACATTGCGGTAACACTATACAAGCTAGAGAGGGTGTTTCCTCCTGGATTCTTCGACTCTATGGAGCATTTGCCGATTCATCTATCCTATGAGGCACGTGTTGGTGGACCCGTCGAATATCGATGGATGTACCCGTTTGAGCGACATTTGAATCACCTAAAAAAAGGTGAAAAATAAGGCACGGGTCGATGGTTCTATTTGTGAAGCCTATGTTCTCGAGGAGATTACAAACTTTTGTTCGATGTATTTCAAGCCTCATGTTGCAACTAATAGAACGAGAGCTTCCAGAAACGATGACGGAGATCATGAAAGTAATGATACAATACTGAAGGTATTCAATGCTCCAGGAAAGCCATCGGGTAAAATGAAGAAGAGATATCTGAAAGATGATGAGCTAAGGGCTGCTCAGGTGTATGTATTACTCAACTGCGATGAGAAGTAAGTAGAAAAACTGGAGGGGTAAGTAAATAATACGTCTATATTATTTTAATAGTGTTAATTATTATACTATTACATTAATTGTACGATGTTGTTTTCAACATATTTAATGATGATGTGAGGTCAGGTAGGCCACACATAACAGAAGAAGAACTAGAACAAGAAATGAGGCATTATTTTCCATCATGGTTGAGTACATATGTAAGACTTCAGAACTCTGCAATTACCTTTCTGTATATGCACTTGATTGAGAATGAGCTTAATTGCTTCTTTCGTGGTATTTAGGTCGATCGTCCATACGCAAGACTTGAGAATGAGTCTATTAGAATGCTAGCCAAGGGACCAATTTATGCTGCAAAAATATGGCCAAGCTACTGTGTTAATGGGTTTAGGTTCAAGTCAACAACTTTCTCGATCAGAGACAACTTTGTGGATCTCGACTCCACCAAAAACAGCAGTTTGTGTATCAGATCTTCGAACTACAAAGATGTTGATGCGGGCAACGATTTCTATGGCGTGCTACGGGAGATCGTGGAGCTGACATATAGTTATGGAATGGAGCCTGCTAAGATTGTGTTATTCAGGTGTGATTGGTTCGATCCGATTGAAGGTCAAGGTTGGAAAGTAGACAAGCATGGTCTTATTGATATAAACTATCGGCGTCGATATCAAGCCTATGAACCATTTGTCCTATCAAGTCAGGCTCAGCTCGTGTACTTCACAAGTTATCCTAAACGGGGAACAACAAGGTCGGACTGGTGGGCAGTATGCAAGACCAAAGCTAGAAATACCTTTGAGGTTGACGATATAGCTTATCAACAGGATGAACTACCTCTTGTAACAAATATTATAGAAGTGGACACGACGGAAGTTCCTCATTACACATCTAATTGTGTAGAAGAAGTAGAATTATCTGAAGAGAAAGATGCAGATGAAAGTGAAGATATAGAGGAGGAAGAAGAAGAAGAAGATGAGCTAAACGAACTAGATAAATTTTTAAAAGAGGATTGAAATCTGTGATGTCTATCATATAAATATATATTTTTGTAATAATAAATCTGTGACACTTTAGTGACACTTTAGTGACACTTTTATCTGTGACCATGATATTTTTCAAAAATCTGTGATGTCTATCATATAAATATGTATTTTTGTTTTATTGTCATATGTTATTATCAGGTATGACTAGACCAGGAGGACAACGCGGAGGATTTTACCTTAGGCAGTCCCGTCAGCCTCGGCCTGGGGATGGAGAGGGCAGTTCCGTACCCTCATCCTCATCTCTGAGTACGCCAGTGTACCGTTCTGTTCTCGGTCCATTACCGGGACATGGCAGTTCCAGCAGGTTGCCGACTCCTCCCTCGTCGTCCAGCCTTCCTGATCCCGCGTCCAGCATCCCTGATCCCCCGTCCAGCATTCTTTCTGTCGACGGCTCTATGGGGGAGCCGACGCCGAGCATATGGAGGACGACGATCAGACTGATCCTGCCCAGGCAGGAGATGAGAGCGACCCTCCATGCGCTCCCCCGGGCGAGACGCGTATGAAGATTTGGACGGACGGGCCTATGAAGTAAGTTAATTAATTAATATATATTTCTCAAATGATTATATGTACATATATATTCATGAAAAATTATTATTGTATAGATATCGGCCTTCTGCAGTACAGAGACAGCTGGGGGTATTTCTGAGGCATAACTATGGTGGGCCTTGGATTAACTACTTAGATGCTCCCGCAGATAGGAAGGCCTTTTGGTTCGTCCACTTCAAGGTAAAAAATTTGTTTATTTTTAAATTTTAATAATCATTTGTGTATACTATACAACTTTTGTATTTTACTGCTTGCAGAGGATATATTTCTATCCACCACACCGGGCGGCGAGGATCGAGGGTCAATTTTCTGTCGTCGCAGCCAAGCTCATCCGTGATGCGATCTACGACCAGAAGTATCGTGATCGCTCCGGAGAGCCGATCCATGGTTGGATCATGCCAGATCAGTGGGCTGCGATGAAGGCTAGATTCAGCGAGCCCAAGTACCAGGAGCGGTCTGTGAAGGCCAAGGTGGCGCGATCGAGCGCCGGTAAGTGGTGTGGTGGCTCCATTCCGATGACAGAGCATTTTCTTCGTCTGGTACGTTTCCTATGACGGACATTAATTTATATATAGTTCGATAGAATGTTTAATACTAATAATAGATAATATATTTTAACAGGTAAAAAAGGGTGAGGACCCGAACATGGTGACCGTCTTCCTGGTCACCCATCGGAGGGCTGGAGAGTTCATTGACGAGAGGGCGACGCAGACATATGTACGTTCTATTCTTAATATTAATTTACTATAATTTAGAAAACATAAAAATAGATATCAATATAGACTTTAGCAAACACTTACACGTTAGTAAACATGTTCTAGGCCGAGTTTGTTCGGCTACAGCAGGAGGCGGCTGCTGATGCTAGTACGCCAGCAGAGGAAGGGGCTGGTAGTTCCTCCCAGCCGCCTACAGCTCCATCGCAGGACAAGCTCTGGATGACCGCCGTTGGCGGTCTTCAGAAGGGTACGTACTACGGTACGGGATCCTACGGCACGTATTTGGCTTCGGAGTCATCCCGGGCCCCCACTGTCAGTGCGCAGTCTTCGGCTTCGCAGGCGTCATCACGAGCTGAGGATATTCGTCGTCAGATCGAGGAGCTGCATCGCGAGTTGCAGCAGCAGATTTCTGATACGGTCGAGCGACGATCAGACCCTCCGATCGTCACCGGACGATTTGATGCGGTCGAGCGCAGTATACAGGAGCTGATGAGTCTACATCAGGCTACAGCTGCCAGCTTGCACACGCTCACCGAGTCTACGCAGCGCACAGAGCGTAGACATGTCGAGCTGGAGGGATCGCAGAGGAGCATGTCTGCCTCCAACTCACGGCCTCCCAAAACTACTCTTCGACCCTTACAAACATCACTCACGAGGATAATGCCACCCCCGGTCATGATCTTGTAAGTTCTAGGCAATGATTCAGCTATGATACCGTGTCTAATCGCAAAAGATACTAATATGAAGCTATACGAAGCACCAGAATCGAATAATGCAAATGCTGGACTGGAGTCGAGTAGAATCGAACCTGCAATCATCTCTCCTATCACCTCTGTATCTCCAGCTGCCATGGCGAAAGCTCGCACCTGTTGGCCTCCCCTGGCCTGCTGCTGGTGCTGGACGAACCTCTGCTGCTGCGTCGGCAGGGCTGGTCCCATTTGCTGGCCTGTTGGAGCTCTGACTGCTGCTTCCTGGGCTGTTCGTCCCATACGGTACTCCCTCATCTGGTGGTCTGTTGAGCCACACACCAGGCACTGGCCCAGCCTCTTCCGGCACTCATTGAAGACGTGCCCAGGCTCCTTGCAGTAGGCACAAGTACCACCCTATCTCTGACCCTGCTGGTGCTGCCTCGGCTGCTGCTGCTGGTGAACTGGCCTCTGCTGGATCGGCTGCGGCTGAAACTGCCTCAGCTGCTGGTACTGAAAGTGGGGCCTCTTGGCCTGGCCCCCGCTGCTGCTGTCTCCAACTGGGTCTCTCCCCCTCTTGAGCCTAAGCTCAAGATCATCCTCTGCTAACAAGGCTCCTGTCAAGATCTCCTCGAACGTAGCATCCCGGTTGCCCTTGGTCAAGGACTTGACCTCCTTGACAAGACCCTTCCGGAACCTCTGTGCCTTCGCCGTCTCGTTCAAGCCCTCTACAAACCTACCGAGGCGGCCGAACTCCCCGGCGTACTCCTCCACTGAGAGACTCTCATGGACTAGGCTCTCGAACTGCGACTCCAAGGCTCTGAGTGCTAAATCTGGAAAGAACTTCTTCTTGAAGAAGCCCTTGAACTGCTCCCAAGTCTGTCCAGGTACCCCCACCCTGGGGTCTGACTGATACTAGGTGCGAGCAAGATCTCGCATCCGGCTAGCTGCGGCCTCGATCTGAAGATCTGCTGGTATCCTGGCCAAGCGGAAGATCTCCTCTATATGCTCGATCCACTCATCGGCATATAGGATCCCCTCTGTCCCCAGAAAGTCTCTGGGGCTCATCTTCTGAAACTGCTCGATCCCCGGTATCCTCGGCTGCTGAACCACTGGTCTAGCTGCAACCGTCGTAAGGGCCAACTCCATGCCCCTGTCCTGTCGAGCCTGCTGTCGGTCCATGAACTGCTGGAAGTACGCGAACATCTGTGCTGCGTCCACGTATCCTGGAGGCGGTGGCTGCTGGAAGGGATCCTCTGGAATGACCGGGTCCTGCCTCCGAGTCGGTGGATGCATACCCCCTGTTGCGGCTGCCGAGGTCTCAATACGAGCAGAGGTGGCAGGAGCTGCAGTCCCCTGGCCTTGCTGTACTGGCAGAGAGGTAGCAGTCCCCTCTATAGCATCCTCATGAATGGCACGCTGCGATCGAGTCTCTACCATCCTGAAGATAGACAAACAAGAGTATCAATTTCTGAGAAAGAAGCGAAATAACAAAGGCGGACAGTTAAAATTCAAAGGATCAGCTGACAATATGGATTTAGATGGCAATAAAAGAATTTTTCCTAAAGTGATTGAGTACCTTAAAATTAATGTCCTATATCCTACTGCAGGTTGTAGTGATACTCTAATTCGAATACCACTATACTTCTAGTCTAGACCTGCATGGGCCACCACTAAAAACGTGTCACGACCCGCACCCTAGAGTAAGGGCACGAGACGTGGTACGTCCAGCCTACGCCGCAGTGTCGGCGGTAGAACGCTGTCCTAGGTCAACATACATCTAACAATATATATCTAAACAGTTTATACTCCCCGAATGGGGGTAACATAGCAGTAATAACTCAATCACAACTAAGGAAGATATAGCACGATATGAAATAGAACTCAAGGAAATAAATAGATGAAAAGTAGTCTAAGATAATTCCAGCAATATCCAGAAGTACATGGTCTCAGATACAGAATGAAAGAATATATACAACTCTGAACTCCAAATAAAGTCTAGCTAAAACATGCCTCAAGACTTCATAAAAGAAGATAAGCCTAACTAATCTAGTCTAGGCAATGGGGGTGATATCCTCAGCTAGAGCTGGGTCCTCCTGAGGGTCCAGCTCGCAGGTGTCATCTAAGGCTGCCCCGTAGTAAGTATCCAGGTAGGCCTCCTCCTCGTCCTCTGTAATATTTTCAACAGGTCCAGTCAGGACAGGAGCGAGTACAGTACATCTCAACAGTTCATAGCAGGTTAGAAATATAATCATGCAGTAAAGTAAGATACAAGTACTGAAAGAAGTGCAGTATGTAAACAGAGAGAGAAAGCTGTAATAGAAATATCTATTATAAATAGAGAACTAACATGTGGCTAGTGAGTCAGAGTATAATATAGACATGTAAATGGCATAGGAGATTCTGATGCTATACTATGGAAGAGATTCTGATACTACACTACTTGGATAGTATTCACATCTCTACTTCTACTCCCCCGTACCCCCAATCAGTACACAAGAATCCAAACAGGTTATGTTATGATTCTATATAATAGCCCCGAAGGGTGGTAAGACCCGAAGGGTGGTACATAGTAGTCCCAAGAATGGGGATTCTAGGAGATTCTAGGATACCCAGTAAATGGGATAAGAGATTCTAGGAGACTCTGTGATCATAAGGGTATATGTCACAAGTGATCAAAGAACCTGTGAAGCATTATGATACGTCATGTAAGTGAAACGCACAGAACATGTAGTACCCGATGCTCCCTAAGGATAACATCTCAAGAAGGGATCCGTATAGTACCAATCCGTGTGACCAACGTGACAGTACAAGTAAAGTAATCTACTGCAGGAAATAATTCTAAGCAGGATATAAAATGATTAGAGAATGTACTCGCCTGGTATCTGAGTGTCCAATATGAAAGTACTGTCCGAGGAGTGGTGTCTAGCTCCTAATCAGAACAGCACAAGTCACAACAAGTCCAAAATGGTAAAATGAAGTCCTACTATGCATTCTACATGATTCTAGGTCAATCTGGGCCAAAGTCAACTCTTGGTCAACTCTGGTCAACCCTAGAAGTCAACTAGGTCAACCAAGTCTAAATTAGGCCAAACTAGTCTACCTTAGTCTAATCAAGCCTAGCTTAGTACATACACAATATATGCATATTCACTACACTACACATTATATATACATCCTATATAACCCTAGGCTAAAGCATAGAAATATATATATACATACACTCATTACATTATACATACATATTTTATATTCATATAGATACTAAATACATACATTTACATTACACACACATACATATATAGATATATAATATATATATATATATATACATGTGCATATAGAGAGGGAAGGCATGTGTGTGTGTGTAGACATGAGAGTAGCAATGTGTGTGAGTGTTTGCATATGGGATTGTGAGGGTGTGTTAAAACAGTGTGTGATGAGAATACATGTGTGTGTGTGTGTGTTTGGGCTGCAACATGTGACATGAACTACAAAAACAGTGAAAGAGAGAGAGGAAAGTGTGTGTGTATATATAACTGGACTTTGTGTGTGTAGAGGACAGTGAGAAGGAAAGGAAATCAAACATCAACACCCAGGTTTTCAAGCATCACTGAAACTACATACTTCTAAAAAGGAGAAGGGAAACCTGTGGAAAGAAGGGAAAACAATTCATGAACCCTATCAATACACAAGTTGTATCAACACAATTTCAGACTTTTAAATATCAAAACAACTCAGTAACCTAGGTATTAATATCAACCAAATTTAGATTTGAGTCTATAAGACTAAATCCCAGGTTTCCACCTCAGTCCTAGCCATTCCCAGGTTGATACAATACTGGAATCACCCTTAGCTCATGATAAACACAAAAATCAGTTTCAATAGTTCAAAATTTCAGAACTGAACTATAAGCTATAATTTGAAGTCATTTGCTCACCATTGTAGCACCCAGTTTTCCAGATAAGGGTAATTTTGAAATTTTGTAATTATAATTATAATTTATTGATATTTAAATAATGATATGATTTTTTGGTAATTTTTAATCATTTTAAAAACTATTTTAAAACATGACTTATGAATTGGTGTCTTGCTAGTGTTTTGTTTATCATTTCTAGATTGAGGGGTATTTTAGTCATTTTTGTAATTTTGGGAATTATTTGGAATTATTATGTATTATTTAGAATCATTAGAATTTATATGATTTTTTAGAGATTTTAGTATAATTGATTTTGGTGTTTTAGTTGACTTTGACTTATGTTGACTTTGGAGACTAACCTAGTGGCTAACCTAGGTCTTGACTTTGTGATTAGGATATGAAAACCTAGGTTGACTTAAGTTAGTGAGGTTTAGCTCATTGGAATTAGTTTGGTGAAATTAGGAGCTAGATTGATTAAGTAATGGCTTGTGAAATCACAAGTCATTTCATGACTTATAGGCTTAATGGCCCATAGGCCCACACCCTTTGAACCAAGCCCTAATCCTAAAAATCTGACTAGCCATAGTGTGTCCCCTTTCCCTATTTATATCCTCTTGAAATTAGGGTTGCCTCCTTAGGAAACTTTGCCATTTGGAAGAGGTGAGTCCCCATCCTTGTAAATCCTTAGAAAATCCATTTCTTCTCCAAATTCCTTCAAACAAATTGCAATAGGACCTAATATTAGTATCCTTGCTGTTATTGATGAGTATTTGCAGGAAGAACACAATTTGAGGAAGTTTGGTGGTTTGTGGAGCTCTTCCCATTTGGGGATTTTGACCCATTGTTCACCTATAGGTATAATTCCTTCTATTGTTTTTAAATTCTGTTAAAAATCATTTCTAGGATGTCCTAACCCTAACCTAACAGTAGGATAGGCTAACCCTAGAATTTGGACCCATTTCGTGTCCGTTTCGGACACGTATCAATGTGACTAGGTTAGTGTTCGACGAAATGCCTCAAAGGGCATTTCGTTCGATTTTTGTGATTGTGTTTGAATGGAAAAATTCATTTTTGTCTCGCTTATACATTTCTTGGACACTGAGCACGTTTTCGTGTCGGGTTGGGCCGACACGAGCGCGTGGACACGCGGTCGTGCACCCACGCACGCTGGCAGGTTGATGCCCTGCTGCTCGAGTGTGTTATCTCTGAGCACAGAGGGTTTCAACCCTTGAAACTCGACATGGGAGTCGTGTCCATGACTGACACGAGATCCCTAGAGTTTCAGGGACTCTCGTGTCGTGTCGGACACGCACGAACGTGTGCACGTGTCGTGCACTGTGTAGCTCAGTGTTCTGAGATTGTGTTTTTGATTTTAATTGATTTTAATGCTTTTAAATTGTGTTTAATTGATTAGTTAAATCCTAAACATGTTGTTTAATCCCTGTTATATTAGGTTTACACGTTAGATTGGGTTAATGTGGAATATTGGGTTCGAAAGAGGCTTGAACTGCATATTTATGATACGTAGACTGATACACAGTATTTTTTCCATTTCCTAAACTGTTAATTCCTGTGTTAACCTAAGTTAGATTGTTGTTCTGTTGTTTGATGATTCTCACATGATTGTAGGTTCATATTAATACAATATTTCATTCGATATAGGCTTTGGAAATTGATATGGGATTTGGTATTAGTTTGTTTATTCAAAACTGTCTATTAACTGATTAAGTGAAACCTGAGATTTCATTTCCTAAACTGAGTGATATGGGATTTCATTCCCAGTTATCAGAACTCTGAGATTCTCCTTTGGTAAAAACCTGAGTTTTTCCCTTTCATTATCAAACTGAGTTTGTTGATTTTGTGCATGGCTTTTCTCTAATAACCTGAGATTGGTTCTTAAATATCACCTAAATTGATTCCATTTCTGTTCTCTATTTCAGTCCTAAACTGAGACTAAGTCCCATTCCTGAGAATGGGTTCATATAGGCAAGTGTGTTCCTGTTTTCCAGTCTTTATATTAACGTGAGAATGCTAAGAATAAACTGAAATACTGAGATTTCTCCTTTTCATTGTACTGTGAGATGAAGGTAGTTGAACTCTTAAATTGTTATTCCTGAGATTAAATGCCATGAATGGACACTAAGCTTCACTGATTAGTTTCAAACCCTGAGATTACACACTCACACACTGTCCTAACCAAGATAACTAAGACACTGTTGTTCCTGAGATTGTGACTCACTGTTTGACATTGTCATATATATTTCCCTGTACACAGACACAAATGTTTCCTGCACACAGACACCATGTGTCACTAAAATGGTTTTGACATAACCCACTGTTGCAAATCGACATATGTTCACTGCACTGTAAATTCCTGAGAATTTGATTAGATTCTAACTGATTTTTCTATGCTAATTAATTCACTGATTAGAAGAGCCTGAAATGTGTAAATCTGGAATTGATTCCCTTTCACTTTCGAATAACAACCTAGGATTACTTCCTTAACTGAGTTGTATGGCCTGTGGTAATCAATCATGAGTTCTGTATTGAACTGAGAATTGATTCCCAGTTTTCTATTCTCTTTAACTGTCATTTCCTGTGAATCAAAACCTGAGTTTTCCTTTGTATTAGATTGCAATGCTGTCATTTCTTTAAAGCTTGATATGGTTGTGCTTTAAACTGTGATTTAGGTTCATATTAATCTGAGATCACTGCTTAGAAAATCTAAATTAGTTCCTTTTCTTCTAAACAAATGTTGGTTTTACTAAGAAACCTGAGAATATGTGTATTAACCTGAGTTACTTTTCCAGTTTCCCATTACTCTAGAATATGTGTAAACCTGGGTATGAGTTTTGGGTTTGATTGTTTGGTCTTGTTTAGAGTTCAATAAACTGAGATTTGTTCCTTTCATTGTACTGTAAATGAATGTTAGAGTTGGTTCCTGTCCCTTCTTTTAAACTGATTTTGATTCCTCTTCCTAAGCATGGGAATTGGTCACATGTGGGTTCTTTAAATTCGAACATAGGAAACTAAAAATAGGACTCTAGATAACTTGAGAATGGAGGCTTGTAAAACCTGAGATCAGTGTATACCTGTCATTGATTTACAATGTAAGGGAATTATGAGTACCACATTAAATAGTTCACACAGTTCACTGTCATATTTTTCCTGCACACTGTATATAAACATATATTCCTGTCATGCATTCCTACACCATTGTAATATCAATCACCTAACTTCCATTCCTGCAAACTATCTTGATTCCCATAGTTTCTTAAATACCAAATTGATTTCCTATCTTTAATTGATTCACATTGATTACATGTTTTGGGATAATTAGTTAGTTGATTTTCAACATTGATTCACAGTCATATATTGCTTAAACTGTTGATTTGAGGTTGAACCTATGAGAGGTTTCCAGAGTTTAGTTAAATTCCTGATATTAATGCATTGAATGAACACATTAGACACCACACATTCCTGTCATTGACACCCTACACCCTTGTATGCATTCCTGCCACCTTAGAGCTAACACACTCATTCCTGCCACCTGAGAACACACATGTGACTCTCCTATTCACTGTTAGCCATCACTTTATCACTGTTTTCATGTTTCACTCACTCTCACACATGTTACACACACAAGTTGTTATACCCTCTTGACACTCTAGCCTATTACACACACTCTATACCTCACTGATTTTTCCCTGTTTTCTCACCAAATTTTCATCACACACACACCTTGTTCCCTCACATGTTCACTCTCTCACCCACACACCACACTCTCTATCACACAAGCCACACACTCATGTTATGATACACACACACTTTCTCATATCACACACATTTCTTGACATACATATTATCCCTCTATGTTATGTATATATATATATATATATATATATATATATATATATATATATATATATATATATATATATATAATATCTAACCTAGAGAATAGGTGTAATGTAATGTGAAATGAATAATGCAATTTCCTATGTAATGTGAATGTTGTATAGCCCAATTTGATATGTGCATGTGTTTAGGGATGTGAAATAGATATGGAAATTGCCTATTTACATAGCTCTCTCTAACTCTCTATGTGTATATGTATAGGGATGTATACTTGTAGCCATGCATGTTAAGTATAAATACATGTGTAATGAAGATGAGTTAGTTTTGTGCCATGTGTAGTGTAAACTCATAACTAGTGATGTTTTTTCTTTTCATGTACACATCCATGTTCACACACACACATAGCTTACATGTTAGATCCTTCCTCTTTTTATATGTATATAATGTTGAATATGCATGAATATGATGTGCCTTGATGTGTGCTTGTGTTGGCTTGTATAGCCTTGTGATTGGTGTGTGATTGCTAGACTAGGCTTGGTTAGGCCTAGTGAGACTTATTAGACTTGTTTGGGGTCAGGCTTGACCTAGTTGACCTAGTTGACTAGTCTAGTTGACTAGAGTTGACCGGGAGTTGACTTTAGTCTAGTTTGACCTAGACAGCATGCAGATGCATTGTAGATTACATTTATCATCCCCTGTATACATCTTGACTTGTGTTGCTCTAACTAGGAGTCAGGTATCTCATCTCGGACAGTACAATTACTTCAGACATTCAGATACGAGGCGAGTACATTCTCTGATCATTTCATATCCTGCTTAGAATTATTTCCTGCATTAAATTACTTTACTTGATACTGTCACGTTGGTCACACGGATTAGTACTATACGGATTCTTTCTTGAGATATTATCCCTTCAGGGAGCATCGGGTACTCTATGTTCTGTGCGTTTCACTTACATAGCGTATCATATGCTTCTTTGGTTCTTTGATCACTTGTGACATATACTCATATGATCACAGAGTCTTCTTTGAATCCTTATCCCATTTATTGGGTCTATCAAAATCTCCATTTTTAGGACTACTATGTACCACCTTTCGGAGGCTTATCACCTTTCGGAGGCTTATCACCCTTTGGGGGCATATCACCCTTTGGGGGCTTATCACCCTTTGGGGACATATCACCCTTTGGGGGCTTATCACCTTTCGGAGGCTTATCACCCTTCGGGGGCTGTTACATAGAAGCACGTACGTAACATAACTTGTTTGGATCCTTGTGTATTAGTCGGGGGTACGGGAGAGTATAAATAGCCATGCGAACAATTTCCAAAGTAGAATAGCCATGTACGCTGTAATGCCCCGCTCCGCACGGCGCATTACGCTGAAGCGTTGACTCAACGAGTCGCGTTGACGGAAGAGAATATATCGATGCAAAACGATGCGAGAGTTACGTCGACCCGAGTAATGCATCGAACTAAGTCGATGCGAAGAGTTGCCTTGTCCCGAAGGATGCATCGAGTGAATCGATGCGAAGCGCCACGTTGCCCCGAAGGATGAGTGCGTTGAATCGGCTCGAAGATTCTAAGAAATCGAATCGACCAAGGCGCAAGTTCGAATCGTTCCAAGTATTGATTTTAGTTGGTTTCGTGTGCAGGTTATACTTTGACGGGAAAATATTAGAGGTCGATCTTTTGCAATATTTAGTAAGGGGTCCGCGAAATCAAATCGTCGTCTTGCGACGGGCCGAGACTTGGGCACGCTAAGGCAAATCGAACGTATAACTCAATGAAGCACAAAGTGCTCGAATGGCTAAGTCAGGAGAGTAGCCGTGCAACAAAGTTTTGAAATTGAGTCGTATCGGCTCGGCAAAACGACGAAGGCGAATCGACTCAAGGTGGGAGGATTGACTTCTTTTTACTCCTTCATTCGATAAGTCAAATATATCATTGTATGCTAAAGTTAACCTATCGACGTCACGGGCGTGGTCCGATCGGAGATAAATCATAGTGTGAGTCGAACACTAAGTTAGAACAATTGAAATGAAACGTGCATCAAATGTACGAGTCGCTATGGAACATTGGATATCGCTAAGGCGAGTGCCTCGGTGCGCAAGCCGTAAGAACATGGGATAACTGTAATCGGCAAGTGCCTTAGTGCACGAACCATACCGTGCCTTTGTGCATGAGTTAGACGGCTAGAACATTGAAAGACAATAGGCGAGCGCCCTAGCACGCAATCCCCGAACATTGAATGCTAAGATAGAACATGGAAATACGGTCGAAACGTGCCTACGCGCACGGGATAATAAAAGATGGCTTCGTTGCGAGAGAGATACAGTTGTGGCATGAATGTGGCAGAACTGTCGAATATGACATGGTGCCTCGAAAGGTGTTCAAGACCTTCGGGTCGTTCGGTTGACGAGCATTGAGTTGAGGCACGATGCCATTGAATCATTGAAACGAAGTATGAAATGTAAGAACACAGAAAGCTAACGAAAGAGATGCGAGATGATAAGTCTGAGTCTCGGACTCAAGACTATGTTTGGTTGTTTGAAGTTAATTGCTTGAATGATAGGGCGTTGCATGATCGATTGGAATGGGCTTGAGATTAAATTGTGATAATAGCCCGTGCACGGGTGTTTCCCCCAAAATCGTTAAATGCCGGAGGAGCGCCCCGGAACCGATTGGCCGCGGAGGGATTCGAATAATCTTTGTAGGCGCACATCCTTAAACAAGATGGAAAAAGCCGTAAATGATGGTATGCAACGGAAACGTTTCGGTTGTTGGGAGGTGACCTAACCCTTGAAACGCCGGGCAGCCTGACCAAATAGAGAGAAAAGAAGGAAAGAAAAGAAAAGAACTCCTTTAGTCCATTCCGGCGCAGATACGCCAACAGCCCTCATATAGTTAAGGAACGATGGATTGAAAGTGTAGGCACATATGCGTCCCGCATAGAGATCCTGCTTAGAGATGCACATATAACATGACAGGGAAGGATTACGGCGTATTCACCTTGCGTCGGTGCAAGGGCGAGTGCGTCGACTTGGTAAGTCGCACCACGAATCAAACACGAGATTGCTTGTTTGCTTGCCTATTCAATTCGATAACATGCTTTACGCTTTCGAAGATGCCATGAAATTGACCCTAAGGAGAACATAGCAAGATCATAAGCTAAGTTGCATGATTCAACATAAAGATTAAAATGTCGGTTTGGAAAGATGATCTTTGCTTCAGTACATGTGAGGACGAACGTACTGATCCCCCACCAGCTTCATGCAGGGTGCAGGAAATGGATTGCTCGCGACGAAGCGTTGCTTGAACGTGTTAAGGCTCGGAATGCCGAAGTGCATTGAAGCGTGCTATCGCATTGATGCTCGGACTACGCAGCTGGATTGATGCGGTCGAGATATAGAAGACATGATGTATGGAACGGTGAAATCCATTGTGGGCAAGAGAGAACCTGAGTGTTGTAGCCAATCTGGCATATATTGTTAGGCTATCGAAAGACATTGTAATCTCAGTTTCGGATATCAATTAAGAGAATTATTTCGTATACTCTGTTTTTCTTTCGTTGTTAATATCAAATCAAAAGATAACCATTTGAGAACTTGTCATCTTGCCTTGCACGAGCGCAACTCCAGGCTCGTGCGGCATCACATCCCCTGCGAGGACGATGATTCGGGTGATTCCGGGTCGGGGCGTGACAAATTGGTATCAGAGCTCTAGGCTCAATTTCCTCTGGACGCTCGCTTTATTATAATTCGAAAAGTTGCCCACCACCACTTGATATCACTCTTGACTCTACTCGATGCCGCACTGGATGTTCCATACAATAAGTCTAATACAAATCGTGAAATTTTGCCGCATGTGTTTTGGAAATTTCATGATGTTTGCTAAGAAAGTCGCGAAGGGTATATTGCATTGAATACAACGAGCCATAAAAATGTTAGTTGCTGCAAGCGCAACAAATTGTGAAATACGATTTGGGATGTTGTTGTTGCAATATAACATGTTGAAAGAGAAATAAAATGATGCACGAAGTGCAACAAGTTAATGGTGAATATGCGTTAAAATGAAAGTGAGAAGTGATAAGCCAATACCGAATGTGTTAAAACGGATTGTGTATTGACTTAGAAAGTCGAGAGTAATTCGTTGCACGAGGTGCGGTAAATGTCGGAAATGATCGTTGTACGATGTACAACGCGTGTTGGAAGTAAAATCATTGCACGTGGGGCAACGCATATCAAATTAATCGTTGCACGAAGTGCAAAGAAAATTAGAAATTAATCGTTGTATAAAGTGAAATGAAATGTCGAAAATAAATCGTAGCACGATGTACAACGCGTATCGGAAGTAAAATTATTGCACGTGGTGCAACGCATATTGAGATAGATTGTTGCACGAGATGCAACGTAAGGAATGAATTGAAATCGTAAATCGATAGAATGAATCGTTCGGTTGCACAACAAACTTATGTTGGCAAACGAGAACATTGACCGAGTTTCGTCGGATTTGATAGAATCAAAGTTACGGTTGTGATCAAGCACGATCACTGCGGAAATCGTGAGGCGAAAGAGATTGTCGGTTTATACTAAGTATAGTGCGAGGGAAATGGCTTGAATTCCGAGTGGTATATGCCATACCACGTAGGCGATGAATGACTCGATTTCGAGTGGTATATGGTGTATTACTTGTACGATGATTTGCATCGACGCGTTGTGAGAATTGCGGAAGGTTTGTCCGCAACGGACGGGAGAGTACCGAGACTCGATTGAAAATTTGTACGACGGTATGTTGATGCAAGTGTTCTTCGAAAATCGGTTGGGACGATAAGGCGAGACTCGTATCGATGAACGATACGTCGGACGAAAGTTATAAGTTGGTCGGACGACCGAGACTAGCGAAACGATTATGCCTTGACGCAATAATCAGGATCGACGGGAAAGGAAAACTTGAACTTATAAATGAGTCGCACGACTTGGATCTCGGTAGAAATGTTGGGCGAGACGAATCGAATCGTACGACTTGCAATTTCGATAGGAAATGTTGGGCGATGCGAATTGCAATCGAATTGTACGATGTGCGACTTCGGTAAGAAAGTTGGTTGACATGAGAAATCGTGCCTAAGAAATAGTTGGTTACGTTACGGCGACGCTCATTTGAGTACGACTGAGAACACGCAAAACTTAGAGGGCGAGATCGTATAACTCGAGGGCACGATGTTGGATAATCGGTAACTCGGTTACGCGATCAAAGTATAGCGGGATGCGGTGAATCGGAAAACGAGTAGATGCGTATGGAAAAGTTCATTGCGAACTTGGATGTACGCGATGCGAGTTAAGTTGACGTTGAAATGGATTCAAAGTTGACCCTTACGTTATCGAAATGGATACGGCGTATCGAGATCGATACGTAAGGAAACGTAAGCGATGTGAGAATACAAAATAGAGTGCGCCTTGCGTTATCAAAATTTTGTTAGTAAGGATACGAGAATGAACGAACTTGGTTGATCGTAATTTTGTGATTGATCAAAGATGAGACTATAAGTCATCGACGATTGCTCGATGCGTATAGCATCTCGCATGTCGACCCGCAAATAAGATAGACTCGAATTCGATACGAGTAGATGTTTCGTAAATTGCGGAATCATCGACGGTAGTGCATGACTTTACTCGGAGGATAGTTGCGCATCAGTTGTGCCGATAGAAATGGTTTTGTTCGAAGTTGGGTAATCACATAGAATCGTCGAAACGTGATTTGGCTCCGAAATAAGATATAGCATGGTTCGTAGTAAACTGTCCTTCGGTGATGATCCACAGTTATCGAGCGTAGCTTCGGGGCAGCTGACCCTAGAAGACTTGACCGCCAAATCAAATTGATTTCTGCAGACCGTAAGATGACCCATGCGATATCGCATATGAGATGGCACCGATAACGAATATAACACGGTGCATGTTGACAATAAGTCTAGGCGATCGAGAATTGTTGGAACAGCTTTCGATTGAGAATGATAAGTTAGATTTTGAGTATTCGTCGGATGAATACTTGAATGGTTATGTTGGTCGACGGTCGAACTAAGAATTCACCAACGGACTTGGTGATTCGGATAGGCGAGTGCGAGAATCGTACTATGCACGAGAGGGAATGATAAGTGAATGACTTACGAGTCATGTCGCTAGATTCGGATTGGCCTTGCAATTGAGCTTGCGTGAATCGAAATTTACATTCGATGTTGCGAGATGGATAAGTTGGGAATTTGGCTAGTGAATTCCTACTCGTTAGGAAATTAAATGTAAGACACGTCGTAAAGACCTTCGTGCTAAGGCGATCGTTGCCTTGAGCACCGTCGCCTTGATGTAAACTTTCATGTCGGATAGATTTTGGCCTTTGTGCAATATCAATTTAAAGTTGCGTCGGGAGAAGTTAAGCACGGGGACAATGTAAGTAACCTAACAGACGTAGCCCTGAATGTTGATGCATTTGCAAGTCAACAAAAGAAGTCGTATTGAGATAAGTTGCATAAGCAAGACTTCGAAAATAGTTGGGTAGCGACTTCGAACGCAAGGCGTTGCAGAGACTCGTTGTGATTGGATGCGCGACGGCTTGACGCAATGCGTAGAATTGATAGTCCGAATGAAACATACGAAACGAGAAAGGCGATTATGAATCGCGTCGCGTGCAGTGACTTTATTGAATGAATCACGTATGTATCGAATATATGTATGCGATGAAATTTTGAGAACGGTTGCTAAGGATAAGTCCGATCGAGAGTACGAGATGGCAAGCATAGGATTGAAATTTACCTATCAGCTTTGTTCCAATTTGCTACCACTGGAATTGGTCAAAATACATATATCTTCGGGACGCCTTGAATATAGGTATGGATCCAAATCGAGTTGTATACAAAAATTCAAATCGAGCTGCAGGGATGACTTTGAAATGTTAATGAAAAGCTTGCACGGTAGTGTGGAATTGAACAACATTGGTGGGACGAGATCGTGAAACGATCTATAAAACACTTAGTCGGAGTGTTGGTTCTGGTTCGAGGACGAACCTTGTTTTGAGTGGTATATTCTGTAATGTCCCGCTCCGCACGGCGCATTACGCTGAAGCGTTGACTCAACGAGTCGCGTTGACGGAAGAGAATGTATTGATGCAAAACGATGCGAGAGTTACGTTGACCCGAGTAATGCATCGAACTAAGTCGATGTGAAGAGTTGCCTTGTCCCAAAGGATGCATCGAGTGAATCGATGCGAAGCACCGCGTTGCCCCGAAGGATGAGTGCGTTGAATCGGCTCGAAGATTCTAAGAAATCAAATCGACCAAGGCGCAAGTCCGAATCATTGCAAGTATTGATTTTAGTTGGTTTCGTGTCCAGGTTATACTTTGACGGGAAAATATTAGAGGTCGATCTTTTGCAATATTTAGTAAGGGGTCCACGAAATCAAATCGTCGCCTTGCGACGGGCCGAGACTTGGGCACGCTAAGGCAAATCGAACGTATAACTCAATGAAGCACAAAGTGCTCGAATGGCTAAGTCAGGAGAGTG
This sequence comes from Iris pallida, assembly GCA_029216955.1. Classification (NCBI taxonomy): domain Eukaryota; kingdom Viridiplantae; phylum Streptophyta; class Magnoliopsida; order Asparagales; family Iridaceae; genus Iris; species Iris pallida. The sequence goes on along the minus strand of JANAVB010008800.1, from coordinate 13,725,336 downwards.
GCCGTGCAACAAAGTCATGAAATCGAGCTGCATCGGCTCGACAAAACGACGAAGGCGAATCGACTCAAGGTGGGAGGATTGACTTCTTTTTACTCCTTCGTTCGATAAGTCAAATATATCATTGTATGCTAAAGTTAACCTATCGACGCCACGGGCGTGGTCCGATCGAAGATAAATCATAGTGTGAGTCGAACACTAAGTTAGAACAATTGAAATGAAACGTGCATCAAATGCACGAGTCGCTAAGGAATATTGGATATCGCTAAGGCGAGCGCCTCGGTGCGCAAGCCGTAAGAACATGGAATAACTGTAATTGGCAAGTGCCTTAGTGCACGAACCATACCGTGCCTTTGCGCATGAGTTAGACGGCTAGAACATTGAAAGACAATAGGCGAGCGCCCTAGCGCGCAAGCCCCGAACATTGAATGCTAAGATAGAACATGGAAATACGGTCGAAACGTGCCTACGCGCACGGGATAATAAAAGATGGCTTCGTTGCGAGAGAGATACAGTTGTGGCATGAATGTGGCAGAACTGTCGAATATGACATGGTGCCTCGAAAGGTGTTCAAGACCTTCGGGTCGTTCGGTTGACGAGCATTGAGTTGAGGTACAATGCCATTGAATCATTGAAACGAAGTATGAAATGTATGAACACAGAAAGCTAACGAAAGAGATGCGAGATGATAAGTCTGAGTCTCGGACTCAAGACTATGTTTGGTTGTTTGAAGTTAATTACTTGAATGATAGGGCGTTGCATGGTCGATTAGAATGGGCTCGAGATTAAATTGTGATAATAGCCCATGCACGGGTGTTTCTCCCAAAACGGTTAAATGCCAGAGGAGCGCCCCAGAACCGATTGGCCGCGGAGGGATTCGAATAATCTTTGTAGGCGCACATCCTTAAACAAGATGGGAAAAGCCACAAATGATGGTATGCAGCGGGAATGTTTCGGTTGTTGGGAGGTGACCCAACCCGTGAAACGCCGGGCAGCCCGACCAAATAGAGAGAAAAGAAGAAAAGAAAAAAAAAGGAACTCCTTTAGTCCATTCTGGCGCAGATACGCCAACGGCCCTCATATAGTTAAGGAACGATGGATTGAAAGTGTAGGCGCATATGCGTCCCGCATAGAGATCCTGCTTAGAGATGCACATATAACATGACAGGGAAGGATTACGGCGTATTCACCTTGCGTCGATACAAGGGCGAGTGCGTCGACTTGGTAAGTCGCGCCACGAATCAAACACGAGATTGCTTGTTTGCTTGCCTATTCAATTCGATAACATGCTTTACGCTTTCGAAGATGCCATGAAATTGACCCTAAGGAGAACATAGCAAGATCATAAGCTAAGTTGCATGATTCAACATAAAGATTAAAATGTCGGTTTGGAAAGATGATCTTTGCTTCAGTACATGCGAGGACGAACGTACTGATCCCCCACCAGCTTCATGCAGGGTGCAGGGAATGGATTACTCGCGGCGAAGCATTGCTTGAACGTGTTAAGGCTCGGAATGCCGAAGTGCATTGAAGCATGCTATCGCATTGACGCTCGGACTACGCAGCTGGATTGATGCGGCCGAGATATAGAAGGCATGATGTATGAAACGGTAAAATCCTTTATGGGCAAGAGAGAACCTGAGTGTTGTAGCCAATCTGGCATATATTGTTAGGCTATCGAAAGCCATTGTAATCTCAGTTTCGGATATCAATAAAGAGAATTGTTTCGTATACTCTGTTTTCCTTTCGTTGTTAATATCAAATCAAAAGATAACCATTTGAGAACTTGTCATCTTGCCTTGCATGAGCGCAACTTCAAGCTCGTGCGGCATCATGCACCCTGCGAGGACGATGATTCGGGTGATTCCAGGTCGGGGCGTGACATACGCCTCTTTAGTATAGCCATGTATAAATCAAGCCGTTCACATGTCGACTTTGTACTCTAAATCACTAGTCACTGGTAGCTCTCTACTTATAGTAGATATTTCTATTACAGTTCTCTCTCTGTTTACATACTGCATTTCCTTCAGTATTTATATCTTACTTTACTGCATGATTATATTTTCTTACCTGCTATGAACTGTTGAGATGTACTGTGCTCGCTCCCGTCCTGACTGGACCTGTTGAAAATTTTACAGAGGATGATGAGGAACCATGCACCCCTTACTTGGAGCTTGCCTAGATGACACTCGCGACCTGGACCCCTAGGGAGGTTCAGGCAGCTGCTCAGGATGATACCTTGTATAGTGTAGATAGCTTAGACTATTTCTTTTCATGTTTAGCTGTTGCCTTTATTTTCTAGAGTTGTATATTTTAGTGATGTTGGGACCTTGTAATTTCATTCTGCTGTACTTCAGTTGAGGATTCTCTTATCTATTTTATCGTGCCATATTCTATCTCTAGATTGTGATTGAGTTGTACCTCTGTGTTGGCCTCCTTATGGAGAGTATTCATATTATGTTAGTTATAGTTCATGACCTAGAACAGCGTTCTACCGCCGATACTACGGCGTAGGCTGGGCGTTGTTACGCTCTCGTGCCCTTACTCTAGGGTACGGGTCGTGACACATTTTTAGTGGTGGCCCATGCAGGTCGAGTTTATGTAGTGGTATTCGAACTAGAGTATCACTACAGCCTGCAGTAGGATTAGGATATTTTTGGAGGTACTCAATCATATTAGGAAAAACTTCTAATCCGATTCATTTGTCTAAAATTGTTGCTTATTGACTTCCCTTGAATATAAACTGTTCTCCTTTAAATTTTTGCTTCATTCTCAGAAATTGCTTCTTGTTTTGATCTGTCTTCATGATGGTTATGAAGACACGATCTCATCGCTTCGGTTCGGGGGATACTATCGAGAGGCTGGCCACCTCTCGTCATGATCATCAGGGCCTCGAGACCGCAGCTTCTATTGTGTCGACTCAGGTTGGCGTTTCTGCTACATTGGAGGTGCACCTCCGTCTGTACAGAGACTTTTTCCTTCGTTTCCGGTTTCTCTCAGCAGCAGCGATTCATGCAGCATCAGCAGCAGAGATTTGTGCAGTATCAGCATCAGGCTGGAGGAAACCAGCAGGGCGAGCTATCGTCAGGATAGTCGAGGATGCACAGACCGTTGGAGATCTTGCTGCAAGTTCCGTTCTTCTCAATTCCATTCCCGCAATTGTCTTTTATAATTACCTTGAAATCCGATTCCATCTGTTCCTTGTTGATTGATTAATTTTGTCATGTTACTCTTTTGTTGTGTTTATTTTTCTTCTGAGAAAATCATATGGGCTAGGTCGTCTAAATCATGGGATCTAGAATCCTCGATAGTCGTGTTAGTTGGCATAGTGAGGGTATGTAGTCAGAATTTGGATGTATTCTCGAGTATGGGAATTTAAGGTTTTCGCCGTCGCATGCGGCAATACGAAAATCTTAAATACCATGAACCTAGAGGTACGTACCTTAGTCAAGGACTCTATGATTATCGTAGCCATGCTCACTAGCATGACGAAGATTCCGAGTATCATGATTTTGGACGGACGCATATGATTATCTGACGGTACGTTTGAGACTTTGATTGTGGGTGTTTGACCTAGAAGGACTAATACTATCTTAATTTCGAGGACGAAATTTTTATAAGGTGGGTAGGATTGTAACACCCAGTTTTCCAGATGAGGATAATTTTGAAATTTTGTAATTATAATTATTATTTATTGATATTTAAATAATGATATGATTTTTTGGTAATTTTTAATCATTTTAAAAACTATTTTAAAACATGACTTATGAATTGGTGTCTTGCTAGTGTTTTGTTTATCATTTCTAGATTGAGGGGTATTTTAGTCATTTTTGTAATTTTGGGAATTATTTGGAATTATTATGTATTATTTAGAATCATTAGAATTTATATGATTTTTTTAGAGATTTTAGTATAATTGATTTTGGTGTTTTAGTTGACTTTGACTTATGTTGACTTTTGAGACTAACCTAGTGGCTAACCTAGGTCTTGACTTTGTGATTAGGATATGAAAACCTAGGTTGACTTAAGTTAGTGAGGTTTAGCTCATTGGAATTAGTTTGGTGAAATTAGGAGCTAGATTGATTAAGTAATGGCTTGTGAAATCACAAGTCATTTCATGACTTATAGGATTAATGGCCCATAGGCCCACACCCTTTGAACCAAGCCCTAATCCTAAAAATCTAACCAACCATAGTGTGTCCCCTTTCCCTATTTATATCCTCTTGAAATTAGGGTAGCCTCCTTAGGAAACTTTGCCATTTGGAAGAGGTGAGTTTCCATCTTTGTAAATCCTTAGAAAATCCATTTCTTCTCCAAATTACTTCAAACAAATTGCAATAGGACCTAATATTAGTAGCCTTGCTGTTATTGATGAGTATTTGCAGGAAGAACACAATTTGAGGAAGTTTGGTGGTTTGTGGAGCTCTTCCCATTTAGGGATTTTGACCCATTGTTCACCTATAGGTATAATTCCTTCTATTGCTTTTAAATTCTATTAAAAATCATTTCTAGGATGTCCTAACCCTAACCTAACAGTAGAATAGGCTAACCCTAGAATTTGGACCCATTTCGTGTCCGTTTCGGACATGTAGCAATGTGACTAGGTTAGTGTTCGAAAGTGCATTTCGTTCGATTTTTGTGATTGTGTTTGAATAGAAAAATCCATTTTTTCTCGCTTATACATTTCTTGGACACTGAGCACATTTTCGTGTCGGGTTGGGCCGACACGAGCGCGTGAACACGCGGTCGTGCACCCACGCGCGCTGGCAGGTTGATGCCCTGCTGCTCGAGTGTGTTATCTCTGAGCACAGAGGGTTTCAACCCTTGAAACTCGACATGGGAGTCGTCCATGACTGACACGAGATCCCTAGAGTTTCAGGGACTCTCGTGTCGTGTCGAACACGCACGAACGTGTGCACGTGTCGTGCACTGTGTAGCTCAGTGTTCTGAGATTGTGTTTTTGATTTTAATTGATTTTAATGCTTTTAAATTGTGTTTAATTGATTAGTTAAATCCTAAACATGTTGTTTAATCCCTGTTATATTAGGTTTACACGTTAGATTGGGTTAATGTGGAATATTGGGTTCAAAAGAGGCTTGAACTGCATATTTATGATACGTAGACTGATACACAGTATTTTTCCCATTTCCTAAACTGTTAATTCCTGTGTTAACCTAAGTTAGATTGTTGTTCTGTTGTTTGATGATTCTCATATGATTGTAGGTTCATATTAATGCAATATTTCATTCGATATAGGCTTTGGAAATTGATATGGGATTTGGTATTAGTTTATTTATTCAAAACTGTCTATTAACTGATTAAGTGAAACCTGAGATTTCATTTCCTAAACTGAGTGATATGGGATTTCATTCCCAGTTATCAGAACTCTGAGATTCTCCTTTGGTGAAAACCTGAGTTTTTCTCTTTCATTATGAAACTGAGTTTGTTGATTTTGTGCATGGCTTTTCTCTAATAACCTGAGATTGGTTCTTAAATATCACCTAAATTGATTCCATTTCTGTTCTCTATTTCAGTCCTAAACTGAGACTAAGTCCCATTCCTGAGAATGGGTTCATATAGGCAAGTGTGTTCCTGTTTTCCAGTTTTCATATTAACCTGAGAATGCTAAGAATAAACTGAAATACTGAGATTTCTCCTTTTCATTGTACTGTGAGATGAAGGTAGTTGAACTCTTAAATTGTTATTCCTGAGATTAAATGCCATGAATGGACACTAAGCTTCACTGATTAGTTTCAAACCCCGAGATTACACACTCACACACTGTCCTAACCAAGATAACTAAGACACTGTTGTTCCTGAGATTGTGACTCACTGTTTGACATTGTCATATATATTTCCCTGTACACAGACACCATGTGTCACTAAAATGGTTTTGACATAACCCACTATTGCAAATCGACATATGTTCACTGCACTGTAAATTCCTGAGAATTTGATTAGATTCTAACTGATTTTTCTATGCTAATTAATTCACTGATTAGAAGAGCCTGAAATGTGTAAATCTGGAATTGATTCCCTTTCACTTTCGAATAACAACCTAGGATTACTTCCTTAGCTGAGTTGTATGGCCTGTGGTAATCAATCCTGAGTTCTATATTGAACTGAGAATTGATTCCCAATTTTCTATTCTCTTTAACTGTCATTTCCTGTGAATCAAAACCTGAGTTTTCCTTTGTATTAGATTGCAATGCTGTCATTTCTTTAAAGCTTGATATGGTTGTGTTTTAAACTATAATTTAGGTTCATATTAATCTGAGATCACTGCTTAGAAAATCTAAATTAGTTCCTTTTCTTCTAAACAAATGTTGGTTTTACTAAGAAACATGAGAATATGTGTATTAACCTGAGTTACTTTTCCAGTTTCCCATTACTCTAGAATATGTGTAAACCTGGGTATGAGTTTTGGGTTTGATTGTTTGGTCTTGTTTAGAGTTCAATAAACTGAGATTTGTTCCTTTTATTGCACTGTAAATGAATGTTAGAGTTGGTTCCTGTCCCTTCTTTTAAACTGATTTTGATTCCTCTTCCTAAGCATGGGAATTGGTCACATGTGGGTTCTTTAAATTCGAACATAGGAAACTGAAAATAGGACTCTAGATAACCTGAGAATGGAGGCTTGTAAAACCTGAGACCAGTGTATACCTGTCATTGATTTACAATGTAAGGGAATTATGAGTACCACATTAAATAGTTCACACAGTTCACTGTCATATTTTTCCTGCACACTGTATATAAACATATATTCCTGTCATACATTCTTACACCATTGTAATATCAATCACCTAACTTCCATTCCTGCAAACTATCTTGATTCCCATAGTTTCTTAAATACCAAATTGATTTCCTATCTTTAAAACTGATTGAAAGTTGATTCACATTGATTACATGTTTTGGGATAATTAGTTAGTTGATTTTCAACATTGATTCACAGTCATACATTGCTTAAACTGTTGATTTGAGGTTGAACCTATGAGAGGTTTCCAGAGTTTAGTTAAATTCCTGATATTAATGCATTGAATGAACACATTAGACACCACACATTCCTGTCATTGACACCCTACACCCTTGTATGCATTCCTGCCACCTTAGAGCTAACACACTCATTCCTGCCACCTGAGAACACACATGTGACTCTCCTATTCACTGTTAGCCATCACTTTATCACTGTTTTCATGTTTCACTCACTCTCACACATGTTACACACACAAGTTGTTATACCCTCTTGACACTCTAGCCTATTACACACACTCTATACCTCACTAATTTTTCCCTGTTTTCTCACCAAATTTTCATCACACGCACACACCTTGTTCCCTCACATGTTCACTCTCTCACCCACACACCACACTCTCTATCACACAAGCCACACACTCATGTTATGATACACACACACTTTCTCATATCACACACATTTCTTGACATACATATTATCCCTCTATGTTATATATATATATATATATATATATATATATATATATATATATATATATATATATATATATATATATATATATATATATATAATATCTAACCTAGAGAATAGGTGTAATGTAATGTGAAATGAATAATGCAATTTCCTATGTAATGTGAATGTTGTATAGCCCAATGTGATATGTGCATGTGTTTAGGGATGTGAAATAGATATGGAAATTGCCTATTTACATAGCTCTCTCTAACTCTCTATGTGTATATGTATAGGGATGTATACTTGTAGCCATGCATGTTAAGTATAAATACATGTGTAATGAAGATGAGTTAGTTTTGTGCCATGTGTAGTGTAAACTCATAACTAGTGATGTTTTCTCTTTTCATGTACACATCCATGTTCACACACACACATAGCTTACATGTTAGATCCTTCCTCTTTTTATATGTATATAATGTTGAATATGCATGAATATGATGTGCCTTGATGTGTGCTTGTGTTGGCTTGTATAGCCTTGTGATTGGTGTGTGATTGCTAGACTAGGCTTGGTTAGGCCTAGTGAGACTTATTAGACTTGTTTGGGGTCAGCCTTGACCTAGTTGACCTAGTTGACTAGTCTAGTTGACTAGAGTTGACCGAGAGTTGACTTTAGTCTAGTTTGACATAGACAACATGCAGATGTATTGTAGATTACATTTATCATCCCCTGTATACATCTTGACTTGTGTTGCTCTAACTAGGAGTCAGGTATCTCATCTCAGACAGTATATTTACTTCAGACATTCAGATACGAGGCGAGTACATTCTCTGATCATTTCATATCCTGCTTAGAATTATTTCCTGCATTAAATTACTTTACTTGATACTGTCACGTTGGTCACACGGATTAGTACTATACGGATCCTTTCTTGAGATGTTATCCCTTCAGGGAGCATCGGGTACTCTATGTTCTGTGCGTTTCACTTACATAGCGTATCATATGCTTCTTTGGTTTTTTGATCACTTGTGACATATACTCATATGATCACAGAGTCTTCTTTGAATCCTTATCCCATTTATTGGGTCTATCAGAATCCCCATTTTTGGGACTACTATGTACCACCTTTTGAAGGCTTATCACCTTTCGGAGGCTTATCACCCTTTGGGGACATATCACCCTTTGGGGGCTTATCACCCTTTGGGGGCATATCACCCTTTGGGGGCTTATCACCTTTCAGAGGCTTATCACCCTTCGGGGGCTGTTACATAGAAGCACGTACGTAACATAACTTGTTTGGATCCTTGTGTATTAGTCGGGGGTACGGGGGAGTATAAATAGCCATGTGAACAATTTCCAAAGTAGAATAGCCATGTACGCCTCTTTAGTATAGCCATGTACAAATCAAGCCGTTCACATGTCGACTTTGTACTCTAAATCACTAGTCACTGGTAGCTCTCTACTTATAGTAGATATTTCTATTACAGTTCTCTCTCTGTTTACATACTGCATTTCCTTCAGTATCTATATCTTACTTTACTGCATGATTATATTTTCTAACCTGCTATGAACTGTTGAGATGTACTGTGCTCGCTCTCGTCCTGACTGGACCTGTTGAAAATTTTACAGAGGATGATGAGGAACCATGCACCCCTTACTTGGAGCTTGCCTAGATAACACTCGCGACCTGGACCCCTGGGGAGGTTCAGGCAGCTGCTCAGGATGATACCTTGTATAGTGTAGATAGCTTAGACTATTTCTTTTCATGTTTAGCTGTTGCCTTTATTTTCTAAAGTTGTATATTTTAGTGATGTTGGGACCTTGTTATTTCATTCTGCTGTACCTCAGTTGAGGATTCTCTTATCTATTTTATCGTGCCATATTATATCTCTAGATTGTGATTGAGTTGTACCTCTATGTTGGCCTCCTTATGGAGAGTATTCATATTATGTTAGTTATAGTTCATGACCTAGAACAACGTTCTACTGCCGACACTGCGGCGTAGGCTGGGCGTTGTTACGCTCTCGTGCCCTTACTCTAGGGTGCGGGTCGTGACAACCAATGAACCCAGAAATTGACACACAAGTAGTTCAAGTATAGGAGAGTAATTCCAGGAACTTAAAACAACAATTTAACAGCATTAAAGGGTCCAAATTTGATGCCAAAGTTCATGAATACAAACTGGAAAATCTGTTCACAACATGTATCAGGAAAAAAAATTGGGAAAATGAATTTAACCAACCAATTCGACCTAATTTACTAAACTAATGGTTGGTAACCAAAATATATATTATATATGCGTCCCACAATGCAATGGTGTCCACCCAAGTGGACACGACGTGTCCAGAACAAGGATAACTCATAACAGACACAACAGTGCACTGTCTCGTGCACACGAGCACTCGTGTCGTACATACGACACAGGATACTTCGTGTCTCGTGCTGTGTCAGTAGGTACACCTAGTGTAGGCCTAAGTGTGTGTCACCCTGAAACGTGTCAGTGTATGTCGTGTCCAGTGATTCAAGGCCGTATCTGTGGCTAGATGCACACTGTGCGCAGAACAGTGGAAGACCAATGCACGATTGATTTCTCACCAACCAGTGCACGAAACCCAACGAAAATTGGGGAGCAAGGTGATAGTGGGTGCCCCTATGCTTCCACAAAATTTCGTGTCAGGGCAAGCCGTGTTGTGTCTTGTAGGGACCCCGATAGGCAGGGGATCCGCCAGGCCGCGTGCGAGCGTGTGCAGCCCATGTGCACGCGTGTCCAAACGACACGACACGTGCACGAATTCAACCCAGTGCACAAGAAATGTGTAAGCGACACTGAAAAGTAATTTTCCAATCAAAAATAATTCAAAAATAATATAAACAATACCACAGTGGCATTTCCACAAACACATAGAACAGTGCACTGATACGTGTCCAGTTTGGACACGAAAGGACACAAAAACTTAGGATTTCCTATTCCTACTGTTAGGTTAGGTATAGAGCTCCCCAATGATGCAAAAATCTCAGGATTCTATGGTGAGAATAGGAAGTTACCTCAATGTATTAAAACCCCCAAAAAACTCTAAAGAGAGATGCTCCTCTTGATGGTGAAACTCCTCCAAATTGATTTGAATCTGAGAATAAATTGTAACAACAGCAAGAATACTCAAATTAAAACCTATTACAATTTGTTTGGAGGAAAAAGGATCAAAAATAGATTTTCTATGGGTTTTTTGAACAAGGAGACTCACATCTTTCTTCTCTTGAAATAAATTCCTAAAGAAGAGGCTAGCCCTAGATTTTAGAAGAGATTATATAGTGAGGGAATCCCTAGGTGGGTTAAGTTGGCAAGACAAAATTGTTAGGGTTAGGGTTTGGGTACTTGACTAATGGGCTTTGGGCTTAGCCATGAATCAATGACTTAAAAATCACAAGTCATGACTTGTGGTCAAAGTCCTTCCATTCAAATCTCAATATTCCTAATTGGTTTCCCTAACTAGAGTATGGTTAACTTAACTTAACCTAGGATCTCATATCTAGTCAAGTCCAACTTAACTAGGGTTAGGTCACAAAGTCAAAGCTAGTCAAAGTCAACCTAGTCAACCCTTATTCAAACAATTCTAAAATAATTCCTAAAAAATCCCAAAAATTCAAATAAATTCTAATAAATTTAAATTACCCCAAAATGTCAAAAATAGCCTCACACTAGAAATGTGGTAGTGACAAATCTACCATCCTTAAAAGAATTTTGTCCTCAAAATTGAAAGGCAAAATACAACTGATGAGAAGGATAGAAAGCAAACCTCACGGTCCAAAAAGATAAGGGTAGCGCTCGCGCATCTCATCCTCCCGCTCCCAGGTAGACTCTCCTGGAGAATGATGCCTCCATGCGACGCGCACCAAAGGTATCACCTGGTTCCTCAGAACCTTCTTCCGTCGATCCAGAATCTCCACTGGCTGCTCTGGATAGCTGAGAGAAGGTCCAACCTCAATCTCTGAATGATCCAGCACATGGCTAGGGTCAGCCACGTACCATCTCAACTGTAATACATGAAATACGTTGTGGACCCCCACTAGCACAGACGACAAGTCTAGCCTGTATGCAACGTCATCGACTCTCCCGCTGATAACGAAAGGGCCGATGAAGCGCGGGCTAAGCTTCCCACCTCCACCAAAACGTATCGTACCACGAGTCGAAGATATCCTCAAGAAAACCTGGTCTCTGACCTAATCACAAGCATGGTCTCAATTAATATAATAAACAAACATGATCAAAAAATCACAACAAACAAACCTAAATCTAATCCTACTCTAATCTGTACCTCAAACTCCAATGGCCTCCGATGGCTATCGGCCCAGTGCCGATGTCTGTCCTGCGCCACGCGAAGTCTGTCCCTGATGAGCTTCACCTTCTCGGCTGCATCAACAACCATCTCTGGCCCCAGTAAAGCTCGCTCACCAACATCATCCCAAGATAAGGGTGTACGACACCTACGCCCGTACAGAGCCTCGAAAGGTGACATTTCAATGCTGGTCTGGAAACTATTATTGTAAGCAAACTCCACCAAATAAAGATGATCCTCCCAGGAACCCCCAAAGTCCAGGACGCACGTCTGCAGCATATCCTCAAGTGTCTGAATAGTCCGTTCTGACTGTCCGTCCGTCTGGGGGTGGTATGCAGTACTAAACTTGAGCTGAGTGCCCAAGCTGGTCTGCAGACTCCTCCAGAAATGGGAAGTAAAACGACTATTCCGATCCGAGACGATGCTGACTGGAACTCCGTGAATCCTGACTATCTGCCGCATATACATCTCCGCCAGACTCTCTGTAGACGTACCCACCTTGAATGGCAAGAAGTGGGCCGATTTGGTCAACCTGTCAAAGATGACCCAAATCGCGTCTTTCCCTCATGGAGTACGCGACAATCCTGAAACGAAGTCCATCGTGATATGCTCCCATTTCCACTCGAGAATGGGCAACGGCTGCAATAATCCACCGGGCCTCTGTCTCTCTGCCTTGACCTGCTGACAAACCAAACACCTAGCCACGAAGCGAGCCACCTCCCGCTTCATTCCTGACCACAAAACATGCTCCCGCAGATCTCGGTACATCTTGTTGGCACCCGGGTGTATAGAGTACTGAGATCTGTGGGCCTCCTACATAACCTGCTCTCTGAGATCTCCACTGGGCACACAAATCTGGAACCGTGCCTCAAGGCACCATCCTTTGCAAGAGAAAACTCGCCCTCCAGCAATCCTGCTCGAACCTGCTCTCGGAGACACCGCAGAGCAACGTCCTCAAACTGTGCCAACTTGATCCTCTCCACCAAGTCTGACTGAATCTGCATCCCCCATAACTGCATCTGTACTCCGGGCACGATCACCTCAATCCCAAGGCTCTCCAAGTCTACAAGCAAATGCCGATCTATGGTCAAACAAATGGCTGTCGGATACCTACTCAAGGCATCGGCAACCACGTTGGCCTTCCCTGGGTGATACTGAAGTAGGATATCAAAATCCTTCATCAACTCTAGCCATCTGTGCTGTCTCATGTTCAACTCCTTCTGAGTGAATACATACTTTAAGCTCTTATGATCTGTGAAGATCTCCACCCTCTCACCATATAGATAATGCTTCCACAGCTTCAGAGCAAATATCACTGCTGCCAACTCCAGGCCGTGGCTAGGGTAGTTCTTCTCATGGGGACGTAATTGCCTGGAAGCATAGGCAATTACCTTTCCATGCTGCTGCAAAACGCAACCCAGCCCCTTCCCTGAAGCATCACTATAAATAGTGAAACCACCCGATCCTGAAGGCAATGTCAGAATCGGAGCTATCGTAAGCCGCTTCTTCAACTCATCAAAAGCTGCCTGACACTCCTCTGACCAAACGAACTCAGCATCCTTCCGGGTCAACCGAGTCAACGGCTCTGCAATCCGAGAGAAATCCTGCACAAATCTTCGATAATATCCTGCCAGCCCCAGGAAACTCCTGATCTCCGCAACTGAAGTCGGCGCTGTCCATGCCTCAACTGCTACAATCTTCTTGGGGTCAACTGAGATACCATCTCCAGTCACCACATGCCCCAAGAAGTCCACCCGGTCTAAGAAGAACTCACACTTGGAGAGCTTCCCGTAAAGCTGCTCATTCCTGAGAGTCTCCAGCACGATCCTCAAATGCTCCTCGTGCTCCTCCTCAGTCTTGGAATATACAAAGATGTCGTCAATGAACACCACCATAAATTGATCCAGATACTGATGGAACACCTTGTTCATAAGGTTCATAAACACTGCTGGTGCATTGGTTAGCCCAAACGGCATAACCAAAAACTCGAACTGCCCGTACCGCGTCCTGAAAGCGGTCTTGGGAATATCCTCCCTCTTCAACTTCACCTGGTGATATCCCGACCTCAGATCAATCTTGGAAAATACCCGAGCTCCGCTCAACTGGTCAAATAGATCGTCGATCCGCGGCAGTGGGTATTTGTTCTTGATCGTGAGGTTGTTGAGTGCTCTATAGTTAATACACATGCGTACTGACCCATCCTTCTTCGGCACGAACAACACTGGTGTACCCCACGGCGACGAACTCGAGCGGATGAAGCCCTTGTCCTGTAGCTCATCCACCTGCTTCTTCAGCTCCACCAGCTCGCTGTTGTTCACCCGATAGACACGCTGAGAGATGGGCTCCGCTCTTGGAACCAAGTCTATCGAGAACTCTATGTCTCTGTCTGGTGGCAATCCCGGCAACTCCTCTGGGAAAACATCCATATAATCTGCTATCAAGGGGTGTAGAATCGTCTGCTCCTCGACCGAGACTCCACAGAAGACTCCGCTGCTCTGCTCTGCCTGACGTCTGGAGTACTCAAACTCTGGCTCCCCCGACGCTCTGAAGAGAACTCTACCCCCTCTGCAATCAATGCTGGCGTGGTGCCTGCTCAACCAATCCATGCCTAGTACTATATCATAGTTCGGCAATGGCATTACGAGTAGGCTCACCTCCAACTCACGGCCTCCCAAAACTACTCTCCGACCCTTACAAACATCACTCACGAGGATAATGCCACCCCCGGTCGTGATCTTGTAAGTCCTAGGCAACGATTCAGCTATGATACCGTGTCTAATCGCAAAGACACTGATATGAAGCTATGCGAAGCACCAGAATCGAATAATGCAAATGCTGGACTGGAGTCGAGTAGAATCGAACCTGCAATCAGCTCTCCTATCACCTCTGCATCTCCAGCTGCCATGGCGAAAGCTCGCCCCTGTTGGCCTCCCCTGGCCTGCTGCTGGTGCTGGACGAACCTCTGCTGCTATGTCGACAGGGCTGGTCCCCTCTGCTGGCCTGTTGGAGCTCTGACTGCTGCTTCCTGGGCTGCTCGTCCCATACGGCACTCCCTCATCTGGTGGTCTGCTGAGCCACACACCAGACACTGGCCCAGCCTTTTCCGGCACTCATTGAAGACGTGCCCAGGCTTCTTACAGTAGGCACAAGTACCACCCTATCTCTGACCCTGCTGGTGCTGCCTCGGCTGCTGCTGCTGGTGAACTGGCCTCTGCTGGATCGGCTGCGGCTGAAACTGCCTCAGATGCTGGTGCTGAAAGTGGGGCCTCTTGGCCTGGCCCCCGCTGCTGCTGGCTCCAACTGGGTCTCTCCCCCTCTCGAGCCTAAGCTCAAGATCATCCTCTGCTAACAAGGCTCCTGTCAAGATCTCCTCGAACGTAGCATCCCGGTTGCCCTTGGTCAAGGACTTGACCTCCTTGACTAGACCCTTCCGGAACCTCTGTGCCTTCGCCGTCTCGCTCAAGCCCTCTACAAACCTGCCGAGGCGGCCGAACTCCCCGGCGTACTCCTCCACTGAGAGACTCCCCTGGACTAGGCTCTCGAACTGCGACTCCAAGGCTCTGAGTGCTGAATCTGGGAAGAACTTCTTCTTGAAGAAGCCCTTAAACTGCTCCCAAGTCTGTCCAGGTACCCCCACCCTGGGGTCTGACTGATACCAGGTGCGAGCAAGATCTCGCATCCGGCTAGCTGCGGCCTCCATCTGAAGATCTGTTGGTATCCTGGCCAAGCGAAAGATCTCCTCTATATGCTCGATCCACTCATCGGCATATAGGATCCCCTCTGTCCCCAGAAAGTCTCTGGGGCTCATCTTCTGAAACTGCCCGATCCTCGATGTCCTCGGCTGCTGAACCACTGGTCGAGCTGCAACCGTCGTAAGGGCCAACTCCATGCCCCTGTCCTATCGAGCCTGCTGTCGGTCCATGAACTGCTGGAAGTACGCGAACATCTGTGCTGCGTCCACGTATCCTAGAGGCGGTGGCTGCTGGAAAGGATCCTCTGGAATGATCAGGTCCTGCCTCAGAGTCGGTGGATGCATACCCCCTGCTGCGGCTGCCGAGGTCTCAATACGAGCAGAGGTGACAGGAGCTGCAGTCCCCTGGCCTCTCTGTACTGGCTGAGAGGTAGCAGTCCCCTCTATAGCATCCTCATGAATGGCACGCTGCGATCGAGTCTCTACCATCCTGAAGATAGACAAACAAGAGTATCAATTTCTGAGAAAGAAGCAAAATAAAAAGGCGGACAGTTAAAATTCAAAGGATCAGCTGACAATATGGATTTAGATGGCAATAAAAGAATTTTTCCTAAAGTGATTGAGTACTTTAAAATTAATATCCTATATCCTACTGCAGGCTGTAGTGATACTCTAATTCGAATACCACTACACTTCTAGTCTAGACCTGCATGGGCCACCACTAAAAACGTGTCACGACCCGCATCCTAGAGTAAGGGCACGAGACGTGGTACGTCCAGCCTACGTCGCAGTGTCGGCGGTAGAACGCTGTCCTAGGTCAACATACATCTAACAATATATATCTAAACAGTTTATACTCCCCGAATGGGGGTGACATAGCAGTAATAACTCAATCACAACTAAGGAAGAGATAGCACGATATGAAATAGAACTCAAGGAAATAAATAGATGAAAAGTAGTCTAAGATAATCCCAACAATATCCAGAAGTACATGGTCTCAGATACAGAATGAAAGAATATATACAACTCTGAACTCCAAATAAAGTCTAGCTAAAACATGCCTCAAGACTTCATAAAAGAAGATAAGCCTAACTAATCTAGTCTAGGCAATGGGGGTGATATCCTCAGCTAGAGCTGGGTCCTCCTGAGGGTCCAGCTCGCAGGTGTCATCTAAGGCTGTCCCGTAGTAAGTATCCAGGCAGGCCTCCTCCTCGTCCTCTGTAATATTTTCAACAGGTCCAGTCAGGACAGGAGCGAGTACAGTACATCTCAACAGTTCATAGCAGGTTAGAAATATAATCATGCAGCAAAGTAAGATACAAGTACTGAAAGAAGTGCAGTATGTAAATAGAGAGAGAGAAAGCTGTAATAGAAATATCTACTATAAATAGAGAACTAACATGTGGCTAGTTAGTCATAGTACAATATAGACATGTAAATGGCATAGGAGATTCTGATGCTACACTATGGAAGAGATTCTGATACTACACTACTTGGATAGTATTCACATGTCTACTTCTACTCCCCCGTACCCCCAATCAGTACACAAGGGTCCAAACTGGTTATGTTATGATTCTATGTAATAGCCCCCGAAGGGTGGTAAGCCCCCGAAGGGTGGTACATAGTAGTCCCAAGAATGGGGATTCTAGGAGATTCTAGGATACCCAGTAAATGGGATAAGAGATTCTAGGAGACTCTGTGATCATAAGGGTATATGTCACAAGTGATCAAAGAACCTGTGAAGCATTGTGATACGTCATGTAAGTGAAACGCACAGAACATGTAGTATCCGATGCTCCCTAAGGATAACATCTCAAGAAGGGATCCGTATAGTACCAATCCGTGTGACCAACGTGACAGTACAAGTAAAGTAATCTACTGCAGGAAATAATTTTAAGCAGGATATGAAATGATCAGAGAATGTACTCGCCTGGTATCTGAGTGTCCAATATGAAAGTACTGTCTGAGGAGTGGTGTCTGGCTCTTAATCAGAACAGCACAAGTCACAACAAGTCCAAAATGGTAAAATGAAGTCCTACTATGCATTCTACATGATTCTAGGTCAATCTAGGCCAAAGTCAACTCTTGGTCAACTCTGGTCAACCCTAGAAGTCAACTAGGTCAACCAAGTCTAAATTAGGCCAAACTAGTCTACCTTAGTCTAATCAAGCCTAGCTTAGTACATACACAATATATGCATATTCACTACACTACACATTATATATACATCCTATATAACCCTAGGCTAAAGCATAGAAATATATATATACATACACTCATTACATTATACATATATATTTTATATTCATATAGATACTAAATACATAGATTTACATTACACACACATACATATATAGATATATAATATATATATATACATGTGCATATAGAGAGGGAAGGCATGTGTGTGTGTGTAGGCATGAGAGTAGCAATGTGTGTGAGTGTTTGCATATGGGATTGTGAGGGTGTGTGTTAAAACAGTGTGTGAGAGATGTGTGTGATGAGAATACATGTGTGTGTGTGTGTGTGTGTGTGGGCTGCAACATGTGACAGGAACTACAAAAACAGTGAAAGAGAGAGAGGAAAGTGTGTGTGTGTATATATAACTGGACTTTGTGTGTGTAGAGGACAGTGAGAAGGAAAGGAAATCAAACATCAACACCCAGGTTTTCAAGCATCACTGAAACTACATACTTCTAAAAAGAAGAAGGGAAACCTGTGGAAAGAAGGGAAAACAATTCATGAACCCTATCAATACACAAGTTGTATCAACACAATTTCAGACTTTTAAATATCAAAACAACTCAGTAACCTAGGTATTAATATCAACCAAATTCAGATTTGAGTCTATAAGACTAAATCCCAGGTTTCCACCTCAGTCCTAGCCATTCCCAGGTTGATACAATTCTGGAATCACCCTTAGCTCATGATAAACACAAAAATCAGTTTCAATAGTTCAAAATTTCAGAACTGAACTATAAGCTATAATTTGAAGTCATTTACTCACCAATGAACCCAGAAATTGACACACAAGTAGTTCAAGTATAGGAGAGTAATTCCAGGAACTTAAAACAACAATTTAACAGCATTAAAGGGTCCAAATTTGATGCCAAAGTTCATGAATACAAACTGGAAAATCTGTTCATAACATGTATCAGGAAAAAAATTGGGAAAATGAATTTAACCAACCAATTCGACCTAATTTACTAAACTAATGGTTGGTAACCAAAATATATATTATATATGTGTCCCACAATGCAATGGTGTCCACCCAAGTGGACACGACGTGTCCAGAACAAGGAAAACTCAAAACAGACACAACAATGCACTGTCCAGTGCACTGTCTCGTGCACACGTGTACTCGTGTCGTGCATACGACACAGGACACTTCGTGTCTCGTGCTCGTGTCAGTAGGTACACCTAGTGTAGGCCTAAGTGTGTGTCATCCTGAAACGTGTTAGTGTGTGTCGTGTCCAGTGATTCAAGGCCGTATCAGTGGCTAGATGCACACTGTGCACAGAACAGTGGAAGACCAATGCACGATTGATTTCTCACCAACCAGTGCACGAAACCCAACAAAAATTGGAGAGCATGGTGACAGTGGGTGCCCCTATGCTCCCACAAAATTTCGTGTCAGGGCAAGCCGTGTCGTGTCCTGTAGGGACCCCGATAGGCAGGGGATCCGCCAGGCCGCGCGCGAGCGTGTGCAGCCCATGTGCACGCGTGTCCGAACGACACGACACGTGCACGAATTCAACCCAGTGCACAAGAAATGTGTAAGCGACTGAAAAGTAATTTTCCAATAAAAAATAATTCGAAAATAACACAAATAATACCACAGTGGCATTTTCACAAACACATAGAACAGTGTACTGATACGTGTCCAGTTTGGACACGAAAGGACACAAAAACTTAGGGTTTCCTATTTCTACTGTTAGGTTAGGTCTAGGGCTCCCTAATGATGCAAAAATCTTAGGATTCTATGGTGAGAATAGGAAGTTACCTCAATGTATTAAAACCCCCAAAAAACTCTAAAGAGAGATGCTCCTCTTGATGGTGAAACTCCTCCAAATTGATTTGAATCTGAGAATAAATTATAACAACAACAAGAATACTCAAATTAAAACCTATTGCAATTTGTTTGGAGGAAAAAGGATCAAAATAGATTTTCTATGGGTTTTTTGAACAAGGAGACTCACCTCTTTCTTCTCTTGAAATAAATTCCTAAAGAAGAGGCTAGCCCTAGATTTTAGGAGAGATTATATACTGGGAGAATCCCTAGGTGGGTTAAGTTGGCTGGACAAAATTGTTAGGGTTAGGGTTTGGGCACTTGACTAATGGGCTATGGGCTTAGCCATGAATCAATGACTTAAAAATTACAAGTCATGACTTGTGGTCAAAGTCCTTCCATTCAAATCTCAATATTCCTAATTGGTTTCCCTAACTAGAGTATGGTTAACTTAACTTAACCTAGGATCTCATATCTAGTCAAGTCCAACTTAACTAGGGTTAGGTCACAAAGTCAAAGCTAGTCAAAGTCAACCTAGTCAACCCTTATTCAAACAATTCCAAAATAATTCCTAAAAATTTCCAAAAATTCAAATAAATTCTAATAAATTTAAATTACCCCAAAATGTCAAAAATACCCTCACATTAGAAATGTGGTAGTGACAATACGTCCTCCCGGTCCATCGACGGCGCCGACTCCAGACATTGCACTGGCTCCGACGCCGACTCCAGACATTGCACTGCCTCCTACTGCCCCTACGGTGCAGCTCACCCAGGAGCAGTATGACTACATTCTATCCCAGTTGCGCGGCAGGGGTCCGCAGTGATTTTATTGATTTTTTTATGACTTGTATGTATTGGCCCTATGGACAAATTGTTTTTTGGTACACTTTTGTTTATACACTTCGTGGGAGACTTTTGTGAGGCCCGCCTCACTGTATCAGTATTTTATACGGATACATAATTATTTGAGCTGTATTTCGTATTTCCTGAATTTTGAGAATATTTAAAGTTGCTGAATTGTCATTGTACAGATTTCTGACAATCGTCGGGTGACCCGTATACTGGCTTATTTCATTTATTTTAGTATGAATCATGACTTGGTTTTAATTTGATTTGACTTGGTTTTATTGGTTTGGTTTAACATGGTTTGGTTTGGCTTGGACTTGGTTTGGTTTAGTTTGGTTCTTTATGAGATGAGGTGTATGGTTTAGATTGAGTGGAGAGGAATGAATGGTGGAGATTGCTTGGGCTTGTTATATAAGCCACCTACCACTCTCTCTCCTCCATTATTCATTTTTATTTTCCATGTTCATCTTCTTCTTTCCTTCTTCACCAAGGAGGAGAGGCAAGTACACCTTGTCGAACCTTGAACAAATTTACTTTTGATTGTTCCATCTTCTTCCTTGCATGATTCTAAGCATATTTAGAACTTGGAGTTTTTGATTTTATCGGGTGGATTCTTGTAGATCTAAGTTTATATTATTTTTGGTTTTCTTGGGTTTTGATCTACCAAACTTACTTGTTTACGAAAACTAATAGTTCCATGTTGTAGAGAATTTAATTTCATGCAGTTTTGGCTTTTGTTTCGCTTGATTTCGACTCCGGATGAGTAAGTTATGGCCATTACAAGTTTTCAGAACTTTCATGGCTAAACTTGCTGTTTGGAGACGACGAACCCCATGCGCCGGGAACCTCATGCGCCTGGGAGGCCATGCACCGGGAGGCCATGCGCCGTGAAGTCCCGGCAACGCATCCCTTAACTCCGAGCGTGTCATGCGCGTAGGAATCTCATGCGCCGATTCGTGCAGGAATCTCATGCGCCAATTTGTGCAGGAATCTCATGCGCCGATTCGTGCAGGAATCTCATGCGCCGATTCGTACAGAAATCTCATGCGCCGATTCGTGCAGGAATCTCATGCGCCGATTGTGCAGGAATCCCATACGCCGAAATTGCTCTATTTCACTATTTTTGCCTGTTTAAGTTGTTTTGTAGCTCGAATCTTGAAAAACTCAAAACATGAAAGTTGTAGATCTTTTCCTTGGCTTCAAGAACATGTTACTAGTTATTTTATGCAAGTTTCTCTCATTCATGATAATGTAAGGATAGAACACGATAGTGGCCTGTTAAGGCGCACTCTTGACAAGTACCAAGTGGACATGACATGACCTGATAGTGGCCCGCCGTGGCGCACTCCTGACAAGTAGACCTGACATGATATATCTTGATAAGCTGTTACGACGGCTACCTGACATGACATAACCTGTATAAATAAATGGCCTGGACACCGTGGGCGATTGTGCTTGTACAAATGAACCCGTCTTGTCTTGCATCATGTCTAGGACATGAATCCCTGGTTTCCCACGGTCAGGGATTCATACTGAATATGGCTAGGAATAATGACTAGATTGATCAAATAGTTCATGGAGAATTTTCCAATTACCTGTTGTCCCTTTGGTCCCGGCCTTATATATATATATATATATATATATATATATATATATATATATATATACATGAGATTTGTTGCTATCCGTCGAGATGAGCGCACTTCCAGCCCGCCGTCGAGTGTGGTACCTTAGGACACATGTATCTTACTACAGTGTGTCTGCTATATCCTGCTATCTTTTCCTTTTCTTGCTGGGATCACTCAGGTAGTAACAAACGGGTAATCGGACTTGAAATTCTCATTGCATCTTGCTAGTAACTAGGACTGTGATAACCCTAGCTAGTTAATGTAGAAAGTCGTAGGCAATGATTGGCCGTGAATGTTGGATGTAGTTCAGTCTGTCTAGTCTTGTCTTGATCCTGTACAAGATTGTTACATGACCTATTTTCTTATTTTACCTTGCCGATAAATGGTGGAAGAAGCCAAGTTCTGTTCAGACGAAGGGTTACAACCCCGGTCCTTGTTTGGTTTACGGGTTGTAACCTGGTTATCTGAATAGTCCCATGGTTATCTCATCGTATATCACCTTCCCAATCTAAGTCTTGTTTAGATCCAGTTCTTAATTGTTTCCAGGATTATGATTGCAATGATTGTCACTCTAATGTATTGTACTCTGTATTGTCACTCCCTGTTTGTCACTCTCTGAGTGTCACTTAATGATTGTCACCTTTAGCAATAAATGATAAGAGACCAAGTTCTGTTCAGGCGAAGGGTTACAACCTCGGTCCTTATTTGGTTTAAGGGTTGTAACCTGGCTTCCGGAATAGTACTTTCGTCCTCTCTTCGTATATTGCCTAGCTCTAGTTATTTAATATGTTCTCTAGTTACTTTATCTCACCTGTTCATATGACTACTTGCTTTGCATAAACTCTTAAAAGATCATTTGCTTAACAAGTCTACTTTTAATTGTGTTTACTAAATGCTTTACTTACTGCCTTCTTATGTTCGGGTTAAGTACATTGGTACTGCACGAATCTCGATCCTCCCTTACTTATTGCTTTCTCTCTCCGTTGATTGCCTATGATTGCTGGTTTTAAGTACATTGTTCGGCCTCCTTTGTGGTACTTGCTATTTGGGGTCTGACCCCACTGGTTTTGCATGGCCAGGTTCTGATAGAAGAGCCCGAAGGGTCTACCATATCATCTACTCGACGGTGACCAGCTGGAGCACCTGAGTGCCTCAGTGGTTTTCTTCTTCATCCTCCCACTGATATGTAAATTTTTTTCTTGTAACGTTTAGCCCCGAGTACGTGTTTAGCTCGTGTTTTTGGTATTTTCCTTGATATTGTAGCCTACGGGCATAAACATGATATGTGTATTCTAGACTATAGCTAGTCCTTATCATGTACGACTAATATTCTAGCTAGTCATCAGTTCTGTGGTACTGGCTTCATGATCATTCATGTATATATGGTTCGGGACGCCTTACTATTGCATGTATGATGATCGTACTCTTGCTCTTGTATAATTGCCTGTGATTGAGATACATAGAATTGTTAAACCATAGGATTGACTGATGGCATGTAGAGTAACCCCCATGTCTTGACAACTTATACGTGATTTCAGAGTATTAACGTACTTTGGGGTTGCGTAGCTGGCTATGTCTGCCCCCGCTCTCCGGTATTCTAGTTCTGGGGCGTGACATGGTTTTAGTGGTGGCCCACGCAGGTCTCGATTTTCAGATTTGTGGGGGTTACCATGTTTAGATATCTCAATCACGATTATCCTTATTGATCTCCTTCGGATTATTCTCTACCTCTGATACTTGACTTGATATCTGTTTTGATCGTTGGTCATTTCTGTTCTCATGATTTGATCTTGTGTCCTTCAACTTTCAAGGGTACTGTTCTTGATCCTTCTGATTATCTTGTTCGTATTTTGCCGAGGGCAGCTCAGCATTCTTCAGCTAGGCCAGTTATGGAGGATCAGTCTCAGCATGCAGGCAGAGATATCAGTCCATCTCGATCAGCCAGTCTCTTCTGTCTTCGTATCTTGAGACAGGTGATAAGTTCATGCATCTGTTTCAACTACGATGATACGTCCTGGGTAGAGTCATGTCTTGAACTAAGTCATTGGTACCGACTTACCTTGAGGCTTGACTTTTATCCATTTTTGGGAGTCAGCTTAGGCCAGCGAGGACGTTGGTTTCTACACAACTGTCTCAGGAGACATATTGATCCATATGCCTCCAGCCCTTCTTGATCATGATTGTGTTTGTTCTTGTGCATTTATTTACCGCTTACGCATTTAATTACATTACTGATTGTTTTACTTTACTTATATGCCGTGCTTGATTTATTGAGATTGTTGAGTTCCTGGAGCTTTTGTTTTGTTATCTTGCTCGACTAGCCTCAGGAAATTCCGAGGACGGAATTTTTCTAAGGGGTGGAGAGTTGTGAGGCCCGCCTCACTGTATCAGTATTTTATACGGATACATAATTATTTGAGCTGTATTTCGTATTTCCTGAATTTTGAGAATATTTAAAGTTGCTGAATTGTCATTGTACGGATTTCTGACAATCGTCGGGTGACCCGTATACTGGCTTGTTTCATTTATTTTGGTATGAATCATGACTTGGTTTTAATTTGATTTGACTTGGTTTTATTGGTTTGGTTTAACATGGTTTGGTTTGGCTTGGACTTGGTTTGGTTTAGTTTGGTTCTTTATGAGATGAGGTGTATGGTTTAGATTGAGTGGAGAGGAATGAATGGTGGAGATTGCTTGGGCTTGTCATATAAGCCACCTACCACTCTCTCTCCTCCATTATTCATTTTCATTTTCCATGTTCATCTTCTTCTTTCCTTCTTCACCAAGGAGGAGAGGCAAGTACACCTTGCCGAACCTTGAACAAATTTACTTTTGATTGTTCCATCTTCTTCCTTGCATGATTCTAAGCATGTTTAGAACTTGGAGTTTTTGATTTTACTGGGTGGATTCTTGTAGATCTAAGTTTATATTATTTTCGGTTTTCTTGGGTTTTGATCTACCAAACTTACTTGTTTACGAAAACTAATAGTTCCATGTTGTAGAGAATTTAATTTCATGCAGTTTTGGCTTTTGTTTCGCTTGATTTCGACTCCGGATGAGTAAGTATGGCCATTACAAGTTTTCAGAACTTTTATGGCTGAACTTGCTGTTTGTGGACGACGAACCCCATGCGCCGGGAACCTCATGCGCCCGGGAGGCCATGCGCCGGGAGGCCATGCGCCGTGAAGTCCCGGCAACGCATCCCTTAACTCCGAGCGTGTCATGCGCGTAGGTTCCCTACGCGCATGTACTGAAGACGCAACGTGAGTTTCCCATGCGCCGATTCGTGCAGGAATCTCATGCGCCGATTTGTACAGGAATCTCATGCGCCGATTCGTGCAGGAATCTCATGCGCCGATTCGTGCAGGAATCTCATGCGCCGATTGTGCAGGAATCCCATGCGCCGAAATTGCTCTATTTCACTGTTTTTGCCTGTTTAAGTTATTTTGTAGCTCGAATCTTGAAAAACTCAAAATATGAAAGTTGTAGATCTTTTCCTTGGCTTCAAGAACATGTTACTAGTTATTTTATGCAAGTTTCTCTTATTCATGATAATGTAAGGATAGAACACGATAGTGGCCTGTTAAGGCGCACTCTTGACAAGTACCAAGTGGACATGACATGACCTGATAGTGGCCCGCCGTGGCGCACTCCTGACAAGTAGACCTGACATGATATATCTTGATAAGCTGTTGCGACGGCTACCTGACATGACATAACCTGTATAAATAAATGGCCTGGACACCGTGGGCGATTGTGCTTGTACAAATGAACCCGTCTTGTCTTGCATCATGTCTAGGACATGAATTCCTGGTTTTCCACGGTCAGGGATTCATACTGAATATGGCTAGGAATAATGACTAGATTGATCAAATAGTTCATGGAGAATTTCCCAGTTACCTGTTGTCCCTTTGGTCCCGGCCTTATATATATATATACATGAGATTTGTTGCTATCCGTCGAGATGTGCGCACTTCCAGCCTGCCGTCGAGTGTGGTACCTTAGGACACATGTATCTTACTACAGTGTGTCTGCTATATCCTGCTATCTTTTCCTTTTCTTGCTGGGATCACTCAGATAGTAACAAACGGGTAACCGGTCTTGGAATTCTCATTGCATCTTGCTAGTAACTAGGACTGTGATAACCCTAGCTAGTTAATGTAGAAAGCCGTAGGCAATGATTGGCCGTGAATGTTGGATGTAGTTCAGTCTGTCTAGTCTTGTCTTGATCTTGTACAAGATTGTTATATGACCTGTTTTCTTATTTTACCTTGCCGATAAATGGTGGGAGAAGCCAAGTTCTGTTCAGACGAAGGGTTACAACCCCGGTCCTTGTTTGGTTTACGGGTTGTAACCTGGTTATCTGAATAGTCCCATGGTTATCTCATCGTATATCACCTTCCCAATCTAAGTCTTGTTTAGATCCAGTTCCTAATTGTTTCCAGGATTATGATTGCAATGATTGTCACTCTAATGTATTGTACTCTGTATTGTCACTCCCTGTTTGTCACTCTCTGAGTGTCACTTAATGATTGTCACTTTTAGCAATAAATGATCAGAGACCAAGTTCTGTTCAGGCGAAGGGTTACAACCTCGGTCCTTGTTTGGTTTAAGGGTTATAACCTGGCTTCCGGAATAGTACTTTCGTCCTCTCTTCGTATATTGCCTAGCTCTAGTTATTTAATATGTTCTCTAGTTACTTTAACTCACCTGTTCATATGACTACTTGTTTTGCATAAACTCTTAAAAGATCATTTGCTTAACAAGTCTACTTTTAATTGTGTTTACTAAATGCTTTACTTACTGCCTTCTTATGTTCGGGTTAAGTGCATTGGTACTGCACGAATCTCGATCCTCCCTTACTTATTGCTTTCTCTCTCCATTGATTGCCTATGATTGCTGGTTTTAAGTACATTGTTCGGCCTCCTTTGTGGTACTTGCTATTTGGGGTCTGACCCCACTGGTTTTGCATGGCCAGGTTCTGATAGAAGAGCCCGAAGGGTCTACCGTATCATCTACTCGACGGTGACCAGCTGGAGCACCTGAGTGCCTCAGTGGGTTTCTTCTTCATCCTTCCACTGATATGTAAAATTTTCTCTTGTAACGTTTAGCCCCGAGCACGTGTTTAGCTCGTGTTTTTGGTATTTTCCTTGATATTGTAGCCTACGGGCATAAACATGATATGTGTATTCTAGACTATAGCTAGTCCTTATCATGTACGACTAATATTCTAGCTAGTCATCAGTTCTGTGATACTGGCTTCATGATCATTCATGTATATATGGTTCGGGACGCCTTACTATTGCATGTATGATGATCGTACTCTTGCTCTTGTATAATTGCCTGTGATTGAGATACCTAGGATTGTTAAACCATAGGATTGACTGATGGCAAGTAGAGTAACCCCCATGTCTTGACAGCTTATACGTGATTTCAGAGTATTAACGTACTTTAGGATTGCGTAGCTGGCTATGTCTGCCCCCGCTCTCCGGTATTCTGGTTCTGGGGCGTGACAACTTTTTATCATCTTCCATTTTTATTTGACTCTATTGGATGTTTGTGAGGATGTGTGTCTGATATTTACTTTGCACTGCCTCTTATTTTTATTGTGATATTTACTTTGTGATATCTGTGGCGGGGATGACAAATATACCTACGCTGGGTTATAAGCGATGATCTGATATACAAAGGAGGTGCTGCCGAAATTTTAAAAAAATATAATGTGTATTTTTGTGATGATGTGTGTCTGTGTTTACAGTGAATGTGAAATGCAGTGTTCGGAACCATCGACAGTTTCGATTACTGTTGTATGTTTTATTTTGGATAGAAAGAGCAACAGTTCAGGGTGTACTTCTGAGAGCTTCATTTTCACGTCCTTCACTTTCTCCGGACGTCGTAAAGGTTCCCGAGAAGGTGAAGGACGTGAAAAGGAAGCTCTGAGAAGTGCACCCTGAACTGTTGCTCTTTCTATCCAAGATAAAACATAGAACAGTAAGCAAAACTGTTGATGGTTCGAACACTGCATTTCACACACACTGTAAACACAGACACACAGCATAACAAAAATACCAATTATATTTTTTTAAATTTTTTTGTAATATCTGCGACGTATAGCGACGTTCTGCGACATACAGCGACGGAATGTACACGTCGCTATACGTCGTTAAATAGAGACGTCGCTAAACTGGACGTCGCTACATTTGTCGCTAGGCGTCGCTATAGTATCCACGTGGCTGCCATGCCATATCATCATATATAATGTTTACCGCGTCGCAAAGTGGTCGCTCTACGTCGCTATTTTGGCGACGTAACCTTACATCGCTATATGTCGCGAATTTTGGCGACGTATAGCGACACTAAACGTGACGTCGCAAACAGTGACGTTCTGCGACGAAATTGTCATCTGCGACATGCCTATACGCGACATCCAATTTTCGTCGCTAAATACGTCGCAAATATATTTTAGCGACGGATTTCCCTTATTTAGCGACGTCTTCTGACGTCGCTAAAAGGGGTTATTTTTGAAATGGGATATCAAGAAGAACCGACTGGATCATGCACGAGTACATGCTTGCGGATCAAAAGAGCCGTATGGAAAACAAGAAAGGCTGCCTAAAGTACGTATGTGGTTTACTCACCAAGCAAACGTTCCATTTACAAAGGTTGTATGTATTTGATGCTATATTATAATTTTAGAATCTGACATTGATATAAACCATAATGAAACAGGAGTTACGTCTATGATTGCAAGAATTTCAAATCTCTTTGTTCATCAGATCCCTGTTCTCTGTGCAATTCTGATATTTACAATATCAATCCACATTAGAACTAACTGTAGAATGTTTCAGTATGCAGAACAAATGCAGCTTTTATGATGATCTTTAAGGAGCATTAAAGGTCAAGTATCTTGACATATGTTTTTTCTCAAAAATATTAGAACTCTAGATGATGATCTCTGGAACTTATATGTCAAGGAAGGAAGCGAAAAGAATGGTCAAGTAGTTCAAGAACTTATGGTGAAGTAGTTCAAAACTTTATGTCCAGTGAATAAACTTGAGTCCCCTTCTTTTCTCTTTCTTCTGTGCCACCTGAATATGCCATGACATGACATCACCTTGTAAAAAATGGTGAAGTAGTTCAAAAGCTTATGGGTGAAGTAGTTTAAAACCTAGAAACTAGTGTGCGTGACATCAGTGAGCATCACAATTTGTGTTATTGCGTTGGTTAATTTTAGTTTGGGTTATTGCGTTGGTTAATTTTCAGGAGTACTCGATTCAAGGTTTTGAAAGAACCAAACACTTGGCTCAAGATTGACTATCTTGATCGAGACAAGTCAGGCAAGCTCGTCTTTTGTATGCTTCATAGATCTTAAACACTACTGATTATTTTTGAATATATTATCAAATATAATTTAAGTTTAATTTTTATTACTTGATTAGGAAGTTTACTATTTGGCTGTCGTGATATCTGTGGCATAAATCGATAAGTAGAACACGTAAGAAGGAAGAAAACTGGTCGAGCTCAAATATACCAAGCATCATCACATAACCTGCTTTCTTTCTTTTACTCTACATGATGCCATGTCTACGTGTGCTGGTAGTTCATTCATATGGTGTTGTTTCTTCTTTTTGTCTATTAGAAGTTTTACGAATATTTGTATCCCACTTTCTAAATGAATTTTTTTCTAAAAGCAGATTGCTGACAGGGATATGGGTGTGATTCGAATTGGACATCCCAATCAATCATGTGAAAATAATGAATTATGCATCAAAGGTTCCCTGGTAGAATTTTTTAGCCCCATATTATTATCAGGTTAACTCATTTTCTTTTTTTCCGTTGTCTTTATTGGTTCCATCCAGAGTGTCCATTCAGATTTTGCATATCCTTCTACTAATGATTTTATGTCTCAATGTCCTTTAATCAACAGGAAAGGTGATTATGAGAACTCGGCCATAAAAATCATTCATAAAGCGTTGCCTGGTTCCTGGTATGAAGTATGCTCAAGACACTCGAGAGGTAGCAAAAGTGCAGTTATAATGCTTCAGAGGCTATGGCGTCAAGGGACACATGTATCGATCAAAAACAATTTGCAGCCACACGGATTGAGTGTTTGCATTCATGGATAGGCATGAACCATGTTTATATTGGAGATCAGCAACCTCCAGCATCATATGTAACTATGGTTTTGCTGGAATATCATTTGGTTATTAATACTTTATTCGTCAGAAATTTGTTAAACAAACTAAATATTTGTTTCTTTTTTGGTGTTGCAATTGTTGTAGAATCATAATTATCTTGTTGTTAGATTGTGTAGCCTTGTTGTGTGTCTCTCCTGAACGAACTTTTGCAAATTGTATTCTCGTAATAAAAATTGGCTGATAAGTAAGAGCTTATCAGGTTCAATAGCGCCAATTTTTTTTAAAATTTTTTTAGTCCATTCCTAACGGTAAAACAATGTTGGAAATTTTACTTTCTTAATGGTAAAAAAAACCTTGGAAATTTTTCTTATCTAATGGTTTTTTACTGTTGGAAAACCTGGCTTTCTTAACGGTAAAAAATCGTTGGAAAATTTAACTTTTCTAACGGTTTTTTACCGTTGGAAAATGAACTTTCCTAACGGTTTTATACCGTTAGCACAATTCCCCACGCCAGATCACCAACGGTAGAAAACCGTTAGGAAAATTTTTCCTAACGCTTATAGTCGTTAGGAAACGACTATTTTGGTGTAGTGAATTGGTTTGGAATATCTGCAATTTTATTAGTATTTTGTTATAACATTTTTTTTGGATATTAAATTTTGCTTATTGTTTTATTTTTCTTGAATTTTGGGTTGACAATACTATTATATCATCATCAATAAAAAAAAATGAAGATTAAGCTTTGAGGCCACTACTTTCAGAATTCGTCTCGGGTCTCAAAATCTGAAGTCCGGTAATGTTTGACAGTTTATATAAGAACTAGTATTTTTTGAAACACATGCATGATAGGATCATTCACTAGGTACTGCTAACATATTACTTTAATGTCTCATTTGGTTCATGGAATCATGTGGTTGGAAACGGAAAGTTATTACTTTTCTATATTTGAGAAGGAAATGAGAGTGATTCCATAGTGATTTTCAATGAAAATGAAATTAGAAAGAAAAATAATTTTATCCATCCAAGCAAGGACTTTCTTACCTTTAAGTATTCACTTTTTTTTTTCCAATATTTTTGGCATTTTCCAACACCGAAAAAGAAAATTGATGAAAATTATAATTTTTCAAAGGAAAGGAAAACATCAAAAAATTATAATCCAATGGTGGCTATAGGAATATTTGGGCATGGACGATTACCTGCCTTAGTTCAACTAAGATCACCTCCTCCCAACTAAAAACATCACAAATGTAGTTCATAGGGAACTGGGATACAAAAAACAACGTAACGGAATTTTTTATGGTCATTGCAATTTTGCATGTCTCAAAAAATTCTGAAGGACTCACAATTGAACACAATGCCCTCAACAACAAAAAAATAAAAGAGAGAAAAAGAAAAAGAAAAAGAAAAGCTCAAACTTGTGGTAGATCTGTTGTGTAGGTGGAACCAATGCCTGTACGATCTGAAAGTTGCACTACAAAAATGTGCAAAGTTTTTGAAAAAAAAAGCAGCAGCAGAGAAGTGGCACTGAGAATAATAGACAAATTAATCATCCAGTGTTGGCTGGCTGCTTATATCATGATGAATATAGATGTTGCTTGGCTCGCCATTCTGCTATTGCGCGCACTACCTCCGCTTTGTTCTCCTGCAGCGGAGCAGGTGCGTGCTTCGAGTTCTCCTAATTTGCGCGAGCGCTCTCTCTCTCCAGCATGGTCGCCATTGCACGGTGTTTCCATGGTCGTGAGGGACTCCAGCAGGTTGGACTGCCTGTTGGAATTTTCTTCAAAAATTTTGGATTAAAATCTGCAAAAAAATAAATTAAATTAAAATTATCGGCCTCCGGAGAAGTCGTGCACGAAGCACTGCCCTAAGAGATATTCCGGGTCTATGTGCAGACTGGATCCGAACGCTTCTAGTGGTAAAATTCTCGCTTCAACGGAATCTCTTTGCCACACACGACGTAGAGAGAGCGACCCCGACTTAGCTCTGCCCAGAGCAACAACGAAGTAACAGAAATTCGAGAGCGACAAGAATTGGAGAGAGTTTATGTAGAGGAGATTGTTTTTTTGTAGGTCTAAAGGAGGAGAATGGAGCTCAATATATAGGCAACTCTATATCCCAAAAAATGAATGATGTTTAATGAGAAATCATTGATATTGAAAGCTATTAAAAAAATAAAATAAAGGGAGAATGAGCCGTTGGAAATATGCCAACGTAAGAAGAAATTTGATTTTTTTTTATTATAGTACAACTATACAACAATCCCCCCCAAAAATCAAGTTCCGAGTAAGGAAAGAAAAAGAGTAGAAAAGATCTGGACAGGTTTATACTATGCATAAATGAGATGGACTACAGCCTTGAATCTCACGTAGTGACTATTGTCTTTGTCTGAAGAAGAGCTTGATGGACTACGCCTTGAATCAATCTTCTTGAACCAGACTCGAAAAATAGCACACATAGTACGCTAGAGGTACTTGGGTCTATCGGGTGGCGCGTTTGGTTGGCCATGCGCACTTTTACACATTCATGAGAGTTGTCTAGGATCATCCTGTCCTATAGTCGCGGCCCTCACGACCTCTCATATAGGTAAGTCCTTAAGGGTTGGTGATAGGAATCAATCCTGCATATTATGCTTGGACTTATTAAGAGTTTAAACTCAACCTATCCATATCACAAAAGGAACACTGTCACCATAGGGATGGGGTATGAATGTACACATGTACAGCCTCTTGGACTTTTATTTTAAAGAGAATTTAATCTCAGGTCAGTGTTCCATAATAGTCACCTAGTCCAGTTTGTTTCTACCCATTGAACCGGCTTCTTGGGATCTCCAGCCAGACTCGGTTGGGTTGCCACTGCTGGTGACTATACTATGGGCTTAACCCCATTCCCCTCGATGATTCTAGGATCAATGTCCTAGATAGACCCTTCGTCAAGTGGTCTGCAAGGTTCTTTTCTGACTTTATATAGTCAAGAACCACATATTTGTCCAATAGGCTCTTTATTGACTTGAAGCGCAGCTGCAGGTGCCTGTTCATCTTAGCATTCACAGAATCATGCTTTAGTAGTTCTATAATAGATTTATTATCACAATTTATAGAAATTGCAGGAATATGATGAACATAAACATGTATATGCATAATAAGATTTCTGAGCCACTCGGCTTCTGTACAGGTAGTATCCAAAGCTATCATTTCAGAGTCCATTGTACTTCTGGCTATGATAGTTTGTTTACATGATCCCCAGGAGATTACAGCTCCTGCTAGGATAAAAATATATCCAGTAGTGAATTTTACATCATGTGAATCAGTTAGCCAATTTGCATCGGAGTAACCTTCTATGATATCAGGGTGTCTAATATAATGAAGTTTATAATCTAGAGTTCCCTTAAGATATCTAAATACTCTATCCAATGTAGTCCAATGTGATTGATTTGGGTTACTAGTGTACCTACTTAGTCTCCCAATAGCAAATGCAATGTCAGATCTAGTCCTATTTGTTATGTACATAAGGGACTCAATCATTTGTGAATATCTATGTTGTTCTATAGGTAATCCTTCATTCTTCTTGAGAACAACATTACTATCATAAGGAGTAAGGGCAGGTTTCTTGTCAAAATACTCAAACTTACTTAGCATTTTCTCAATTGAATTTGCTAAGGATAGAGTATAGCCCTCTTTCCTCTTTGACACTTGCATTCCTAAGATCAGATTTGCCTCACCTAGGTCTTTCATATCAAACTGGTTAGATAAATAATTCTTAGTGTTATTTATCAGTTCTAGTGAAGATCCTAGAATAAGGATATCATCAACATACAAGAATAAAATAACATAACTTTCATTTGTATTTTTAGAATACAAAACACTTGTCATATTCATTTGGCACAAAACCAAATTCTATAATGACTTTATCAAATTTGTTGTACCATTGCTTGGGAGCTTGCTTTAGACCATAAAGAGATTTTACTAATCTGCAAACCTTCTTTTCTTGACCTTTAGCAATAAAACCTTCAGGTTGCTCCATATATATCTCTTCTTCTAAATCTTCATTTAGAAATGCTGTCTTTACATCCATTTAATGGATCAGCATATCATGAATGGATGCTAAAGCTAGAAGGGTTCTAATAGAAGATATTCTAGCTACAAGAGAGTAGGCATCAAAATAATCTAATCCTTTCTTCTGGGTAAATCCTTTGGCCACTAATCTAGCTTTATATTTTTCTATGGTACCATCGGCTCTAAATTTCTTCTTAAAGATCCACTTACAACCTATTGGTTTGCTGCCTAAAGGAAGGTCTGCTAAAAATCAAGTATTGTTCTCCATGATGGAGTTGTACTCATTGTTAATAGCTTCTTTCCAGAAAGGAGCATCAGGAGAGGATATGACTTCTTCATAAGTTGAGGGATCACCCTCTATCAAAAAAAATGAAGAATCATTCTCCTAAATTCTTTTCAATCCTTTCTCTTTTACTCCTTCTAGGTTCTATGAGTTGTTCAGATTGAGAATTAGACATTTGGTCATGAGAACTAGTAGACGGAGTAAGAGAAGGGTTAGAGAAAGATGAAGGGGTTCTATCCTTGAAGGAAAAAATATTCTCAAAGTAAACTGCATCTCTAGCTTCAATGATTGTGTTATTAGAGATTTCATTTACTTCAGAATGGGTTACAAGGAATCTATTGGCATTACTATCTAGGACATATCCTATGAATACAACATCTACAGTCTTAGGTCCTATCTTCCTCTTTTTGGGTTCAAAAATTCCTACTTTAGCTAGACATCCTCAAACTTTGAGGTAATTAATCCTAGGGGTTCGACCTTTCCATAACTCATATGGGATCTTATCATTAGTCTTACTGGGTATCCTATTAAGAATATAACAGGCTGACAATAAGGCTTCTCCCCAAAGATTATCAGGGACATCTGAGCTGAGAAGCATGACATTGACCATATCTAAAAGAGTACGATTCTTCCTTTCAGCAACTCCATTGGATTGTGGTGAATAAGGAGCAGTTACCTCATGAATAATTTCGTACTCTTCACAAAAGTTAGTTATTTCATTTGAGGTATACTCTCCACCACGATCTGATCTATGAATCTTAATCTTCCTATCCAACTGGTTCTCAGCTTCAGATTTATAGACCTTGAATCTGTCTAGAACTTCATCTTTGGTCTTAAGAAGGTAGGTGTAACAATACTTTGAATGATCATCTATAAAAGTAACAAAGTATTTTCTACCGCCTCGGGTCAAGACCCTATTGGAATCACAAATATCACTATGGATAAGTTCTAGGAGTTCAGAATCTCTATAGACAGATTTGAAAGGTAATCTTGTGTGTTTGGCTTGAACACAGATCTCACATTTGTGTTCATCATCTACAGGAGTCTTAGGTATAAGATCGAAGTTCATCATCCTTTTAATAGATCCTAAGTTCACATGACCTAATCTACCATGCCAAATATTTGATGATTCAATATTTGTAACAAAAGAAGGATTTGAAATTTTATTCATGGTACTTAAAACAAAGAGTCCATCTTTCACAAATCCTTTTCCCACAAACAAATCATTCTTAGAGAAAACTACTTTATTTGCCTCCATAACAATTTTGTATCCTGAGGCTACAAGGAGGGATCCACTAACAAGGTTTTTTCTAACAGACGGCACATGAAGCACATCATGGAGAGGTAAAAAAATTTCTGATGTCATCTTCAGATCTATTCTTCCTCTTCCTACAACTTGTGCCGTTAAGCCATCTCCTAGGGTCACGCCTCCTCCACCTGATTCCTGATAGGTTGAAAAACAGGCACTACCAGAATAAGTCGTTTTAGCGACGCCTAAAGACGTCGCTAAAACAACAATTTTCGTCGCTAAAACTAATTAGCGACGTAATTACCGACGTTTCGTGCTGGTCGCGGAAACGTAAGTCGCTGATCATAAAAACGTCGCCAAACGTCACAATTGCCGACGTTCGCCGACGTATTTATACGTCGGTATAATGCCGACGTCCACCGTCGTGTCGTCGTTCTTTGCGACGTAATATTTAGTGTCGCTACAAGTCGGTAAATTTACCGACGAATTACCGACGAGACGTCGGTGAGTTAGTGACATATACAAAGTCGCTAGACGTCGGTAAATCCTGGAAATTTATGGTGATAATTAGCGACGTTTACCGACGTCCTCCGACGTAAATGTGCGTCGCTAAACGTCGGTAGACTGGATAATATTAATTATCTACCGACGTTTATCGACGCACATTTACGTCAGAGGACGTCGGTAAACGTCGGTAAACGTCGCTAATTCTACAAAAAAATAAAAATAAAATAAAATACAGAATGTCCATTTCTCCCTGCAGTTTAAAAAGCTAACCATTTCTCACTGTAGAATAGGATCCAAACAATCACAGAATGTCCATTTCTCACTGTACACAGGTTTCAGTCCCTATAACCAAGTCTACAAGAATCACACAAAATATGGTTGTCAGAATGGCTCAGAACACAACCCAAAATTCACACAATGTCCAACTCTACAACAATCATTCTAGCAATGTCCAAATCTGGTCCGTAAGACAAACTAAACATAATCAGTTCTATTTCACATGCTTAATTGCCAAGTATGGGAACGAATGGCTCAGAACACAACCCAAGATTCATTCAAGCATACATTAGTGTGAATCATCTATGTTCTGTACATATGGTGTAGTATATGTTCTTATCGTATCTAGTATCTGAAGAATGTAACAGAATCAAGATGAACTCACATAATGTAATACTAAGACATCATCTACTACTATATAAGATATAGTGATAGGTTGTCGTATCATCATTGCCGAGGGATGAGGGTCGGAGGACAGTCAACTTTATCTACGGTTACATAGTTTCTGCCTCGCCAGTCGAATGGCTTAATTGCCAAGTATGGGAAGGAATGGCTCAGAGCACAACCCAAAATTCATTCTAGCATACATTAGTGTGAATCATCTATGTTCTGTACATATAGTGTAGTATATGTTCTTATCGTATCTAGTATCTGAAGAATGTAACAGAATCAAGATGAACTCACATAATGTAATACTAAGACATCATCTACTACTATATAAGATATAGTGATAGGGGCTCGCCGGAGGGAGGAGAAGGGGCTCGCGGTGGAGGAGGAGGATGAGCGGCGCCGGAGGAAAGGGGGTCGGACTGTCGTCGAGGTCGGGGAAGAGGGGCGGGAACAAAAAATTTGGGGAGAGGGAGAAATGAAAAGTCGAACCGAGAAAACCCTTTTTATCAGAAATTAGCGACGTCGGCAGATACGTCGCAAAGCGTCGGTATTCGTTTAATATTCGGCGACGTAATAATCTTTGCGACACTAAACGTCGCTGAACTAATAAAACTAGCGACGTTTCCGACAAATCAACGACGTTGGTTTTTACTACACTAAAGGTAGTCGCAATATGTCGCTATCAGCGACGTATTGTGACGCATACTTTCAGAGTCGCTATCAACGAATGGCTCAGAACACAACCCAAGATTCATTCAAGCATACATTAGTGTGAATCATCTATGTTTTGTACATATGGTGTAGTATATGTTCTTATCGTATCTAGTATCTGAAGAATGTAACAGAATCAAGATGAACTCACATAATGTAATACTAAGACATCATCTACTACTATATAAGATATAGTGATAGGTTGTCGTATCATCATTGCCGAGGGATGAGGGTCGGAGGACGTCGGTAAACGTCGCTAAATCTGCAAAAAAAATAAAAAAATAAAATACATAATATCCATTTCTCCCTGCAGTTTAAAAAGATAACCATTTCTCACTGTAGAATATGATCCAAACAATCACAGAATGTCCATTTCTCGTTGTACACAGGTTTCAGTCCCTATAACCAAGTCTACAACAATCACACAAAATATGGAAAGGAATGGCTCAGAACACAACCCAAAATTCATTCTAGCATACATTAGTGTGAATCATCTATGTTCTGTACATATTGTGTAGTATATGTTCTTATCGTATCTAGTATCTGAAGAATGTAACAGAATTAAGATGAACTCACATAATGTAATACTAAGACATCATCTACTACTATATAAGATATAGTGATAGGTTGTCGTATCATCATTGCCAAAGGATGAGGGTCGGAGGACAGTCAACTTTATCTACGGCTACATAGTTTCTGCCTCGCCAGTCGAATGGCTGCAGGGACTATGTCCTGATCACCATGTCGTACCGTAGATTAATGGAAATGGAGCTGGAGCCAAAATACAGAAACCAAAATATGATATCCACCTCAAGTGTAGAGTCGGAGGAGAAGATCTTTTCCACCCTCTCACTCCCTCACGCTATCAACGTCACAACTTTTCCACCTCAAGTTCTGATCAAGCATTTTCCTTCTCCTCTCCTCCACCATGGCTCTGAACCTATCTGCTCCTCCCTACTTCCCTTCTTCTTATTTGACTCTCTCAGCCACATATGATATCCAGCTCAAGTGTAGAGTCGGGAGAGAAAAAGTGGACATGAAGAGGAGGGGGAAGCAGCACAGCCGGCGGCATGACCCGGAGGAAGTACAGAGATTTTCTTCAACATACGTAGGAGAACTATAAGGATATATCTTTTCACAACATATCACCTTGTCAAAGACCCTTAATGTGACAACCATGTTACCACGGTGTCGGAAAACTAACATGTCATAATTTTATAAGCCGTGTGTTTTGACATAATCCTCCAACCGGATTTCAGTTCTATGTAATAATGCAAGATTACGACATAGGAGGAAAGAGTTGGAAGGATTATGTAAAAATATACGGCTTAGAAAATTATGACATGTTAGTCTTCCGACACCGCGGTAACATGGTTGTCACATTAAGGGTCTTTGACAAGATGACAT
Organism: Iris pallida; assembly: GCA_029216955.1. Lineage (NCBI taxonomy): Eukaryota > Viridiplantae > Streptophyta > Magnoliopsida > Asparagales > Iridaceae > Iris > Iris pallida. Next base: position 13,686,392 of record JANAVB010008800.1, on the reverse strand, counting down.
ATTGTGAAAAGATATATCCTTATAGTTCTCCTACGTATGTTGAAGAAAACCTCTGTACTTCCTCCGGGTCATGCCGCCGGCTGTGCTGCTTCCCCTCCTCTTCATGTCCACTTCTTCTCCCCCGACTCTACACTTGAGCTGGATATCATATGTGGCTGAGAGAGTCAAATAAGAAGAAGGGAAGTAGGGAGGAGCAGATGGGTCCATAGCCATGGTGGAGGAGAGGAGAAGGCAAAACTGAATCAGCATTGTCTTCCGGATCGTCCTCATCAAGGTATAACGGGCTGCTCAGCGTGCCCAGCTTCTTCAACTTCTCGCTGGCTGCAGAGTCGAAATAGGAACGGGTCCTCTTTGTCGGCCCGGAGCTCTGACTCGCACTCGTCGCCGCGCTACTGGTTTCCTCTCCTCCTCTGACGCGGGTCATAAGAAAAGAAATTTTGTACCTCTTCTTCACATAAACATCATTGCCGTCTTGTACTCGAGCCTCCTCATCTGTGACGCTATCCGACTTCTCGGTGCCTTGGATAGCGTCACAGATGAGGAGGCTCGAGTACAAGGCGGCAATGATGTTTATGTGAAGAAGAGGTACAAAATTTCTTTTCTTATGACCCGCGTCAGAGGAGGAGAGGAAACCAGTAGCGCGGCGACGAGTACGAGTCAGAGCTCCGGGCCGGCAAAGAGGACCCGTTCCCATTTCGACTCTGCAGCCAGCGAGAAGTTGAAGAAGCTGGGCACGCTGAGCAGCCCGTTATGCCTTGATGAGGACGATCCGGAAGACAATGCTGATTCAGTTTTGCCTTCCTTGGATGGTATTGATTCTGTAGATCCGTATATAAAAGAGGAAGAGATTGGGAGTAGAGTGGACCCGGAGGGAAATGAGAGATTGGAAGCTGGGTCAATATCCAAGAAGCGAAAGAGAGTCGAGGATTCTGATAGGTTGTCATATCATCATTGCCGAGGGATGAGGGTCGAAGGACAGTCAACTTTATCTACGGCTACATAGTTTCTGCCTCGCCAGTCGAATGGCTGTAGGGACTATGTCCTGATCACCATGTCGTACCGTAGATTAATGTAAATGGAGTCGGAGCCAAAATACAGAAATCAAAATACAAAATACAGAAACCAAAATACAAAATACAGAAACCAAAATACAAAATACAGAAACCAAAATACAAAATACAGAAACCAAAATACAAAATATAGAATCCAAAATAGGACCCTCTGTGAGAACGGATGGCTCAGAACACAGCCCAACCGGAGAGGATATTCTGAGAGATCCATCTGAGAGGGATGTATACTCTGAGAGATCACCTTTACAAGAATTATATCAGTAGTGGGATCGAGTGTTGGAGGAGATATTATCAAAGTATACGTCCTACTCAGATGGGTCTCTCACCGTTACTATTTTTTCCTGACAGCATGGTGGATGTGCTCCGTCCACAGATTCTTGCTCCGAGCCAAAACTTTGTCCCGGAGCTCAAGTGGACATCCTTGGTGTAGAGCTCGAGTGAGAGGTTCCTGACAGCATGATGGTCTCCTTTGTTAAAGTATCTATGCTCGTCCCACAATCAATGTGGGATGAGCACGGATACTTTAACAAAGGAGGCCACCATGCTGTCAGGAACCTCTCACTCGAACTCTACACCGAAGATGTCCACTTGATCTCCGGGACAAAGTTTTGGCTCGGAGCAAGAATCTGTGGACGGAGCACATCCACCATGCTGTCAGGAAAAAATAGTAACAGTGAGAGACCAATCTAAGTAGGACGTATACTTTGATAATATCTCCTCCAACACTCGATCCCACTACTGATATAATTCGTGTAAAGATGATCTCTCAGAGTATCCTCTCCGGTTGGGTTGTCGTATCATCATTGCCGAGGGATGAGGGTCGGAGGACAGTCGACTTTATCTACGGATACATAGTTTCTGCCTTGCCAGTCGAATGGCTGCAGGGACTATGTCCTGATCACCATGTCGTAGTCCAATATAATCCAGAGATTGACACAGTTCTAATTCATATATGTAGTCCAATACAAATAGTCTAATACAAAAACAACCCAATACAAATAGTCCAATACAAATAAGTACTAATAGCTAATGAGAACCACGCTGCTCACGCAAACGCTCAGTGATACGTTCACGCAACCACCTCAAAAAAGCGAGATTTTTGGCACGAGGAGAGATGTCGTCCCTTGCAAGGACTGCATGAAGAGAACTCTCGGTCTCACTAGCTACCGGTGCTTGTCACGCCCCAGAACCAGAATACTGGAGAGCGGGGGAATGACTCAGCCAGCTACGTATTACGGGTAGATGAATACCGTATAATACGATCAATGCTGTCTAAAAGACAAGGGGGTGCATACTACATGAAAGTCTCGCTATGGTCACTTCACATCTATTGTCTCAATCATTCAAACAAGAAGCAATAACAGAAAACATTTAAGAATAAGCAATAAGGCGTCCCAAACGCTTAGTCAAGATGTTCTTGAGATCTGGCTTTACAAAACATAGCCAGATGATATAGCAACATATACACAATTGTTATCAGCTGCAGTCTGACTTAATTACAATTATGTAAAAGTAAGTACAAGACAATCCGACTAACATGTCGGTGCCAAGCGGCAAAATGTAAAGTAATTAACAAAACGAGCGGGGAAGTAAGGAACCCACTCGAGTCCTCCTGCGATCATTCCTCTAGTATTGACCATCTTGGAGGTAGAGGTAAGCTGAGTCCTCGGGAACCGGCTCTAAATCTGGTCATGCAAAACCAGAGAGGTTAGACCTCTAATAGCAAGTACCGCAAGGAAGCACGATATGAGACATTAAACCAGTAAATAAGAGAATATATTAATAGATCTCTGCTTGCTACTGGGATTCACATAACATCACGATACTTCGAACCAACCTCCCAACCAAACAAGGACAAAAATTGGCCCGTTATGTCCTGATGCTCTGTCATCTCAGTTAGGTAACAGAGTAGGTACAGTACACAACAAATCAACTTAAACGGCCATCCAACTCCTACGGCTTACTACTGTGAGCTCCAAGTTATCCTGGAATTATGCAATAAAGATTTTTCAGTTCTTACTATGGACAAGCAAGGCTAGTCGATCCAATCAATCAATTGCGCCAATCATGAATTAGACGAGTCCCAGCGGGACGTCCGTCATCAATATACAATATACAATAAATAGTATTACCAGATACCGCTCCATGCCCGTGTGGCAGGTTTGCAGTATCTGTGGGGACCAGCCGGCCTGTCGGGCACTACTAGTCCCAAGAGGGCTGCCAGTAAGAACTCGAGAATCCATTCTCTCCATGCAATCATTATTTTTATTTAACTTAATAGTCTCTATGTTGAGTGAAATCCCATGCCGTGGATCATGGTCATTCGAAATGAGTACTTTCGTACAGGGTACGATATGCACAACTCTACAACGATGCCCGTGCGGTTAGGTTGTAGGTCTTACATAGCGTAATACAACAATCCAAACTAACCACGGAACAATCATGCCTTGACCATAAAGTACACATGCTTCTTTTATAGTAAAATAAATAAATAAATAAATTAAAGTCTGCATGTATGCCTGTATGTCAATATTCGGGATCGGCCAATCGATTATAGTAGTTCATACTTAATATGAACGTGTCTCATTCATTCATTTCAATAAGACGACTAGCCAGTCTCTTAGTTCCATCTAGGAACGCATGATCAATAATTAATCAAGATAACAATCAATGTTAATTAATGCCAAATTCGGAAAATAAACATTGGGAAATAAATAATGTTTGGGAAATAAAGAATCTTATGCGCTGTGGAAAATGATTGGGGAATAAATAAATCTCATGCACTGTGGGGAATGTTTGGGAAATAAAGAATCTCATGCGCTGTGGGAAAGGTTGGGAAATAAATAATATCATGCGCCTGAGGGAAATGATTGGAAAATAAATAAACTCATGCGCTGTGGGAATGCGGCTGTGAGAAATAAATATCATGCGCTGTGGAATAAGATTGGAAAATAAATAATCCATGCGCCTGAGGAATGAGATTGAGAAACAAATAATTTCATGCGCCTGAGGAATGCGGCTGTGGGAAATAAATATCATGCGCTGTGGAATAAGATTGAGAAATAAATAATCCATGCGCCTGAGGAATGAGATTGGAAAATAAATATCATGCGCTGTGAAATAAGATTGGGAAATAAATAATCCATGCGCCTGAGGAATGAGATTGGGAAACAAATAATCTCATGTGCCTGAGGAATGCGGCTGTGGGAAATAAATATCATGCGCTGTGAAATAAGATTAGATTGGAAAATAAATAATCCATGCGCCTGAGGAATGAGATTGGAAAATAAATATCATGCGCTGTGAAATAAGATTGGGAAATAAATAATCCATGCGCCTGAGGAATGAGATTGGGAAACAAATAATCTCATGCGCCTGAGGAATGCGGCTGTGGAAAATAAATATCATGCGCTGTGAAATAAGATTGGGAAATAAATAATCCATGCGCCTGAGGAATGAGATTGGGAAACAAATAATCTCATGCGCTGTGGGAAATAAATATCATGCGATGTGGGAAAGGTTGGGAAATAAATAACCATGCGCTGTGGGAATAAAGATTTCCATGCACCGAGGAATGAAGATTTGATGCGCTGGGACTGTCCTTCTTCTCCGAATTTTCTGAGAACAGAACCATGGGAACCATGGAAGCCATTGCTTCCAAGCTTCATAAATCCTTCATCCCAAGTCCAAATATGGACTTCCATAGGTCAAAATTGGGTAGAACGAAATTCTCTACAACATGGAACCATCAAAACTTGAAGATAACAAAGTTTACTAGATCAAAACCTAAAAAATCCAAAAATGTAACAAACTTAGATCTACAACAAATAAGCCATGGAAATTGAAAATGCTAAGTACTAAAGAGACTTAAAATCAAATAGGGAAGATGATGGAACAATAAAAATAGGGATCCATCAAGAAGCAAATTGGCACTTGTCTATCTCTTCTAGGTTGGTGGGAGAGTTATGAGGAAGAAGAAGAGTAATGGTGAAGTAATGAAGAGAGAAAAAGGAGATGGGCTTTAAATGGAAGGGGTGGTGGTAGGTGGGGGTTTATTTCGGTTCATGATGAACCAACATAATTAAACCAATCTGAGCCGAACCCATAGCAAAGCTAAAGCAGAGTATAAAAGCAGAAAGTAAAGTGCAGAAATGAAATTGCAGGAAATTAATTAACATGAAATTAAAGAAATTTAAATAAAGAGCAATACATGATAAATATAAAATATTTACATTTAAACAGTACATGCATTCTAAAAATACGTATTCTGGGAATGGGAAGTGACATCTCTACCCTCCTTAGAAAAATTCCGTCCTCGAAATTTCAAATCCAAGCAGGATAGAAACATCAGAGCTGAACTACTCTAGGTATAAGCAATTTAAGTAAGCAATCATTCTACAATGTCAATAGTATGTAACATATCTATGTTGAACATTCTACGATACCAAGCAATTCTACTCGTAAGGTGGCAAGCATGAGGAGTTAAGACAATCAAGGTATACAGAAAGAGATATACCTTGTGAGTCAAACATGTGTGGATACCGTGATCGGATATCATCCTCACGTTCCCACGTTGACTCCCCTAAAGAGTGATGACCCCAAGCAACCCGGACAAGGCTAATTGTTCGGTTCTTGAGTATCTTCTCTCTTCGGTCCAAAATAGACACAGGCTGTTCCTCGTAAGACAGGTTGGTACCAACAACCAGCTCAGAATAATCAAGGATATGGCTTGGGTCTGATACATACCTTCGCAACTGAGATACATGAAATACGTCATGCACCTCTCGTAACGAAGGTGGAAGGAATAAACGATAAGCAACATCGCCTATCCTCTCAAGAATAACAAATGGGCCCACGTACCGCGGACTCAACTTCCCGCGAACGCCAAACCTAATGACCCCACGGGTAGGTGAGATCCTCAAGAACACGTGGTCCCCAACAGAAAACTCTAGCGGCCTACGATGCTGGTCTGCCCAATGACGATGCCGATCCTGTGCAACTCGAAGTCGCTCTCTAATTCCTTTGACTAATTCAACTGTCTGAACAATTATTTCCGGGCCTAACATCTTTCTCTCCCAGATATCATTCCATGCTAGTGGCGACCTACACTTCTTACCATATAGTGCTTCAAACGGCGCCATCTGGATACTGGCTTGATAACTGTTGTTATAAGAAAACTCAACTAAGTGCAGGTGGCTCTCCCAATGTCCTCCAAAATCTAGGGTACAAGCTCGCAACATATCTTCTAGGATCTAAATTGTTCTTTCTGATTGCCCGTCCGTCTGTGGATGGTAAGCTGTGCTAAATCTTAACTTGGTACCCAAGCTATGATGTAAGCTCTTCCAAAAATGTGATGTAAAGCGGGTATCTCTGTCTGACACAATACTGACTGGGACCCCATGCTGCCTGACTATCTGCTGCATATACAACTCTGCCAACTTCTCCGTAGATTGACCTACTCTAAAAGGAAGAAAGTGCGCCACCTTTGTAAGCCGATCTACTATCACCCAAATAGCATTTTTACCACTTGGTGATCTTGGTAATCCGGTCACAAAGTCCATTGTAATATGCTCCCACTTCCATTCCGGGATAGGAAGCGGTTGCAATAACCCAGCTGGCCTCTGCTGTTCTGCCTTCACTTGCTGACATACCAAGCAATGGAAAATAAATCTAGCTATCTTCCTCTTCATCCCATTCCACCAGAAGTGCTGCTTGATATCTTGGTACATCTTGGTCCCTCCAGGGTGAATAGAATACTGAGAGCTGTGAGCTTCTGCCATAACCTCCTGTCTGATATCTCCACTAGGCACACATAGACGTGACCCAAACCTAAGTGTACCATCTTCATGAATTCTCATCTCCTTCCTGAGTCCTGACTCACATTCTGTCCTAAGCTTCTGAATCCTTGGGTCTTGTGCCTGAGCTGCCTTGATCCTATCTACCAAGTTGGATTGAACTTGTAGACTCGTCAGAACTCCTACATCACTAGGAAGTACAACCTCGATGCCCATTTCCTGAAGGTCTTCTAAGATATGCCTCTGTGTTGTTAACATAAATGCGCCGCCTCTCCTGCTGAGAGCGTCTGCTACCACATTAGCCTTGTCTGGATGATACTGAAGCTCCACGTCATAGTCCTTGATCAACTCCAACCATCTCCTCTGCCTCATGTTTAGTTCCTTCTGAGTAAAGATGTACTTCAGACTTTTATGGTCCGTGTACATATCCACTCGATCACCATATAAGTAATGCCTCCATAGCTTCAAAGCAAATACTACTGCCGCCAACTCCAAATCATGAGTTGGATAATTCTTCTCGTGGTCCCGAAGTTGCCTAGATGCATATGCTATCACCTTTCCATGCTGCATGAGGACACATCCAAGTCCTTTACCTGATGCATCACAATAAACGATAAAATCTCCGGGTCCAACTGGCAATGTAAGAATAGGCGCTGATATCAACTTCTGCTTCAGATTCTCAAATGATGTCTGGCATTCTGCCGACCAGACGAATGGTACATCCTTCCGTGTCAAGCGGGTCATGGGTGCTGAAAGCCTTGCAAAGTCTGACACGAACCTTCTGTAATAACCCGCCAATTCCAAGAAACTCCGTACATCAGCTACGGTCTTGGGTACTGGCCAACTCTCTACTGCTTCTACCTTCTTGGGATCTACTGCTACTTCAGCTCCTGATATGATATGACCCAAAAATAAAATATGATTCGTCCAGAACTCACACTTGCTGAGCTTGGCATACAACTGGTTCTTTCTCAGAACCTGTAACACTTTCCTGAGGTGGTCTTCATGCTCCTCTTCACTAGCAGAGTATACGAGAATGTCATCAAGAAACACAACGACAAACTGATCTAAGTATGGCATAAAGATACGGTTCATCAAATCCATAAATACTGCTGGAGCATTGGTCAAACCAAACGGCATTACTAAGAATTCATAATGCCCATACTTCGACCTGAATGCTGTCTTGGGAATGTCCTCCTTCCGAACCCTCACTTGATGATACCCTGAACGAAGATCTATCTTGGAGAAAACTCTAGCTTTGCTCAACTGATCAAACAAGTCGTCGATCCTGGGTAGTGGGTACTTGTTCTTTACTGTCGCCGCGTTAAGCTTCCTGTAATCAATGCATAATCTGGATGACCCATCCTTCTTTCCCACAAGTACCACTGGTGCTGCCCATGGTGATATGCTAGCTTGGATGAACTTCTTCTCCTTCAGTTCCTTTATGTGTTGATATACCTTAGCCTGCTCCGAGTCCGCCATTCTGTAAACTCGATCTGATATCGGTTTAGTTCCTGGTGCCAATTCTATGCTGAACTCAATATCTCTAACTGGTGGCAGACCTGGAAGTTCTTCAGAAAATACGTCTAGAAACTCTTCAACTACCTTCGGAACTTGAACTTCTTCCATTGTCGTTATTACTCCCTGCTCTTGTTGAGTTGCCTCTGATCTGACTAAGGTGAATCTCTTCATGTCTGGGATATCAAAAGATACACTTCCTCTACGACAATCTATCGTCGCATGACTGTCTTTCAGCCAGTCCATGCCTAAGATAACGTCGAAATTTCCAACAGGAAATTCTATCAACCGGGCGGGTAAGGAATGCCCGCAAACTACAACGCTACATGCTAGAATAACTCTACTAACTCCTACGAGCCCATTACCAGTGAGTATATTTAACCTTCCTGGCAATGCCTCAAATTCCATTCCTAGCCGTGTTGCAAATTGTGCAGATATAAATGAGTGCGATGCTCCCGAATCAAACAATGCTACTGCGGGATAAGAGGCGACGAGAATGTTACCTGCCACAACATCTCCCGATGCCAATGCCTCTTCCAAGGACAGAGTGAATGCCTGCCCTCGACCTCCTTGCTGGTTTCCATGCTGCGGCCTAGCCTGGTGCTGCCGCTGGCCCCTGCCCTGGTGATGCTGGGGTGGTCTATGCTGGTGTTGCTGCATCGGCAGTCCCTGCTGCCGAAACATCTGAGCCTGTGGCATTAACGGACGCTGGGCCAATGGTCTCACTGCCACTGCGGGTCCTCGATACTGCCCTGCCCCTGGTGCTGGCAGAGCAGAAAACTGTTGCACTGGTCCTCCTGACCTCGAATTCATAGGACATGTGGTAACCCGATGATCTGGATTTCCATATATCAAACACAGTCTGTTCAATGTCCGACACACATCTCTAGTGTGCCCTATCTTCCCGCAATAAGTGTAGCCCGCTGGGGGTTGCTGGTTCTTCCTCTGTTGCTGTTGCTGCTGCCTGTGTGGTGGTGCTGGCCCTCGCATTGCCACATCGTGAATGCGAATGCCAAGGGATGGTGATGTTGTTCGGGGTGCTGCTCCCCCTCCTCCTTCACTCTGACTGTGAGATCTCTTCTGACCTCCAGTCCTGGCCGTAAGCCTTTGAACGGTTATCTCATGCCTTCGAGTTGCCGTCAATACTTCATCAAAAGTCTGGTAATTGTGCCCCTCTATCAATTGCAAGAGCTCAAGGTGAAACCCTTGCTGGAACCTCATAGCTCTCTGGCTCTCTGTTGCTACCATCTCTGGGGCGAACCTACTCAATCTGCAGAACTCTGCTGCATAAGCATCTACAGTCTTGCCAGCCTGTCTGAGGTTGATAAACTTCTGTTGTAGCTCAAACTGCGCCACAACTCCATAGTACTTCGTCTTGAATCTTGCAGTAAAATCGTCCCAAGCAACAGGACGTCTGATGCCTACTTCCTCTGATTCCCACCAATCACGTGCGAGATCCTGAAGTAACAATTTCACCTGATCTACACGTTCTTCTGCCGGCACCTTAGCGGCTGTCAGAATAGCCTCAATGTCCTTAAGCCATGCATCTGCTGAAATGGCATCTTCCGTGCCCTCGAAACGGCGGGGATTGTACTTGCAAAACCTGGCGGACGCTCCTGAATCTGTCCTTGCCCCTCTTTCTAAAGCTGTCTGCAATCCTTGGTTGAGGAGCACATTCTGCTCTTGCAACTGAGCGTGCATGCGCTGCTGGACTAACATCTGATGTTGCTGAGTAGCCATCATTCCTCTCATGATCTCCAGAAGGGCTGGTGTGTCCACTTGGGTAGGTAGAACTGTTGGTGGTGGTGGAACATTCGGATACTGCGATCCAGCTGCTGTTTCCACTATCACTTCTTCCTGGGCAGCCTCCTGAGGCGAGACTGGCCCTTGTTGCTGACCAACAGGGTCAGGTTGTCCATGTTGCTCCTGCTGTTGTCCAGCTCTGACCGATGCGGACGAAGTGTCCCTAAGAAAAGGGACAAGAGAACAATCAAACAACCGGACATGAAGGATCAATGAAGTCAAAGGATACCGGAATGTCAAGCAAGGGTTGAGAATAACGGATCATGAGATCAAGAGGGAACATGTGTGATTGAGACATCCTATAAATTAAAACACCCCACAAGTCTGAAATCAGACCTGCATGGGCCACCACTAAAACCTTGTCACACCCCAGAACCAGAATACTGGAGAGCGGGGGAATGACTCAGCCAGCTACGTATTACGGGTAGATGAATACCGTATAATACGATCAATGCTGTCTAAAAGACAAGGGGGTTCATACTACATGAAAGTCTCGCTATGGTCACTTCACATCTATTGTCTCAATCATTCAAACAAGAAGCAATAACAGAGAACATTTAAGAATAAGCAATAAGGCGTCCCAAACGCTTAGTCAAGATGTTCTTGAGATCTGGCTTTACAAAACATAGCCAGATGATATAGCAACATATACACAATTGTTATCAGCTGCAGTCTGACTTAATTACAATTATGTAAAAGTAAGTACAAGACAATCCGACTAACATGTCGGTGCCAAACGGTAAAATGTAAAGTAATTAACAAAACGAGCGGGGAAGTAAGGAACCCACTCGAGTCCTCCTGCGATCATTCCTCTAGTATTGACCATCTTGGAGGTAGAGGTAAGCTGAGTCCTCGGGAACCGGCTCTAAATCTGGCCATGCAAAACCAGAGAGGTTAGACCTCTAATAGCAAGTTCCGCAAGGAAGCACGATATGAGACATTAAACCAGTAAATAAGAGAATATAATAATAGATCTCTGCTTGCTACTGGGATTCACATAACATCACGACACTTCGAACCAACCTCCCAACCAAACAAGGACAGAAGTTGGCCCGTCATGTCCTGATGCTCTGTCATCTCAGTTAGGTAACAGAGTAGGTACAGTACACAACAAATCAACTTAAACGGCCATCCAACTCCTACGGCTTACTACTGTGAGCTCCAAGTTATCCTGGAATTATACAATAAAGATTTCTCAGTTCTTACTATGGACAAGCAAGGCTAGTCGATCCAATCAATCAATTGCGCCAATCATGAATTAGACGAGTCCCAGCGGGACGCCCGTCATCAATATACAATATACAATAAATAGTATTACCAGATACCGCTCCATGCCCGTGTGGCAGGTTTGCAGTATCTGTGGGAACCAGCCGGCCTGTCGGGCACTACTAATCCCAAGAGGGCTGCCATGTAAGAACTCGAGAATCCATTCTCTCCATGCAATCATTATTTTTATTTAACTTAATAGTCTCTACGTTGAGTGAAATCCCATGCCGTGGATCATGGTCATTCAGAATGAGTACTTTCGTACAGGGTACGATATGCACAACTCTACAATGATGTCCGTGCGGTTAGGTTGTAGGTCTTACATAGCGTAATGCAACAATCCAAACTAACCACGGAACAATCATGCCTTGACCATAAAGTACACATGCTTCTTTTATAGTAAAATAAATAAATAAATAAATTGAAGTCTGCATGTATGCCTGTATGTCAATATTCGGGATCGGCCAATCGATTATAGTAGTTCATACTTAATATGAACGTTTCTCATTCATTCATTTCAATAAGACGACTAGCCAGTCTCTTAGTTCCATCTAGGAACGCATGATCAATAATTAATCAAGATAACAATCAATGTTAATTAATGCCAAATTTGGAAAATAAACATTGGGAAATAAATAATGTTTGGGAAATAAAGAATCTCATGCACTGTGGAAAATGATTGGGAAATAAATAAATCTCATGCACTGTGGGGAATGTTTGGGAAATAAAGAATCTCATGCGCTGTGGGAAAGGTTGGGAAATAAATAATATCATGCGCCTGAGGGAAATGATTGGAAAATAAATAAACTCATGCGCTGTGGGAATGCGGCTGTGAGAAATAAATATCATGCGCTGTGGAATAAGATTGGAAAATAAATAATCCATGCGCCTGAGGAATGAGATTGGGAAACAAATAATTTCATGCGCCTGAGGAATGCGGCTGTGGGAAATAAATATCATGCGCTGTGGAATAAGATTGAGAAATAAATAATCCATGCGCCTGAGGAATGAGATTGGGAAATAAATATCATGCGCTGTGAAATAAGATTGGGAAATAAATAATCCATGCGCCTGAGGAATGAGATTGGAAAACAAATAATCTCATGCGCCTGAGGAATGCGGCTGTGGAAAATAAATATCATGCGCTGTAAAATAAGATTAGATTGGGAAATAAATAATCCATGCGCCTGAGGAATGAGATTGGGAAATAAATATCATGCGCTGTGAAATAAGATTGAGAAATAAATAATCCATGCGCCTGAGGAATGAGATTGGGAAACAAATAATCTCATGCGCCTGAGGAATGCGGCTGTGGGAAATAAATATCATGCGCTGTGAAATAAGATTGGGAAATAAATAATCCATGCGCCTAAGGAATGAGATTGGGAAACAAATAATCTCATGCGCTGTGGGAAATAAATATCATGCGATGTGAGAAATGTTGGGAAATAAATAACCATGCGCTGTGGGAATAAAGATTTCCATGCGCCGAGGAATGAAGATTTGATGCGCTGGGACTGTCCTTCTTCTCCGAATTTTCTGAGAACAGAACCATGGGAACCATGGAAGCCATTGCTTCCAAGCTTCATAAATCCTTCATCCCAAGTCCAAATATGGACTTCCATAGGTCAAAATTGGGTAGAACGAAATTCTCTACAACATGGAACCATCAAAACTTGAAGATAACAAAGTTTACTAGATCAAAACCTAAAAAATCCGAAAATATAACAAACTTAGATCTACAACAAATAAGCCATGGAAATTGAAAATGCTAAGTACTAAAGAGACTTAAAATCAAATAAGGAAGATGATGGAACAATAAAAATAGGGATCCATCAAGAAGCAAGTTGGCACTTGCCTATCTCTTCTAGGTTGGTGGGAGAGTTATGAGGAAGAAGAAGAGTAATGGTGAAGTAATGAAGAGAGAGAAAGGAGATGGGCTTTAAATGGAAGGGGTGGTGGTAGGTGGGGGTTTATTTCGGTTCATGATGAACCAACATAATTAAACCAATCTGAGCCGAACCCATAGCAAAGCTAAAGCAGAGTATAAAAGCAGAAAGTAAAGTGCAGAAATGAAATTACAGGAAATTAATTAACATGAAATTAAAGGAATTTAAATAAAGAGCAATACATGATAAATATAAAATATTTACATTTAAACAGTACATGCATTCTAAAAATACGTATTCTGGGAATGGGAAGTGACAGTGCTGGATGAATAGAACTCCCGATCTCACTAGCAACCGGTGCCACTTCATCCTCAACTGTAGGAGGAGCCACCTCAGCATTCACTGTTTTCTTCAAACGACGTGCCGCTCCTCGGGTCATGGGTGCCATCTGGTAAGATCGATAGTCACAAATAATATAATTGTAACATAAGCAAGCTAACTAAAGGAACCATCATGTAATTTGAGTACATTTTCGAAAGCCGATAAGGTATGAGAAATTCGATTTTTTGCCAAGTGTGAGAACGGATGGCTCAGAACACAACCCAAGATTCATTCAAGCATACATTAGTGTGAATCATCTATGTTCTGTACATATGGTGTAGTATATGTTCTTATCGTATCTAGTATCTGAAGAATGTAACAGAATCAAGATAAACTCACATAATGTAATACTAAGACATCATCTACTACTATATAAGATATAGTGATAGGTTGTCGTATCATCATTGTCGAGGGATGAGGGTCGGAGGACAGTCAACTTTATCTACGGTTACATAGTTTCTACCTCGCCAGTCGAATGGCTGCAGGGACTATGTCCTTGAGACAGTGAACATATACACCATGAATCCAAATCCCATATTCATATTTACTAATCCAAATGGATGCAGGGACTATGTCCTTGCCTCTCCGGTTGGTTGTCGTATCATCATTGTCGAGGGATGAGGGTCGGATGACAGTCAACTTTATCTACGACTACATAGTTTCTGCCTCGCCAGTCGAATGGCTGCAGGGACTATAATAAGACACAATTCACCAAACAGAACCATACTGTAGAACTCACACTTTAAGACAATAGATGAAGGAAGACTTGTATGGAGGATCGATAGGGTTGAGTGATGTCATTTTATTCTACAAAGAGAACCATACTGTAGAACTCATACTGTAGAACTCACACTTTAACACAATTCTACAAAGAGTTGTCATAGGGTGTTGAGCAATGTCATTTTATTCTTTTCTTCTTCTTTTTCTTGGGATTTTTGAGTATTGGATCTTGAGAGACATATATAGCTAGAACTTACGAAGAATGGAGTACCATACTTCAACAAATAGATGTTGACTAATTGGTTCATATACTTGTTGTCTAAAATAAGTGTAGGAATGTTGCAAGGTGAAACAATGTATCAAACACTATATCGAAACCCAAACCCAATATGCAAATCCAAATTAATATGAAAATACACAAGTGTATGTAGGGAATTAAATGTACAGAGGTGAAATACATATATGCAAGCTTGGGGGTGTCCACGTGTCCAACAAATGGACACAAAGTGTCCAAAACCTCATGAACACACTGTATCAGTGAACACATGGCCGTAAAGTGTCTCCGTGTCCATTTTGGACACGAAAAACACCTCAATTAGGTTAGGGTTTACCTTCAGTCTCCTCGCGGTGGTGAAGGAGGAGGAGGAGGACAAGTTCGATTGTGGAGGAGGAGGGGATTAAGTGTACAGGGGTGAAATACATATATATGCAAGCTTGGGGGTGTCCATGTGTCCAATAAATGGACACAAAGTGTCCGAAATCTCACGAATATACTGTATCAGTGAACACATGGTCGTAATGTGTCTCCGTGTCCATTTTGGACACGAAAAACATACTCAATTAGGGTTAGGGTTTACCTTCAGTCTCCTCGCGGTGGTGGAGGAGGAGGAGGAGGAGGATCTCGCGGTGGAGAAGGAGAAGGGGCTCGCGGTGGAGGAGGAGGATGAGCGGCGCCGGAGGGAAGGGGGTGGCTGTCGTCGAGGTCGGGGAAGAGGGGGCGGAAAAATAAAATTTGGGGAGAGGGAGAAATGAAAAGTCCAACCGAGGAAACCCTTTTTATCAGAAATTAGCGACGTCCAAAAATACGTCGCAAAGCGTCGGTAACCGTTTAATATTCGGCGACTTATTAATCATTGCGACGCTAAACGTCGCTAAACTAATAAAACTAGCGACGTTTTCCGACAAATCAACGATGTTGATTTTTATTACACTAATGGTAGTCGCAATATGTCGCTGTTTGTCGCTATCAGCGACGTATTGTGACGCAAAATTTAGGAGTCGCTAAATCCAAAAATATTAGCGACGTTTTAAGTTGGCGTCGCTAATTTCGTCGCTAATATGACTTATTTTGGTAGTGAGGAGCGATCAAATAAAACGTGAACATTAGCTCCAGAATCCAACCACCAATCATCAGAATGGAAAGACAGGTTTACTACAGGTTGAAAGCTTACTGACCTGAAGGAGCTGGAAGACCCATTCAGAATCATGTTAGCCTCTGGCTTGCCTTTTCCTTTGAAGGAGTTCTGGATAGGTTCTTTCTTCCTTTGGAAGCAGTTGATGGCTGTATGGTTGGTTCTACCACACACAAAACAAAATTTTCTTTGATCCTGAGTCTGACCAAAGTTTCTAGGTTTTTGGGGTTGAGGGTTTTGGTGGTGATGGTTTTGGTGATGATGATTTTGGTGAGGATGGTTTTGGTGAGGAGGTAGAAAACTCTGCTTCTTTTTGAAGGAGTTTTTCTTGGATTTGAGATGGTTGTTTGACTTAGGTTTTGCATGGCTTTCTACAAGGTTTACCTTAGCTGTGGCATTTGACCTAGCTTTGGTCTTGGACCTATATTGCTCTTCTGTTCTAATTCTCTGTAGAGCTTGAGAGTACGTAATAGATTCTTGTAGATGTAGAAGGTTCTTTGTCACTTTAGACCAGGAAGGAGGGAGTTTATCTATCAAGCATCCTATTTTGTGCTCAGTAGAAAAGAAAGTTCCCTTGGCTTGAACCTGCCTAAGGTGTTCTTGGAACTCATGAATTTGGTCATTGATAGGTTTGTTATATACCATGACATATTGGTTGAATGTGGTGGAATTGAATCTATCAATTCCAGCATCATCACAACCATACTCATCTTTTAAAGCATCCCAGAGTTCTTTAGCGCTTTTATATTCAAAGAATATGTCGTAGAGAGACTCAAATATAGCGCTTAAGATTCTGTGGAAGCAATGGTAGTCTATTTCCTTAGGGGTCTTGGGTTTAGAAGAAGAAGAGGACTTGGAAATCCCTACGTCAGACTCAGTCTCATCAGAATCATTTGAGATGGGTGTGGACCCATCAATGGCAGAAATCAGACCTAAGGTGGTAAGCCAGAATTTCATCTGGCTCTGCCACCTCTTGAAATAGGTGCCATTAAATTTTGCAGGCTTTGCAGAGAAATTCTCTTCCTTGGAAGTCATATTTCTAAGGTCTGAAAAAATTATATTTACTCAATAAGATGGTTTTGAGCTAAAATTAACAATTAAAATAATTTTAGTAATAAACCCTTAAATTTTTAATTTTCCAAATTTTGATAAGGTTGGGTTAGCTGTAGGGGCCGGATCCCAGCAAGCGGAGGTTTACTAGGAACTCTTAAATACCGGTCGCTTAGACGAATTTTCGTCTTGTTGACAGAAGGGCCCTTTCGGCTTGTTCCCAAACAAATCTCTACTTTAGAACTTTAAAATTAAAGGAATTTTACTAAATCAATTCACTGTTTGATTTAGCCTAGAAATGATAATTGGTACTAAAAAAAACTTGTTTATGGGAAGTTTCAATTCCTAGAGTCTTGTGAAGCCAAAAAATTGGTAACCAAGATTTGTTGAAGAATATGCTACTAAAAGAGGATAATTATATAAAAATAATTTGTCTAGCAAAATTTTAACAGTACACTAGCAAGATTTGTAAGCTAGTAATGAATATTTAATAAAGATTAAACAAGCAATATTTAACATCAGCAACAAACAACTTATTCTCAAGAAGCAACTTATTCAAGCAAGCAAAATGTAACAAATTAACTTTAGTGAAAGAAATATAGATTAACACTTAAGCGCCAGTGAAACAGAACACTAGATTAACTCTTAACTTTTAGTGAAAGGAATATAGATTAACTTATTCAAGCAAGCAAAATGTAACAGAACACTAGTGAAACAGATTAAAATGTAACTTTATAAAATGAAACAGATTAACTTTAGCCGATTAACTCTTAAAAACATACAGTAGTGAAACTTTATAAAATGTAACTTTAGTAGATTAACACCAGTAGTAGTGAAACGTTAGAAAATACATCGATGGACTTTAAACAGAACACAATTTTCAGTGAGCGTATTTTCACTAACAACTTTTAACCGAAGAGAATATTTTTGAAGATGGATTCTCTCTTAGATTGTTGGAATTTTCTTCAAAAACTTTGGATTAAAATCTGCAAGAAAATAAATTAAATTAAAATTACCGGCCTCCGGGGAAGTCGCGCACGAAGCACTGTCCTAAGAGATATTCTGGGTCTATGTGCAGACTGGATCCGAACGCTCCTAGTGGTAAAATTTTCGCTTCACCGGAATCTCTTTGCCGCACACGACGTAGAGAGAGCGACCCCGATTTAGCTCTGCCCAGAGCAACAACGAAGCAACAGAAATTCGAGAGCGACAAGAATTGGAGAGAGTTTATGTAGAGGAGATTGTTTTTTTGTAGGTCTAAAGGAGGAGAATGGAGCTCAATATATAGGCAACTCTATATCCCAAAAAATGAATGATATTTAATGAGAAATCATTGATATTGAAAGCTATTAAAAAAAATAAAATAAAGGGAGAATGAGCCGTTGGAAATATGCCAACGTAAGAAGAAACTTGATTTTTTTATTATTATAGTACAGCTATACAACACTGCCTGCACTCGCGGCGGTACTCTAGGGTCATGCTCGACAGGTGGTAATCCTCTAACACTTTCAGCGGCACACTCTGCAAAATGTCACAATAGCTTTCATTTATATAGTTTCCCTCTCATGTGTTTTTAAAAAAGAAAAATGTCGTGCGTATATGCTCGGAACTTAATTGGTAATTTTCAAAAAAAAAATATTGTAGATAGTATTTTTGTTTGTTTTTAGTATTCTTGTCGATCTCCCCAGTCTTTTTTTTCTTTTCTTTCTATTGTTGTTTTGAAATTTTTAATTTTTTTTTATATGAATTAGTCCCACTTAATTCATTGTAGCTAACTCCAGTTTTAGTTTCTGGATCCGTCCGCAGCCAGTCATAATGATATCTTACCTTTATTTTTTCTTTTTTTTTTTGAAAACTTGTAAATTTATATGTTTTTAGAGAACAAAAAACAAACAAAGGACTCGTATTTTAGTTAAAGTTATTTTTGCACAGAAACCAATAATCAAAATATATATGATTTCTTCTCCAGTCTTAAATAAGTGTATACATCTGGGAGGAACATACCTCCAAAATCCACCCGATATACTTCACATTGTTTACGTGCTGGTTGACGTCCATGTCACTCCATCTTGGCTAAATTACAAGGAAAACACTTGGTCAGTTTTGTTGTTTATACGTAATGAGTAACAATTTGATGTCAGATCCATGCTGATACATAACACCACTGTTCTATGTTGAGTTGTTAGACTCTCTCCTCGTATAGCTTTACAATTTTTACATAATAAAATAATCTATCTGACTAATATGGGTCCGCTTATAGTAATTAAATGTTCATATTTTCTTCCCAAAATAAGTTTTAGTATGCTAAGATCATACGAAATTGCAACTCAAATGTTTTACCCTCTTCATTTCTAACTCCATAAACCTAACTGCACGTAATGTCATAATTATTGTTTTCCCTTCCAACATGACTATTTTTGGTCGCCTCCAATATAATGTTTTTACCTCCATGTACTCATTGAATCAAAATTTCTATATGTTTTTATGCTCCCAAAATTTATCTTTCGTATTTTTATGCAACCCTACTCGAAGTATACATTTAGTAATAAAATCCTCAACATAATATTAATCAACGTTATTCATTAATGACTTATCTACAAGTATCTCTATACAATTTTTTTGTTTGATGGAACCATGGGGTTGAGAAAGAAAAATCATTAATTTTCTATGTTTGGATGTCAAAGGAAAGTCATTCATTGTCCTCTCCAAACACCGAAAAGAAAATGGATGAAAATTCCAATTTCCCAAAGAAGGGAAAATAACAAGGAATTGATTTCCCCTCCTTTCCTTTCCGCGAACCAAATTCCTCCCTAAATACTTGCACATTATATGTGCATATAAATTAATTAGTTCACTTTTCCATGAAGAACAATTGGAATTTGAATCTGCTCGGTATCAAGTGATTAAATGATACGGATTATACGGTTCACAGAATCATTAAGTTCAATTGTTGGACATCATTTTGAAGCATTCTTGCATGGATTATAGGGGTGAGCATTCGGTTAATTCGGTTCAAACCGAATCGAATAAGCAAAAATCGAATTGGACCGAAAACCGAATAATTAAAACCGAAACCGAACCGAATTGGTCCATAACCGAATCAAACTGAACCGAATTAAATCGGTTTGATTTTCGGTTTATTCAATTTATTCGATTTTTCGGTTTATTTGTGCTTTTTTTGTTTATATATATAGTAACTAAATATATCTAAATTTATTTAGTATATACCTATAGTATATACATATCTTTTTTTTAACATATATATATATATATATATATATATATATATATATATATATATATATATATATATATATAAACTAAAATTTCTTACTCGAGTTTCGGTTTTGGACCGAAACCTAAATCCAAAACCGAAACCGAAACCGAATAAGAAAATTTAGCATTTTCAAAACCGAAATCGAACCGAATATTTTAAAAACCGAACCGAATCTCTTATTCGGTTCGGTTCGATTTTGGGTGTAAAACCGAATAATGCTCACCCTAATGGATTATGAGCTATAAATGAATGCGTCGCTATTTCCACTTATTTTGGTAGGTAGGTCGGTAGGTACGTACCGCTAAACCTGATCTTATGTTCTGTGCGGTATCCTCGTTGAGCTTATCGATCTGAGGATTAATTATGGACCTGTCCAGAAAGAAGGGCTTCACTTCCTCCCTCACTTGCTCTGGCATCTTCGATAACCTCTTCGTCTCTGTTCATATTCACCCAAGTGCTGCATGCATGCGCATCGATCAATGAAAGTGTGTGTGTGTGTATGTGTGATGTGTGCACACTTGATGATTGATTGATTACGTAGTTCGTGTGTGACTATATATATACGTCGTCGCTCTTGTAATTATTTTTTGAGTGTTGTAGTCTCGGATAACCCAGTCTCTTCGCATACCGTTCTTTCCTGATGCTGCAACCCATGTGTCAATCTCAACCACATCTCCCCTGCGCCACTCCATATACATATAACACACGCGTGACATTAATTCTTAGAGCACAAATTTCAAATTGTTTCTTTCACAGAGGAAAAAATGTTTAGGAGAAACTTAAGAGCATCAAGCATGCACAACCAAAAGAAAACACATGTACGTATGAACTAGTAGAAGCTATGTTCCTGAAACAACAAATACAGGGAGTGTGCATCTGAACCTTATGGAGGATAAATGCATAGTTTGGAGTATCGGACAATACCAATCCGATACAGTCCATACATATACAGTTTGACATATCCCAATATGATACAGACCTATATCAACATGGGTCTCTTTTCCGGTCAATTCAACAAAAAGAATTGAACAAAAAGTCCAATAAGCAATGATGTAAAAGAAAAAACTTATCTATCGCAGTTAAACCAATCAGCAAAAGTGACTACTATTTCATTAAATTTCAAAACTACTAAGACACAACATAAAAAATACTTAAAATTATGACCAAAATATATATATCAAAAATTAAATTTTTTGTAATTTATTTATACTTTGCTTTCTGATACCAAAAATCCGATCACTCCATCCGAAAATGCTAATAATATTGCCGCATATGAATGATTCGATACAAATTCCATACTGATACTTTGGATAAATGTTGGTCATTTTGAACACATTCTGATCATGGCATATTAACAGAACATATAACATTACAATTTCCTAGTTAAACACAAAATGTTCATATGATTGTTGTTCTCGCGAGATCTTTGTACAAGGAACCATGGAACATTCGAACACAAATGCTCTCTCAAAAGAGGAGAAAAGAAGGGAAAAAAAGGTAAACTATTGTTGGCATTGGATTGGAGCTGCGCAGATAAGTAACCAAATTAATCACCACTTAGTAGATTATAAGAGAAGATCTACTCGTCTAGTTATCACATTTTATTTCACTTCAGTAGTCCAAGATGTTGCTATCTTTAAATTACAACCCTACCACCTCTAAAATGTTATAATCCTATCATTTTTTATTTAAATTATAGTCCAAGATGTTGTAGTCCATATCCTTAAATTAAGTGCTAAAAATATGTATATAATCTCTACAATGTCTTGTACTCTTGTTCATGACTGCTACAATTAATTATCTACTTTAATTTGTATCAGGCATTCAAAATTTCTCTCTCCGATCAACTTTAAACTTTTGAGAATTTTTTTTTATCGGCATTATAGTGACTAGTAATGTACGTCCAAATGCACGTGCGAAAAAAATGTTAAAAAAGTTAAATATAAATTTATTATAATTTTTTTTATCAAACTTAGAATTTGAACTCAAGCAACAAAAAAAAAGTACCTCATATCCTAACCACTTGAATTAGACTATTAATTGTAAATAAATGTTATTAGATAGTTAAATACTTAGTTACAGTTTTTAAAAAATAATTAGTAAAATTTTTAGGTAGTTATTTATTATTATTTTTTAAATTTATTTAAATGGTTGATGATATTTATACGGCTTAGACGGTTTATTTTTGAATCGTTTTGAAGTCCCTTTAGATATTAGAAGATGATAACGATAAGGAGAAATTCTTAACTAGATATTTTGCAGTGAGAATATCGATATGGGAGTTGAAGAGCATGTATATACCAGCTACTGTACTTGTCAACTTGGATGTTGATGCGAGTCACGACCCATATGAGCTTTCTCAGGCTCATCTCGTGCGTTGCTCCGAACCCATCGCTGGCTAGACCAGAGCCCGTTACATGGTTCAAGGCTGTCTCCTTGATTGTGGAGTCGACCAACATATATATATAAGTCATTGTTAGTCTCACTCAATAACAGACTAGAGTTAACTTTTATTAATTATTGCAATATGTTAGTAGTACCTAGTGAATGATCCCTGTCATGTATGTGTTTCAAAATATAAGTTGTTCTATAAACTGGCAAACAAAAACAAAAATATGTCAAGTGCTACAAGACACTTGCTTACTGTTTTGAGAATAATACATTGGAAATTATTATGTGATTTCTTCTCTTTTCACATGAAATTGATAAAATACATGTCGCAACAGATTTAAAATGTAGAATTTCCTGATAATAAAAGAATTACTTGTTATGAATACTACTTTAATCAATAAATCATAAATGTATATTTTGGCGAATGGTGTGGATTATCAATATGATGTATGGGAAGTTCATGCGTGACCATGACTACTACTTCTAAAATTAGAGCATCTCCAACCCTATTGTCTTGTTAACTGTTGTGAGTCTTAGGTGGCTCCGATGTGGCATGAGCCACAAGACAATGTCTTGTTTATGTGGCAAAATTATATCTCAAAAGACAATAAGATAGAAAAACTCTCTCCAATGCAAAAGTATTGAGGAGACAATAAAAAGTATTTTTTCCAACTTCCAAGGCAACTTCTCCACTTCTTCAACTTTTTTATAAATATTTCTATTCATAATTGATGATGTGGAGACAAAGCCATTGTGAAGTGCATTGTCTAGATCTAGACAACCAACTTCACATTCTCCTTGCCATGTCATTGTCATGTCAACTTCATGTTTTATTCTACATTTGCATTGGAGAAGAATTTTTGGAATGAAAGTTTGTCATTCCTATGTGACAACCATTTTTTCTAAACTCACAATAGAGTTGGAGATGCTCTTAAAATCGAGAAATTCGTTTGCGCATGTACATCTTTGTTGAAGACAAAAAGTAAACAATAGTGAAACATAAGTCGTACAGCAAGAAGAAATAATATAAATTTATAATCAAGCTAATTGAAAGCAAGTTAATAAGGATTAATAAGCTTTTAAGTAAACGAAGACATGTTGTGGCCGTGCTGGAGTGGTTATCGGGCATGACTAGAAATCATGTGGGCTTTGCCCGCGCAGGTTCGAATCCTGCCAACCACGATAGAGCATTAATTTCTATTTAACCATAGAATTTGTGGAACAAAGGCTTCAAACGTTAATTCTACTATTTTTTTTCTTTTTCTATTTAACCATAGAATTTGTGGAACAAAGGCTTCAAACGTTAATACTACTATTTTTTTTTCTTTTTAACAGTTACATGGGTGGGAAGAGAACTAGACTCGGTTAAATGTGACATCGACCAATTCGTCTTTTTTTCCAACTTTAAGGTTCCTCTAACTTTTCAATCTGTGTTTGATTGGGCTTTTTTTCCATGGAAAATATTTCCATCACAAATTTTCCACCAATTGTAGTGTTTGATAGCTTATATTTTTCATGGAATTATTTTCCAAAAGACTCTCATTTTCCATATTTTCATCTAAAATGGTGGAAAATGAAACTTGTCCAACCCATAGGAAAATATCATTTTCAATGAAAAATAACTATTTTTCGTGGAAAATAATGGCAATCAAACACCCAAATTAAGTTTTCCATAGAAATTTTTTAAAATCTCATGGAATTTTTTTTCTAGAAAAATAATTCCATGAAATTAATTTCTTTTTCACATATTTTCAACCTTGCAATCAAACGCACCCGAATTCAT
Organism: Iris pallida; assembly: GCA_029216955.1. Taxonomy (NCBI): domain Eukaryota; kingdom Viridiplantae; phylum Streptophyta; class Magnoliopsida; order Asparagales; family Iridaceae; genus Iris; species Iris pallida. Next base: position 13,662,037 of record JANAVB010008800.1, on the reverse strand, counting down.
AGAATTAGTCCTGGTGTTGACGCAACATTTTGTCTAGGGCTTTGGCATTTGGCAAGGGAAACAATGTCATCAATATGCATCTTATTTTTACTGACATGTAGTCTATACCATTGACCCTAATAAACAAGGACGAAACCAAAAACTCTGAGAAAGGATGGAATGGAGTGGAATAAGATACACGCCTCCTTTGGTTCACGGATTTAAGAAATCCAGAAAGAAAACTTGTTCCTTTCCTTTGTTTGGTAGTCACAAATTTGAAAAACACTTTCTTGACAGGGAGAAAATATGAGAAAAAATGGTTCCTCTCATGACCCATGTAATTCATTTTCCCTCCTCCTTTCCCAACATTAATTACCAAACATTATGACAAAAGTAGCCTTAATTTATTACCTATTTTACCAATTAACTCTTCATTATAATTATGTTGACATTGGATATTGTTGGAACAATGATATATTTTTTCTTTCCTTTCCTACACCAACCAAACATAGGAAAGAAAATTTGATAGGAATTCTACTTTCCCATTCCTATGGAAAATACATGGGAATTGATTTTCTTTCCGTGAACCAAACGAGGCCTAGATGTAGGCTGACTCATATAATAAAATAAAACTATTTCGAAGGGGGTTTTAGATTTTACTTTTCCACAACAATAAAAATATGAAGCCTCTTCTATTTTTCAATCCTATCTAGGGGTGAGCATTCGGTTTATTCGGTTCAAACCGAACCGAATAACCGAAAACCGAATTGGACCGAAAACCGAATAAGCAAAACCGAAACCGAACCGAATTGATCCATAACCGAATCAAACCAAACCGAATTAAATCGGTTCGGTTTTCGGTTTATTCGGTTTATCTAATTTTTCGGTTTATTTGCACTTTTTTTGTTAATATATATAGTAACTAAATATACCTGAATTTATTTAGTATATACCTATAGTATATACATATGTATATTCGGTATATACTAATATATATTAATACATGTGTGTGTATATATAGTATATACATACATATATAGTAACTAATTTTTCTGATTCGGTTTTCGGTTTTGGACCGAAACCGAAATCCAAAACCGAAACCGAAACCGAATAAAAAAATTTAGTATTTTCAAAACCGAAACCGAACCGAATTTTTTTTAAACCGAACCGAATCTCTTATGCGGTTCGGTTCGGTTCGATTTTCGGTCCAAAACCGAATAATGCTCACCCCTAATTCTATCCATTCACAATCCTCTAAAACTTAACCAAACACTTCCTAAGTATTCAAACCTAACTCATTACATAACAACTCATTTTTTTTGGTCCTCCTAACATTAATAAGTTGTTGATGCTAATATCAGTAATCAAGTTTGAAACCTTGAATACCTTATATATACTAGTAAATGTACGTACTTTGCACGTATAATAACTTATAATAAAAAATATCCAATTATAAGCAAATATTTCTTCTAACTCATGTGGTTAAGATGTGAGGTATTTGTTTTGTTTTGTTGAATTCGATTTTCCATGTTGACAAATTTATTTTTTTTCCAACAAATTTTTAATTAATTATTTATTAAAAAAATGGACTATGACATAATTACGGTTTAGACGGCTCACTTTTGAACCGTTTTGGTCCCAACAACTGATGAATTTGAGATCTTCTATCCGTTCAAAAATGTCAGGTAGTAGGTGTTTTCCATAAATAAATTCCTTTATTTATTGTGTATCTGGGAAAATTACAACTGTGGGAATCTGATCTAGAAGACGATCACTTTATCCCTTGGACTATGCGAAGAAGAAAAGCTCTCAAAATTTTGACAGTAGATAACTATGTATCTGTCCAATGAATGAGAAAAAGAACTCTATTTATAGAGTCAAAAATAATAACTGAAAAGATAACTGTCTTCACAGCCTGTGCTTAGTTGAAAATCACGCAGGATTTAACATACGCAAGGTTGTGAGCAGTTACTGGACGTGGCCTGTAACTGTTGGACACATAGCAATCATGCATGAGTCGTGTGCAAGTTACAGGACACACAGGCGAGAGATCAGTGCATGGCTGCCACGTACTCCAATTTGATGAAATCCACGCAGACTTGTTGAAGACGAAATCCACGCAGACTCAGGGTAGAAAGCTTCAAAATCCACGCAAACTTGGGGCAAGAAGCTTCAGAATCCACGCAGACTTGGTGAAGACGATATCCACGCAGACTCGGGGTAGAAAGCTTCAAAATCCACGCAAACTTGGGGCAAGAAGCTTCAGAATCCACGCAGACTTGATGAAGAAAACTTCAGAATTCACGCAGACTTGAGGAAGAAAACTTCAGAATCCACGCAGATTTGAGTGAAAACTCAAAATACACGCAGACTTGGGATAGAACTGCCAGCTGTCTTGATTCAGCGTGTCTCGACTGACACAAAATCTCTGGCAGTGATTGCTTTTGTCAGTCACATTAAATGACAAGAAGCTCTTTTGGTACGCCAACTTGACGAAGGTTGAGTCTTGCTGAAGAAGATTTCGAAAATCACGCAATCGACGGCTGTGATCTCTCGAATTCTGTACATACGTGACATACGAAGAGACATTCTTCGACTGTTGTGCTGTTAGTCATAATTACTCTCTGACAAATGATGAGCTGTCTCTCCAGCGTAATTTGTAAATATTGTCCTGATCAACTGAGCGTGACTTTTGACTCTGTCCTGATCAACTCAGCGTGACTGTCATTTTTAAAGGCCTACAAGACCCCCTTCAAAGTTTTCGAAAAATTGAAAAGACTTCAAAATTTTCGAAATACTTTGAAAATAAGATGATAAAATAAAATCAGTCACGCTGAGATGACTTTAAAGAGATATTTATTCCTGAATGATTGGACTGTTGGGATTCTGTGCAGTTAAGATCCCGTATCAATCTCCTAAATCGAGGCAAATCATGATGGGCCGTTTGGAATTCTTCATAAGCCTATAAATAAGCCATAGATTACTTCTTTCTTTCTTTACTTGCATTTGAAAGAGAGAACCCACAGAAGAGAACTTCATCTTCTCCGACGAACTCCTTCCTCTCCGACTTCTTCTTCTACTTTTTTAGCAGCAATGGCTCCCAAAAAAGCTGATGCTCAGGCCAAGGGGAAAGCCCCTGCGACTTCGTCGCGTACCACAACTGATAGACTTCCTCGACAAGAAGTCCCGCAAGCTCCTATGCATCGTAAGTGATGGGAGAACACGAACTGTCGAAGACGATGAAGATGAACTCCACATAGAATTTTTTATGATCTTATGATATTAAACTTCAAAAATATATCCCCCTCCTTAGGGCAAAGGATATTTAATAAAGTATGCCCCTTCTTTAGGGTCGGCCATACTTCACATCTTCGTGTTTACAAAGCTCTGTGTTTCACGCAAAGGAGTATGGTTCTCATGATTCTGCGTGACTTTTCACGTTGGCAGAAATGTCCATGTTGAAATAGTCACGCAGCTTTCAGGATGACGCTGCGTGATTTTTCACATGTTGACGGAGATGTCAATGTTGAATTATTCACGCAGTCTTCCGAGAGTCATCTTCTGGATAGATTAGTCTTTGATCTGTCATCGTGTTTTTTTTGTCATTTTTACTTAAATGTGATTCTGGCAATGAAGCGTGACTTTCTTCTTAATCTGTCCGGACTTTGCGTGAATTAATCATCCGCGTGAATAAATCACTCAGCATGTCATGGTGGTATATCCATATAGAGTCTGCGTGATTTTTTTCTGAAATTTCTTTCAAATACTGTAATACACGCATAGACATAGATATATCTGACTTTGTCTTCTGTCATTTCCTGTAGTGAACATCCGAAGCGAAGAAGCAGATTTTGAAGGGTGCTTGAGTATCTCATTTAAGCATGATCTATCTCATATAACATTCCCTCAATTTGATCTTCCTGAAGCAAGACTATCACTGTTGGCCAATCAAGACCACACAACTTTACTCTGCTTGATGAATGGACAACCTTTCCAGAGTCTGGATCTGGTATCCCATAAGAAACCAGCATTCTTGTTCGGAGATGCTATAGCACAAAAATCTCAGCCGAAGGGCATCAGGGAGAAGGTGTGTTTCTGCTTTGAGGGGGATGTGAAACAACCCATGTACTGGCCAAAGGTTTCCCGGGGCTTATCAATCATGAGACTTATGCATGCTAGCTACCCGAGAAAGATGTCCTGGTATTTGACAGAATACCAGCAGGCGAAGGCAAGCCGTATTATTTACAGGAAGGAGGGATTTTTCAGTGCCCCGGAGGATCATGTATCAGTGTTTCGGGGTTTGAAGCCTGGATGCATACCGCCTGAAGATTCAGCCATATTGATGCCATTCAGGATGCCCATTTTCATAAATGAATTCATGTCTAACAAGAATGCATTCTATCCCACCGACTCGACGCCGAGGATGAACGGCCTAATGAATCAGGAGAATGTAAGATGGAAGACTTTGGTCAACTGGGCTTTGGAGAATTTTGCGACTGAGCTGAAGAAGATAAATCTCTATGATGCCGTCGTCAATTCATCCTACGGCTTCAAGTCCAACCCCTTCCTATTCCTGGCTTTGGTTGAGAGATACAATCACAGGACGGGGACCTTTATGACTCCGAAAGGAGAGATGGGCTTCGTCCTTCATGAGATGGAATACATCTCACACCTGCCTTCAGACTTGATGAAGAAAACTTCAGAATCCACGCAGACTTGAGGAAGAAAACTTCAGAATCCACGCAGATTTGAGTAAAAACTCAAAATACACGCAGACTTGGGATAGAACTGCCAGCTGTCTTGATTCAGCGTGCCTCGACTGACACAAAATCTCTGGCAGTGATTGTTTTTGTCAGTCACATTAAATGACAAGAAGCTCTTTTGGTACGCCAACTTGACGAAGGTTGAGTCTTGCTGAATTCTGAAGCTTCTTGCCCCAAGTTTGCGTGGATTTTGAAGCTTTCTACCCCGAGTCTGCGTGGATATCGTCTTCACCAAGTCTGCGTGGATTCTGAAGCTTCTTGCCCCAAGTTTGCGTGGATTTTGAAGCTTTCTACCCCGAGTCTGCGTGGATTTCGTCTTCAACAAGTCTGCGTGGATTTCATCAAATTGGAGTACGTGGCAGCCATGCCACTGATCTCTCGCCTGCGTGTCCTGTAACTTGCACACGACTCATGCATGATTGCCATGTGTCCAACAGTTACAGGCCACGTCCAGTAACTGCTCACAACCTTGCGTATGTTAAATCCTGCGTGATTTTCAACTAAGCACAGGCTGTGAAGACAGTTATCTTTTCAGTTATTATTTTTGACTCTATAAATAGAGTTCTTTTTCTCATTCATTGGACAGATACATAGTTATCTACTGTCAAAATTTGAGAGCTTTTCTTCTTCGCATAGTCCAAGGAATAAAGTGATCGTCTTCTAGATCAGATTCCCACAGTTGTAATTTTTCCAGATACACAATAAATAAAGGAATTTATTTATGGAAAACAGTAGGGGCTAGTATAAGGCTTATATATAACACCGAATATCTTTTGGATTACAATTCCTTGGTGTTTCCCTTTCATTTGGAAAATTATAATTTTTATCGATTTTCTTTTTCGGCGTTTGAAAATGCCAAAAAAATTGGAAGGAAAAGTGAATACTTAAAGGTAAGAAAGTCCTTGCTTGGATGGATGGAATCATTTTTTTTTTTCCGTAATTTTATTTCCATTGAAAATCACTATGAAATTACTCTTCTTTCCTCTTCAATTCCCTTCGCACCCATATATGAAAAATAATAACTTTCTTTTTCCATTGCATGAACCAAACGAGTCCTTAGAGTAATATGTTAATAGTACCCAGTGAATGATCCGTATCATGCATGTGATTCAAATTATAAGTTCTTATATGAACTGTCAAATAAAAGGAACATGCTCAGTGCCACAAGACACTCTTTTTAATTTGGAAATAGTTCATCGCTACAATTTTTATAAAATTATTAATTTATGTGATTTCTTCTCGCATGAAATTGAGAAAATGCATGCATGTCACCAACAGATGTAAAATGTAGAATTTTCCTGATGGTACAAGAATTAGTTGTTATGAAAACTGCTTTAATCAATAAATCATAAATGTATATTTTGGTGAATGGTGTGGATTATCAATATGTATATTGGAAACAGAAAGTCTATTTTGACCGTCCGCAGGACTGGTCCGCACCTGCATGGTAGCCAGCCATCGCCCCCCCCTCCCTCTAACACGGGCCCACCTCGGATCGGGGCAGGGCCAGCCCTGGCTCAGGGTGGCCAGGGCGACCGTCCAGGGGCCCATGAAATTTGGGGGCCCAAAAAAATTAATCTAAATATATATATATTAGTAATCTTGTATCGAAAATAGAATTAATATGTAACATGACCTTCCTTTATCATAAAACAATTGTGGTGTATTGTTAGTATGATAAACTGGCACACTAGAGGTCCTAGGTTCAATTTTTGGCTGTAACATTTTTAAAATTTTACTTTTAGTTAATTTTTTTAATATATATTATACATGGGCTCCATTTTAAAAATTTGTCTAGGGTCCCAATGAACTCAGGGCCGATCCTGAACCGAAGGGCCAAATGCCGACGCATCGTATGGTCACGAGCCATCGCGGGCCAGTCCTGTGGCGGCCCAAATAGCAGCTCCGTATTGGAAATTCATGCATGACCATGACTACTACTTAAGATTCAAACCGAGAAATTCGTTTGCGCATGCATGTACATCTTTGTTGAAGACAAAAACCTTGGTGAAACACATGTAAGCCATACAGAAATAGGACATAATATAAAAGGCTTAATTGTACTTTGATACCCTCAACTATTTCTGTTTTTCAACTTGATACCCTAAACTTTTTTTTGTAACAAGTTGATACCCGAAAAAAATTTGGACGAAAATACCCATGGTCAAACTTGAAAATTACCGCCCACCCTCCCACTCCCCTTCCCGCTACCGGCCACCCCCCCTCTCCCTCCCGCTTCCGGCCGCCTCCCCCCCTTCCGCTTCCGTCCTCTCCCTTCTCCTCCCCCCCCCGCCCCGCCCCGCTCCGGCCACCCGTCCCCGCCTCTCTCCCTAGGGCACGTCAGCGTGGGAGGAGGGGGAGGGGGGGCTGGGGGAGGGTGGACGGAAGCGGGAGGGGGGGGGGGGGGGGAGGCGGCCGGAAGCAGGAGGAGGGGGGGAGGCGGCCGGAAGCGGGAGGGGGGGTGGCCGGAAGCAGGAGAGGGGGGTGGCCGGAGGGAGGGGGGGGCGAGGCGGGAGGGAGGGAGGGGGGACTGGGGCTGTGCAGGAGGAGGGGGTGGCTGGAGTGGGGGAGGGGGGGGGGGGGGGGGGGGGGGGGGGGGGAGAGGGGAGAAGGGGAGGGGGAAGAGATAAGGGTATTTTCGGAATTTTTAAAATTTTAGGTATGAAGTTGAAAAAAATAATAGTTGAGGTATTAAGTTGTTGAGTAAAAAGTTTAGGGTATGAAGTTGAAAAACCGGAATAGTTGAGGGTATCAAAGTACAATTAAGCCAATATAAAATTCTAATCAAGCTAAATGAAAGAAGAAGCAGCCTATAAATTAAAATAAGAACATGTTGTGGTCGTGCCGGAGTGGTTATCGGGCATGACTAGAAATCATGTGGGCTTTGCCCGCGCAGGTTCGAATCCTGCCGACCACGATAGATCAGTTTTCTTTTAATTTAACACATAAAATTTGTGGAACAAAGGCTTCAAACATTCTACTCTTTTTTCTGTCTTCATTCTTGAAGTTGCAACTTCCAAGCATTTCACTCCATTGCTCTTGTCATTTAGTAAGAAAAGAAGTATTTTATATTAACAGTTAGTTACATGGGTGGGAAGAGAACTAGATTCGGTTAGATGTGACATTGACCAATTCTGTATTTTGGTTAAGGTTAGGGCCTATTTGGTAATATAGATTTGGAATTGGAATTCAACTTCCGGCTAGAAGTGCCTCCAAATCCATTACTTTCATTGTTTGATTGGGGAAAGAAATTCATGGAAAGGCAAACAAAAAAACTAAATTGCAGTTTTTGTCCCCCTGTTGTCCCCTCCCAAATCCATTGTTCCAGTTTCCATTTATTTTCTAGGATGTGGAAGGAACGGCTGTAGAATTGAAAAAAAAAATTGAATTTTTTTTTTCTATCCTTCCAGTTCCTGTCCGCATGTAGCGGTCGACCGCCTTCTTGACAATGTCCGACTCATCCTCCGTCGAGGCGACTGTAGCGGTCGACACCGAGTCCGATCGCCGTCGAGGCGGCCACACCTAAAAAATAACTCAGTTGACTGTCACAAAGGCCTCTTCTAATATTTGTGTATTCAAATTCTGGCCACATAGTTCTCTCTCGTGCTTAGTATACATAAAAAAAGAATTTAATCCGGATGGATCTTCTTAGTTGTCATAGCCACAGTCATATGGGTGGGCCTTCTTATTTATGTAAGCCCTCTTAAACTTTAAATTCAAGACTTTCTAGTTGGATTTATATACACTACAATTTTGGACCTGAGGCAACTGCCTCATAGGTCTCATATTTAGTCCGGACCTGCTGTCAAATAAAGGAACTTGTTCAGTGCCACAAGACACTCTTTTTAATTCGAAAATAGTACATCATAAACAATTTTTATAAATTTATTAATTTATGTGATTTCTTTCTTGCATGAAATTAAGAAAATGCATGCATGTCGCCAACAGCTGTCAAACGTAGAATTTCCTGATGGTATAAAAATTACTTGTTATAAAAATTGCTTTAATCAATAAATCATAAATGTATATTTTGGTGAATGTTGTGGATTTCAATATGTATATTGGAAATTCATGTATGACCATGACTACTACTTAAGATTCAAATCGAGAAATTCGTTTGCGCATGCATGTACATCTTTGTTGAAGACAAAAAGTTGGTGAAACACATGTAAAGCCGTAGAGAAAGGAGACATAATATAAATTTCTAATCAAGCTAAATGAAAGAGGAAATTGGTAATAAATTAAAATAAGAACATGTAATTGTGGTCGTGCCGGAGTGGTTATCGGGCATGACTAGAAATCATGTAGGCTTTGCCCGCGCAGGATCGAATCCTGCCGACCACGATTGAGCGCTATTTTTATGCAACTTGATTCTTTTTTTTTTTTTCTTTTCTTGTTATGGTTATTTAGTTACATGGGTGAGAAGAGAACTAAACTCGGTTAGATGTGACATCGACCAATTCTGTATTTTGGTACAAACAAATAAACAAAAAATTTGGAACAAATTTTGGTTCTGGTTATGGTTATTTAGCTCTTCTTTTTTCTTTTTTTTGTTCCAACTTTAAGTTTCCTCTAACTTTTCAACTTCATAAAATTAGTCCTTGCGTTGACACAACATTTTGTCTATGACTTTTTGCATTTGGCAAGGGAAACCAGGTCATTGATATGAATCTTATTTTTGCTGACATGTAGTCTATGCCATTGACCCTAACAAACAAGGACGAAACAAAAAAAAAATGAATTTTGATGGATTAGAGTGAAATATGATGGAGTAGGTGTGGACCGACTCATATAACAAAATAAAAACTAAAAATTGCTGAGAAACCCAATTTCGAGATTGGTTTGTATGAAAAATTCATCCGCAGTATGGATTTTATGAAATGTCCAGAATTATATATTTTCACGTTAAATATTGTAAGATTTTCTTTAGATGCTCTGTATTTATAAAATTGTCATCTTTATAATACCATAACTACCCTTCGCACAAACTCAGATTTGGATTGCGATTTTCGTCTTCTTCTTCTTCTTCACGAGAGATCTGAATTCCATTGCTCTCATCTTCAGCAGAGATCGCAAAGATCATTCGTAGTTCACTGTGCTTTTCTTCAGTCGAACTCCGATCATGGCTCATCATCATCATCATCATCGTCGTGGAGAGATTTGAAGTTTTCCAACGATTAGGTCAATTGTGGAGAGAAGATCTTCTTCTTCTTTTCCATAAGAGTTAGCATCGTTTTGAAAGAAGAACGAAAACTCTTGAATTTTTGTTCCTGACAAATTTTTTTCCACAAAAAAAACAAAAAAAAATAGGTTTTAGGTTTCTGTCGACTGTTCTCCATCATTTTCTGTGATGGAGAATGGCCATTCTCCGTGTCAAAATGACGGAGAATGACCATTCTCCGTGTTAAAATGACGGAGAATGGTCATTCTCCGTGTTAAAACTACGGAGAATGGCCATTCTCCGTGTTAAAACTACGGAGAATGGCCATTCTCCGTGTTAAAATGACAGAGAATGGCTCCGTGATAAAATGACTGAGAATGGCCATTTTTCGTCATTTTAACACGGAGAATGGCCATTCTCCGTGTTAAAATGACGGAGAATGGTCATTCTTCTTGTTAAATTGACGGAGAATGGTCATTCTTTGTCAATTTTGACACGGAGAATGACCATAAAAGCCTGAAGTATGTCTTTACTCAGAAGGAGCTGAACATGAGGCATCGCAGATGGTTGGAACTCATGAAGGATTTCGACATTAATCTGCAATACCATCCTGGGAAGGCGAATGTGGTAGCAGATGCTCTTAGTCGATATCCTGTAGCTATGTTCCTTACTATGGACCGGTATCTTCTAGAGGATCTTGAGAGTCTGGGGATCGAGATTGTTCTTCCAGGAGTTCGAGGGCAGCTGATGCACATGCAGATACAGTCAGGACTGTTAGAGAAGATCAAGGAGGCCCAGTTTCTAGATGAGGAACTCCGATGTCTCAGAGGTCAGGCAGAGGCAGGATTGCTTGACGATTTCACTATTGCAGAGGATGGATCCCTGAGGCACGGAAACCAGTTGTGTGTGCCTAAGGATTTGCGGGAGGAGGTTATGCAGGAGGCCCACCAGTCGCAGTATTCTATTCATCCTGGATCTACCAAGATGTAAAAGGATCTGCGGGAGTATGTTTGGTGGTATGGGATGAAACGAGAGGTTGCCAGATTCATTTCTAGATGCCTTGTGTGCCAGCAAGTCAAAGCGGAGCGCCAGAGACCAGCGGAATTACTCCAGCCTTTACCTATTCCGGAATAGAAGTGGGAACACATAATCATGGACTTTGTCTCTGGTTTACCGCGTACGCCCGGTGGCAAGTATGTTATTTGGGTTATCGTGGACAGATTGACGAAATCCGCTTACTTCATTCCGTTCAAGGTAGGACTGTCGACTGAGAAGCTTGCAGACCTCTACATGCGGCAGATTGTACGGATTCACGGAGTGCCAGTGAGTATCATCTCAGACAGGGACAGCCGCTTCACATCACATTTCTGGAGAAGTGTTCAGCACCGCCTATCATCCACAGACAGACGGACAGTCCGAAAGGACCATTCAGACACTGGAGGACATGCTGCGAGTTTGCACGCTTGACTTCGACGGATCGTGGGAGGATCACTTGCATCTTGTAGAGTTTACCTATAACAACAGTTATCAGGCTAGCATCGAGATGACACCGTTTGAGGCACTATATGGACGAAGATGCCGTACACCTCTACCTTGGGATGACGTTGGCGAGAGGACTTTGCTTGGGCCAGAGATGGTGGTAAACTTAGCCGAGAAGGTCAGACTGATTAGAGAGCGTCTCAGAGTTGCACAGGATCGGCAGAAGCACTGGGCGGACAACAGCAGACGGCCACTGGAGTTTACAGTTGGAGATAGGGTGTTCCTGAAGATCTCGCCGACCAGAGGCATCATTCGTTTCGGCATAGGTGGTGTCACGCCCCGATTCCGTCGAATCGATAGTCGTCCCCCGGGCGTGATGCCGTACGAACCTAATTTGCGATCGCACAAGGCCTAGTCATAAGGTAATCCGAGACACGAGATCTAAGAGAGTACGCAGGTAAATTGATACACACAATGAGTAAAGAAAACTTGATCTTTATTGATAATGAACATCTTTTACAGACTCCGATACAAGACTCATTGCCGCACGGGCTACAACATGACTCGATTATAAAAGAGTGCCGATGAGATAGCCGTTCCATACATTGCACACATTCCTCAATATACACAAGTACTCCATTGACCTGGATGGGAGGGACGCTGAGTCATTTGTCTTGGACGGTCGAGAGCCTTCAAAAGTGGAGTCGCAGAGTAAGTCTTCGACGTACGGCCGAAGCTTCAAAAGTCACGAACGCCGCCGAGCTAGCTGGCGCGTCCTTCCTGGTTCGCTGGACCTGCAAAGAGCGAGGATCAGCATAAAACACATGTACTGGCGAATGGCTAATTAAATCCAAGCTCTGCATTTGATTCAAGAAGTTTCGTAAACATGTTAGCTAGCTAATTCAATGATCTTTCTAACCATCCTGTTCGATTTGCATGTTAACATGTTTTGAGGCAAGCATATGAAATTGTGTAACATTAAGCAACTATCATATTCATCCCGTGCCACGTGCATTTGTTAAGCAGAGAGAAGGGTGTGAAGGCCACTGGCAATTTCAAGCCATCGCGGACATATAGCTGAGTTAGACGGTGACCCTTTCGCGTCGGGTAGCGGGCCCTGTGCGAAAGTTCCCGCATAACTCGCGCCGATGAAGGGCTGGCGCTTGCTATACACTCGTTCCTCCTGGGCCGAATCGGTCCCTTGGCCTAGGTAACCGTTCGAGGAAACTACACCTTGTCGACAAGTTGTCCAATGACCATTTTCTTTGGAACTTAGTTGATTTTACTCATTTATTCGTATCGTTGCGATAAGCGTTAATTGATTCATTCATTGGTTTGGCATAGACCAAGTATAATTGCATAGGGAAGCATGTTTCCTATTTCCAAAACCGGCAGTTCGTTAACAAGTGTTTCGTGAACTATCGTGCCACGATTTTATTGATTCAACACTATTATGACAAGCATTTATTTTACTTCATATATTGAGTTTTGAAGTAGAGGGACGGGACGAAGGAGGTCAGCCACTCGCCTTGAGTTTACTTCGGTGAGAGGACTTGTTGGTCGCGCTAGACGTCGCCTACGCGATTACCTAAAATCGCACAAGCAACCCATTAGAACACTGCATTATTCAAGAAGTTCGAAAGGAAATGCGAGTTCGAAATGCAAGCCATGAAAACCATCGAAAACATTCCCGAAAGCGCATTCAGAAAATAAAGCCAAAACCAACGCAAGCGGCGTGAAAAGCAGAGCAACGGGAGGTCTCTCCCGACTCAGCCGCAGAGTCAATCCTCGAGGCGCAACCCGCTGAATATGGGACTTGGTTCCGAAGAAGACATTCCATAACGAGGAATGGATCTTAATTCAACCGTTCCCGTTCGATCGACTCGGTCGATCCCGACCTATCGGTCCCGACCGAATCGATAGCGACAGTGTTCCTTTCTCGCGCACCCCATGGACAGAGTACAGGGCACGATGTAGGGACGGGGCACTACACCATAACCAACTAAGAAAAAGTTTCGTCCTCGAAACTTAAAATAGAACCTACCTCTACGAAAACAACGAAGGGAACTTCTCCTTCATTTCTGACTCAAGCTCCCACGTCGACTCCTCGACTGAATAGTTTCTCCAGAGGACGCGAACGAGGGGAATAGCACGGTTGCGGAGAAGTTTATCCTTGTGCTCGAAGATTTGCACCGTCTCTTCGATATATGACAAGTCCGTCTTCAGGTCCAGCTTACCCAAATCCACAACATGGCTCGGATCATGCACGTACTTCCTTAATTGCGATACGTGGAAGACGTCATGTACCTCTGACAACGCAGGCGGCAAGGCAATTTGGTAAGCTACCGGGGCGACTCGCTTCAATATTTCGAACGGGCCAACAAATCTTGGGCTCAATTTCCCCTTCGTACCGAACCTGGAAACTCCACGCATAGGCATCACCTTCAGGAATACATGGTCGCCTTCCGAGAACTCGAGGGGGCGTCGGTGCGTGTCGGTATAGCTTTTCTGTCGGCTTTGTGCTATCTTCAATCTTTCTCGTATCAACTTGACCTTCTGTACAGTCTGCTCCACCAGCTCCGGACCAAGTATCTGCCGTTCCCCGACATCATCCCAGCAAATGGGCGATCTACACTTTCGGCCGTACAAAGCTTCATACGGCGCCATTTGGATGCTGGACTGATAGCTGTTGTTGTATGCAAACTCGGCCAGCGGTAGATGGACGTCCCAACTTGACTTTAAGTCGATCGCACAGAGTCGTAACATGTCTTCGAGAATTTGGTTCACCCGCTCTGTTTGGCCGTCAGTCTGAGGATGATAAGCTGAGCTGAACTTCAACTTAGTCCCCAATGCTGAATGTAGACTACTCCAGAAGCACGCTACGAACCGTCCATCCCGATCAGAGACGATAGAAACTGGGACCCCGTGCAGCCGAACTATTTCATCAAGGTATATCTGAGCAAGGCTGTCACGCCCCAGAACCAGAATACTAGAGAGCGGGGGAATGACTCAGCCAGCTACGTATTACGGGTAGATGAATACCGTATAATACGATCAATACTGTCTAACCAGACGAGGGGGTGCATACTACATAAAGTCTTACTACGGTCATTACACATCTATTGTCTCAATCATTCGAATAAGAAACAGAAATAGAGAACATGTAAGATAAAGCAGTAAGGCGTCCCAAACGCTCTGTCAAAATGTTCTTGATATCTGGCTTTACAAAACATAGCCAGATTGATGTAGCAAAAGTATACACAATTGTTATCAGCTGCAGCATGACTTTAATTACAATTATGTAAAAGTAAGTACAAGACAATCCGACTAACATGTCGGTGCCAAACGGCTAAGTATAAAGTAAGTGACAAAACGAGCGGTGAAGTAAGGAACCCACTCGAGTCCTCCTGCGATCATTCCTCTAGTGTTGACCATCTTGGAGGTAGAAGTAAGCTGGATCCTCGGGGACCGGCTCTAAATCTGGCCATGCAAAACCAGAAAGGTTAGACCTCTAATAGCAAGTACCACAAGGAAGCACGACATGAGAACTAAAACCAGTAAGTAAGAGAATATAATAATAGATCTCTGCTTTCCACTAGGATTCACATCACATCACGACACTTCGAACCAACCTCCCAACCAAACAAGGACAGAAGTTGGTCCGTTATGTCCTGACATTCTGATCATCCCAGTTAGGTAACAGAGTAGTACAGTACACAAACAAATCATCTTGAACGGCCAATCAACTCCTACGGCTTGCTATTGTGAGTCCCAAGTTATCCTGGAATAATGCAATTAGGGATTCCTCAGTTCTTACTATGTGCAAGCAAGGCTAGTCTATCCAGTCAATCATGTGTGCCATGCATGAATTAGACGAGTCCTAGCAGGACGCCCGTCAATATACAATATATAATAATAATAAAAGCAGATACTGTTCCCTGCCCGTGTGGCAGTTTTACAGTATCTGTGGGAACCAGCCGGCCCGTCGGGTACTACTTGTCCCAAGGGGGCTGCCATGTAAGAACTCAGGAATCCATTCTCTCCATGCCATCATTATTTTATTTAACTTAATAGTCCCTACGTTGAGTGAAATTCCATGCCGTGGATCATGGTCATTCAAATGAGTACTTTCGTACGGGGTACGATATGCACAACTCTACAACGATACCAGTGCGGTTAGGTTGCAGGTCTTACATAGCGTAATACAACAATCAAATCTAACCACGGTAATCATGCCTTGACCATAAAGTACACATGCTTCTTTTGTAGAAAATAAATAAGTAAATAAATAAATAAATAGATTGAAGCCTACATGTGCATGTATGTCAATATTCGGGATCAGCCAGTCGATTACAATAGTTCATAACATGAACGTGTCTCATTCATTCAATTCAATAAGACGACTAGCCAGTCTCTTAGTTCCAACTAGGAACGCATGATCAATTTAGTCAAGATAACCATTATTATCAATGGTGACAAGGCATGAAAGTCAATTAGTATTCAGTGGAGTCGAGTCTACAACTCTCAGGGTTTAATTCCAGTCAATCGGGGTATCTATAACTCAATTTATGACACATGGTACATCCCCCGTAACAATCTATATTTAACAGAAATATCAACATATCATGATTATATCAAGTCTCATGCCAAAAGGCGTAAGGATATAAAATGGACGTTAAATATCTAATAAAATATCAATATACAGGGCTATAGAAGATCCAGGGTAAGTAGGCTACGCTCATGTCAACCTACGCTCAAGTCAGGCTACGCTCAAGTCAGGCTACGCTCAAGTCAGCGTACGCTCAGGTCAAGCTAGCGTATGGACTCCATACGACTCCTTACTATTCAAGTCAGCGTATGCAAGTCATACGCTCCCAAAAGGTAGCGTATGAACTCCATACGACTCCTGACCATTCAAGTCAGCATATGCAAGTCATACACTCCCAAAAGGTAGCGTATGAACTCCATACGACTCCTGACCATCCAAGTGAGCGTATGCAAGTCATACGCTCCCAAAAGGTAGCGTATGGACTCCATACGACTCCTGACCATCCAAGTGAGCGTATGCAAGTCATACGCTCCCAAAAGGTAGCGTATGGACTCCATACGACATACGCTTCCAAAAGGTAGCGTATGCAAGACACACGCTTCCTAAAAAGGCAGCGTATGGACTCCATACTGCGCTGCGCTAAAGAGCGCGCACAGCTTAGTGACGCAAGCTAAAAAGCTAGTGTACACTGCTCACTGTCTTCTCCAAACAGCAAGAACTCCATGGTTGCACCCCAAAGCTTCAAAGGTCCATAACTTGGTCAAAACAAGTCCAAATCCAACTTTCCAAAGGTCAAAATTGGGTAGAATAAACTTCTCTACAACATGGAACCATCAAAATTTGCAAACAAAGAAGTTTGATAGATCAAAACCACCAAAATCCGAAAATAACTAATTTTTAGATCTACAAAAATTAAGACTTCGAAATGAAAAATGCCAAGTTCTAAACTCTCTTAGGATCACGAGAGAAAGATAAATGAACCATAAAAACATGGATTCTCATGTGGAGCAAGTTGTACTTGCCTACGGTTTGGTAGGTGGAGAGAGTAATGAAGAAGAAGAAGAAGAAGAGGAGTAATGGTGAGAATGTGAGTTTATGAGGAGAGAGAAAGAGATGTAAGCTTTAAATAGAAAAGGGGTGGTAGGTGGGAGTTGGGCCGGGTCCAATGGGTCGGGTCCAATGGGGATCCAACCAAAGCCAACCCGAACCCAAATAAGCAAGACTAAGACAGGGAATAAGAGCAGGAAATAAAGTGCAGAAATAAAATTACAGAAATATAATTGCAGGAAATAAATTAACATAAAAATTTAAAGAGCAGATTAATTGATTAACATAAAATTAAAGGAATTTAAATACAGGATAATACATGATAAATATTAAATAAATATATGATAAATACTAAATAAATATACATGAGTTGTACATGTATAAAAATACGCATTCTGGGAACGGGGAGTGACAAAGGCGGTCGACGCTCCAAGTAACTTTGATGGCGATAAAGTGCGCTGACTTGGTTAGTCGATCGACGATGACCCAGACATCGTCGTTTCCCCGCGGCATCCTCGGCAAGCCAACAACGAAGTCCATAGTGATGTGATCCCACTTCCACTCTGGAATGGCGAGGTTCTGTATCTCCCCACCCGGTCGCTGGTGCTCGGCTTCGACTTGCTGACAGGCCATATATTTTGACACAAAGAGCGCTACGTCCCTCTTCATGCCGTGCCACCAAAAGACAACGCGGAGGTCCTTATACATCTTGGTGCTGCCAGGATACAAGGAATATTTTGCATAGTGCGCCTCCGTCATTATCTCCTTTCTAAGTTCTACGTCGTCCGATACGCATAGCCGTCCCTTCACGTGCAATACTCCTGACTCGTCCTCTGCAAAGTCGGACGCTTTCCCTATCGATATCAGCTTTCGCATCTTCTCCAGGTATGGGTCGTCCTTCTGTGCAGACTTGATCCTCTCCAGTAGGCTCGGTTCCACCCGTAGTTGCGCTAGTTTCACGTCTCTGAAATGAACTCGGAGTTCAATGCCCATTCCTTCCAAGTCACGCAGCAGTCGATCGTTGATGCATAACGAAGCTAAGTACTTCCGGCTCAGCGCATCCGCTACCACATTTCCCTTGCCCGGCGTATAGTCGATTGATAAGTCATAGTCTTTGATCAGCTCGAGCCATTGCCTCTGCCGCAAATTCAATTCTTTCTGGGTGAAGAGATACTTGAGGCTTTTGTGATCCGTATAAATCCTGCACGCCACGCCATAGAGATAGTGATGCCACATCTTCAACGTGAACACAATTGCCGCTAGTTCTAGGTCGTGCGTGGGGTAGTTCTTCTCGTGCGGCTTCAACTGTCGGGAAGCAAAAGATATCACCTTATCCCGCTGCATGCGCACACACCCCAAGCCCTGGCCAGAAGCATCGCTGAAGATGTCACGACCCGCACCCTTTTTTTTTTTTTTTTTACGGATGCGAGACGTGTCCAAGCCAGCCTACGCCGCAGTGTCGACGGTAGAACGCTGTCACGGCCATGAAGATCAAAATCACAAACAATGCTCATTCACAACATTAATTTAATTTACAAAGATCACAAGTTTTACATTTGTAGAAAAATATAAACTTGTACAAATATGGAAAGACTACAATTCATCTATCTAGCTAGTTTCTAGGCCTTTGTCTGCAAGTATTTTCGTCACTCCCCAAGCTAAGTGAATCCACGGCTAACCTGAAAATGTTGGTTTTCAGTCAGGAATGGAACGAGCACAATTCACTGAATGCAATTTCAAATAAAGAAGATGACTATAAAACAAAGGTTAGACATCAATTATGAGTTTTGAAAATAAACAGAAAATACAGAAAACCAATAGTAAATAAATAGACACAACAGACTTTCTCCAACTGCTAGAAGTACCTTTGATATGTGATCGGTCTCGGGACAATTATGCGACACTGTCTACACTGTCTAAAGTTACACTGTCTACACTGTCTAAGTTATACTGTCTACACTGTCTAAGTTACACTGTCTATATTGTATAAAGCTACACTGTCTATAGAAAATATTACAATAAAGAAATACTGTCTACAAAATAATAATCACGATCTACACAATTTAAATGCAGTAATAATCATGGTCTACACTGTCTACTTTGTAATAAATAAATCACTGTCTACACTGTCCACAAGAAATAAATAGATCACTGTCTACACTGTCTACAAGAAATAATGAATCACTGTCTACACTGTCTACACTGTCTAAGGTCAGATCACACATCGTTGGTACTTCCCATTTCCGACTCAACAATTTTAATAGAAAATAATCACATAACCAATGGCCAATCAATGAAATATAGTAAAATCAATATCGAAATGCAGACAATAAACTGTACTCGCCTGTGGTCCTGTGCTGGTGAAACCGATGATCCAAATCACCCAAAATGTCACAATAGTCAAAACCCGTACAACAGTCCCCGAAAGCTGAAATAGACAATACCAATGATCTCAGAATAGTCCAATTAGCTAGGATTGCCTGTCCTTAAGTCCAATTCTGGACACAGGGGCAAAACGGTAATTTCAGACCAAAACGATGTCTGTCATTGGACCCGCTTTGTACCGAAAAGCGTGCCAGGGTCAACGGTCTCTAAAGTCGTCAAACTACATGTCTACGGATTCAGTTTTCTGATACGAACCCAACCGTATGTCCAAAGTTGGATTCCGGCGGGCCGTGCACAAAATCGCCCGTTGAGTGGGACCGTGGGGCCCGCAAAACGACGATTTTATCGATGGTCTCAGAATCGGACCAAACTTGGCATGCAGGACCAGAAAAATGATACGGTCCTGTTGGTGCAAGTTTCGTCTCGATCTGACGAACGTGCATAAAGTAATTGAGAAATTTGCAACGTACACGATACGGTGAATTTCGACGGATACGCATCAAATTCGTCGCGCACACGCGACCAATTTGAATTCCGTCAAAGCCCACACGACCACAAAGCCGTTACGCAGCTTTCGATGCTTACGGTGTAGCGACCACGTGGTCCGGATTGGCGTGACGCACGTCGTGTGGATGAATTTTATTGTTTTGAAAACAGATTTTCGTCAAAGTTCGGGATTTGTTTTCTCGACGCTGAGTCGACGAATTCCGATTCTACAAAAGGGAATCAAAGCCCTATATGTTGTCTAAAAATGCCTTCAAATAGTTTTCTGAAAACCCTAATATACAGATCATAAAATATCTTCCAAGTTGGGTCTTTGGGACGGATTCCTGTCATGTTTTGGACAGATTTTTCCGTCGACTTCACGTCGATTTATCGGACCATCTGGTTCGTGTAACCTAAAACTAATTAGAGGAAGTTGAAGTCGGTTAGGTTGAGATCGTACCAGAAGAAGTAGTTCGAAAAAAGATTCGCCATGCGTCGAGAGAAAGCCTTGCGAAGTTGCCTTCGTCGGACAGCGACTGCTGCTGTTGCTTCCTGGTGTTCTGCTCACGCGCGGCCTTGTCGCCGGCCGTGGCCACGCGCGGCAGTGGCTCCGACGGCGGGTGGCCGCCCAGGGAATGGGGGATGGGGGCGCGTGGTGGCGGCGTGGGTTCGCTTAGGTTTTAGAGAGGTTTCGAACTCCTCGCGCTTTCGTTATCGGTTTTATATATATATATATTAGGCTATAAAGCCTGGGTCGGCTACGCTATTCCCTGGTTGGAGTTTGCTGATCGGGTGGCCTGGCTCGTTTGCTTTGGCTTGGCTGGGACCTACAGTTCGGGTAGAAAAAGGGGTTGCTCGGTTTTTGGCTGAAAGGTTAGACTATGATGCCTTGATGGCTAATGCATTACATTCGCTATTTGTAATGATTCTTTGGTGCACTGAATGATATAAAACTTGTGGGGAAATGCACAAGGAAAGAAGAATGAGATTCTTATTCAAGTAAAATACTTACTAAGATTGGACAAAATGCTCTCACACTCAGTGGATTCTACCTATGACTATGGTCACCCTTGATCACCTACATATATATTTATATATACATACATATACACTCATATACACATATACATACTATACGTATATTTATATATACACACATATATATTTATATGTACACATATATAATATACTCGTATATACCCTTATTTCTATATTTCAATATATATATCTATATATATGATACATATATACATTACTCTCTCTCTCTCTCTCTATACATATATTTTTCTCTCTCTCTCTCTCTCTCTCTCTCTCTCTTACTCTCTCTCTCTCTCTCATTACCCTCTCTCTCTCTCTCTATATATATATATATATTTCTATTATCAGTCTAGAGCTTTATTTATATAAATATGAATATATATAGATATATAGCATTTATTCGACAACCAAAAATAATAAAATAATATTATATATATAATAATCCTCAAATAAAATAATAATAAATGTAACAAAATTTAATAAGACAATAATGGTATATATATACCATTTAAATCAAATAAATAAATAAATAAGAATATTCCAAAATTCCGGAAAGGGGAGCTACAAATCTACCCACCTTAAAATAATTTCGTCCTCGAAATTCTAACTCATAAACATGCAAAGAATTCAAACATGAAAATTAAAGAAAAATAAAAATAAATCTACTATTACCGCAATATCCTCGAATTTTAATTTCTCATAACTATTTATATCCTTCTCCTAGCCATTTCGTACTACGAATCTCGAGGACTTCTACCCACCTTTGATCACACTACCCACTCCAACTAGTTGTAAAAAGTAACTACCGACGGATATCTATAACATAAGGCATCTATAACCCTCTCCTGACTATCAGTAACCCAACATTTAATAAGCCCAAATTTACACCAGTAGCTAAGAAATATATATATATATAAACTCTAAATAGTATGACCATTCGTCACTCTGAATAGAAAGGATGGGAAGGTAAGGAAGGAATATCGAGAGCAACTACAAATTTTCAAGAGCAGTAAAGAGTATCCAACGATACAGCTACAAAGAGTATTTACGAACCATTGACTTATTTGCTATATGAGGCTACTCTAGTTTAGTCACCTGTTAAATCGAAGGACACTTGTTTCTCAGAGGGGCATACAATCCATATGATATGAAAAATATGATATGAAAATTTCGTTCTTGAAGTTCTAGACAAGGTTCCATAATAGAACGGGATTTGAGAAATCAAGAGTGTGATCTTGTCCGTGGTTATTTAAACACACGAGCAAGGAACATAAATACAATACAAGATCGTATCTCGACTTCCAGGCAGATGTGATAAAGGTTACGAATGGGTTCACATTCTAAGGGATGGAGATTACATAATAGATACAGGGCCGATTTCAAAAATAGTTCAATTCTATAGTCCAAGTATGGTGGTGTGCATGGATGGGTTTAACTGGGTATTAATGGGTTCTCCTATTGGACACCATTCGTTAGTTGGATAAACCCTGGATTTCAATCCATATGGACTGAACAAGATCCAAGATAAAACTATGTCTACTAGTTTAGGGTAACCTAGAATAGGTTTCAACCCAAGTGGTTGAGCTAGTTGGACAGTCGGGTTGGTTAAATAGGTTCTCTAAGCCCTGAAGGTGCGCCTTCCGTGACTTCTGTGTTTAAGTGGCACGAGAAGACACCATTGAGTGGCACACTAGTGACATGTGCGCAGTGGGCTCGAGTCGATCACAACCATATATTGGGTTGAAGGTTTCGAGTCGAAGTTGAGTCCCTAATCATAATCGAAAAGTTTACCGGTACCATGGTAAGGGTTATAGTTAGTCCTTTCTACCTGAAAGAAAGTACCATAAAAATAGAGTACAAGGGGACGTGTTTGAGTGGGACATGATATACCTAGATGAAGGTGGACTCGTCTAGATCATACATATGAAATTTGTTGGAAGGTAACAACTGGTCTCGTGCTCCGAATATTAATGACACGGCCGGGGACACAAAATGATCTAAATAAAAAGTGGGAGTCCAAGGGTACTAATCATCACCCCAGTGGAAAATCATTCTAGTCAATCGGTAATCTTCATATACTCCCAAAAACTTTAGGAGGCTTACAGTCTACCCACCTTAGAAACTAGGATATGGTTTTAGGAATGATGGGGTCAAAAAATTCTAAAGTCCAGATATTGTACCTCGCTTTTGTTAATAAAAAAATAAGGTACGATGTATCGAGATACGGTAGATGTAAGCCAAGTCAAGAGTCGTTCCTCAATAAATGGAAAATGAGTGTGTGTAATGACACATGGTCGATAAATAGGATGATCTACTCGTCCATAGTGTAAAAGAGTTATCGACGGGGTAACCAACCCCAAGGCACAACATAAGAAAAGATTTCTAACAATTGAGTCAAGAAATTCTATTGGTGTCAAACCTGCCAGACTATGGTCACCAGGGTTGTAGTGATCAGGTATTGCTATTGACAACTGGTAGATCATAATATTACAGGGTATTTAAGCTATGGTATTGGCCAAACTAGTGACTGTGGTGTTCCAACACTAGTTAGGTCTTAATAATAAAATTTACATAACTAGGGCAATACTGGTTGGAAACCACTCTCGGGATGAGTGTCTACCATAGTTACGATAAATGATTGTCCTTTCCCTTGTCCACTCATTAACTGTGGGCTTTGGTCGAGGAAGGGTTGGGTTAAGGCTCAAGAGTTTCTAGTTAAGGCAAACTTCTGGCAATGATTAGAGGCTCACGACGTTTAGTTTCTTGAGAATAGATAGTCTCCCAGATTGGAGTTCTGACTAAGGGTAAAACCCTAATCATTCTCAAATTCAGATGGCTCGAAAGTCTCAACAGTAGTTTGTGGGTTGATGGGAGAACGAGTAACCCAAACACATGACTGGCCGATGGTAGCTACACTTGTGCCTATCATTATCATTGCCAAGGAAATACTCTGTATCTTTCTACCATCATGAGCTTTCGTCCTTCCAAATCGGTGAAAGACAAGAACAATAAGAATTCAAGGGAGATGTTACTGAATACAATTTCATGATTCAAGGGCGAACATATAATTTAAGAGGAATTGTCAAGCAGTCGCGGATGAGAGCCTAGATACCTATATATCTCCATCCACGTAGTGAAATTAAACGAAGAGCGAACCAAATGCATCATGGTTGATCAGACCATAATACACTGATTCTGATTAGACAATAAGTTAGCAGGCGTCCCCACTAAACATATGCCTCGAATCAAGCTCGAGAACAGAGTGAGCTTGCAAAACTAGACTGTGATAGCAACATTGGTCAAAATAGTCAAATTACAGGTATACAAGATTTCTGAAAGAAGGCACAAGTAGTACGAGTTTTGAGGGAATCAAACTTCACCTGGTGTTCTTGCTTATACAGCCTCCCTACTATCTTCTGATCCACAAGGACTTGGTCGACTAATGGGTTATGGACATTCTAAATTTCATATTCTAGGTAAACCTATTAGTGTCAGTCGATATCCTCGTCAATAGGTCACAAGGACCACGGAATGCTAGATCGGGAGACGTGCTATCCAACTTACAAACTTCCACCAATATTGGCTTCGGATCTTATGGAACACACAGGGCACTGTCCTATCCTCTATAGTATCCTTAACTTGTAATCACGTCTGAAATCATTTCACCGAGGACTACGCCTCGTCCGTAAAATCGGGCCGTGGTAAACCCTTGGTTTCGTGATTCAGATATGACATGCTATCCGATACTCTACTTTATATTGACACCAGTGTGACTATGGTCAAAGAGGACCACTAGCCATAGTCTTAATAACAATCTATAACCTATATTTCTTAAACAATTTCCAACTCTAGGGGTCGTGTCTCGCCAGTGCGCTGCTGGCTGTGGTGAATCCATAGTCTCCATACTTTAATTATTTGGCGACAGTGCGCTGCTGTCCTGCCATTATGAGTTAACTAACATTCTCGTACTATATCTGTAAATAACTCCCTGAGCTTCTAGAGATTCAAACAAATTGACTATGAATAAGGCATAAATATTTGCCCTATCAACCCTTAAAATAAAAGATTGAGCGGGGAGGAAATAACTGAAGACGAAAGATATACAAACATTCAAATGACTATTCTATGTGTATTCAAACATTAAGAAAAACTTTGAACCGAAAACTAACTCGAGGTCCGTATGGGGACAACAATAATCAGAATTTATACAAAATATTAATTCCTTGGGCAAATAGAAACTAAATAGGCAGTTCGACTAAGATATGAGGATGATATCTAAAGGGGCAAAGAGAAGGAATTTAATAGTTTATCAAGGTTAGATCATTACTCTAGGAAACTCTGCCTTACCAAGTGAATAATCTATCCACATTGGATCATATCGTCCTATCAAGAGGTAATAGTGTAACTATGGGGATCTGACACGGTATCAAAAATAATGACCCTCATCCTAAATTGCATAGCCTAGGCTACCCATCGGTAAATTTGTATAGGGGACTCCTAGTCCTAGTCATTCTCGTAAATTAAATTAATTTCTAATTCGTGAATGAGCATTTCCTAGTCGCAGGCTCGCAATAGTACAACTAACTAAAGTACTATCACGAGTTCGCATGATTTGCGAAGACTGACCTGCATGGGCCACCACAAAAACTTGTCACGACCCGCACCCTTTTTTTTTTTTTTTTTTACGGATGCGAGACGTGTCCAAGCCAGCCTACGCCGCAGTGTCGGCGGTAGAACACTGTCACGGCCATGAAGATCAAAATCACAAACAATGCTCATTCACAACATTAATTTAATTTACAAAGATCACAAGTTTTACATTTGTAGAAAAATATAAACTTGTACAAATATGGAAAGACTACAATTCATCTATCTAGCTAGTTTCTAGGCCTTTGTCTGCAAGTATTTTCGTCACTCCCCAAGCTAAGTGAATCCACGGCTAACCTGAAAATGTTGGTTTCAGTCAGGAATGGAACGAGCACAATTCACTGAATGCAATTTCAAATAAAGAAGATGACTATAAAACAAAGGTTAGACATCAATTATGAGTTTTGAAAATAAACAGAAAATACAGAAAACCAATAGTAAATAAATAGACACAACAGACTTTCTCCAACTGCTAGAAGTACCTTTGATATGTGATCGGTCTCGGGACAATTATGCGACACTGTCTACACTGTCTAAAGTTACACTGTCTATACTGTCTAAGTTACACTGTCTACACTGTCTAAGTTATACTGTCTACATTGTATAAAGCTACACTGTCTACAGAAAATATTGCAATAAAGAAACACTGTCTACAAAATAATAATCACGATCTACACAATTTAAATGCAGTAATAATCATGGTCTACACTGTCTACTTTGTAATAAATAAATCACTGTCTACACTATCTACAAGAAATAAATAGATCACTGTCTACACTGTCTACAAGAAATAATGAATCACTGTCTACACTGTCTAAGGTCAGATCACACGTTGGTACTTCCCATTCCGACTCAACAATTTTAATAGAAATAATCACATAACCAATGGCCAATCAATGAAATATAGTGAAAATCAATATCGAAATGCAGACAATAAACTGTACTCGCCTGTGGTCCTGTACTGGTGAAACCGATGATCCAAATCACCCAAAATGCCACAATAGTCAAAACCGTACAACAGTCCCCGAAAGCTGAAATAGACAATACCAATGATCTCAGAATAGTCCAATTAGCTAGGATTGCCTGTCCTTAAGTCCAATTCTGGACACAGGGGCAAAACGGTAATTTCGGGCCAAAACGATGTCTGTCGTTGGACCCGCTTTGTACCGAAAAGCGTGCCAGGGTCAACGGTCTCTAAAGTCATCAAACTACATGTCTACGGATCCAATTTTCCGATACGAACCCAACCGTATGTCCAAAGTTGGATTCCGGTGGGCCGTGCACAAAATTGCCCGTTGAGTGGGACCGTGGGGCCCGCAAAACGACGATTTTATCAATGGTCTTAGAATCGGACCAAACTTGGCATGCAGGACCAGAAAAATGATACGGTCCTGTTGGCGCAAGTTTCGTCTCGATCTGACGAACGTGCACAAAGTAATTGAGAAATTTGCAACGTGCACGATACGGTGAATTTCGACGGATACGCATCAAATTCGTCGCGCACACGCGACCAATTTGAATTCCGTCAAAGCCCACACGACCACAAAGCCATTACGCAGCTTTCGATGCTTACGGTGCCGACCACGTGGTCCGGATTGGCGTGACGCACGTCGTGTGGATGAATTTTATTGTTTTGAAAACAGATTTTCGTCAAAGTTCGGGATTTGTTTTCTCGACGCTGAGTCGACGAATTCCGATTCTACAAAAAGGGAATCAAAGCCCTATATGTTGTCTAAAAATGCCTTCAAATAGTTTTCTGAAAACCCTAATATACAGATCATAAAATATCTTCCAAGTTGGGTCTTTGGGACGGATTCCTGTCCTGTTTTGGACAGATTTTTCCGTCGACTTCACGTCGATTTATCGGACCATCTGGTTCGTGTAACCTAAAACTAATTAGAGGAAGTTGAAGTCGGTTAGGTTGAGATCGTACCAGAAGAAGTAGTTCGAAAAAAGATTCGCCATGCGTCGAGAGAAAGCCTTGCGAAGTTGCCTTCGCCGGACAGCGACTGCTGCTGTTGCTTCCTGGTGTTCTGCTCACGCGCGGCCTTGTCGCCGGCCGTGGCCACGCGCGGCAGTGGCTCTGACGGCGGGTGGCCGCCCAGGGAATGGGGGATGGGGCGCGTGGTGGCGGCGTGGGTTCGCTTAGGTTTTAGAGAGGTTTCGAACTCCTCGCGCTTTCGTTATCGGTTTTCTATATATATATTAGGCTATAAAGCCTGGGTCGGCTACGCTATTCCCTGGTTGGAGTTTGCTGATCGGGTGGCCTGGCTCGTTTGCTTTGGCTTGGCTGGGACCTACAGTTCGGGTAGAAAAAGGGGTTGCTCGGTTTTTGGCTGAAAGGTTAGACTATGATGCCTTGATGGCTAATGCATTACATTCGCTATTTGTAATAATTCTTTGGTGCACTGAATGATATAAAACTTGTGGGGAAATGCACAAGGAAAGAAGAATGAGATTCTTATTCAAGTAAAATACTTACTAAAGATTGGACAAAATGCTCTCACACTCAGTTGATTCTACCTATGACTATGGTCACCCTTGATCACCTACATATATATTATATATACATACATATACACTCATATACACATATACATACTATACGTATATTATATATACACACATATATATATGTACATATATAATATACTCGTATATACCCTTATTTCTATATTTAATATATATATATATATATGATACATATATACATTACTCTCTCTCTCTCTCTATACATATATTTTTCTCTCTCTCTCTCTCTCTCTCTCTACTCTCTCTCTCATTACCCTCTCTCTCTCTCTCTCTCTCTATATATATATATATATATATATATATATATATATATTTCTATCAGTCTAGAGCTTTATTTATATAAATATGAATATATATAGATATATAGCATTTATTCGACAAAAAAATAATAAAATAATATTATATATAATAACCTCAAATAAAATAATAATAAATGTAACAAAATTTAATAAGACAATAATGGTATATATACCATTTAAATCAAATAAATAAATAAATAAGAATATTCCAAAATTCCGGAAAGGGAAGCTACAGAAGATTTGAAATCCCTCCGTCCCTTCAGGAAGAGCAAGTATCGGGGCCGAAACGAGCCATTGTTTGAGCTCCTGGAAGGAAGCTTCACAGTCGTCTGACCACTTGAATGCGACTCCTTTCTGGGTGAGGCGAGTCAACGGCGATGCGATCTTCGCGAAGTCCTTCACGAAGCGTCGGTAGTATCCCGCCAAGCCTAGGAAGCTTCGAATTTTGCTAACTGATGCGGGCCGTTTCCAATCAGCAACCGCCTCGACTTTCTTCGGATCGACTGCGATGCCCGTGGCGGAGATGATGTGCCCAAGGAATGAGACGCTGTTCAGCCAGAACTCACACTTGCTCATCTTCGCGTACAACTGATTCTCTCAAAGGGTTTGGAGTATCGTCCGCAGATGCTCTGCATGTTGCGCTCGATCCTTCGAGTAGACGAGGATGTCGTCGATGAAGACTACTACGAACTTGTCAACGAACGGACGGAACACCCGATTTATTAGATCCATGAAGACGGCAGGGGCGTTTGTCAGACCGAACAGCATTACCAAGAACTCGTAGTGGCCATAACGAGTACGGAAGGCAGACTTCGGCACGTCATCTGGCTTGACTTTGAGTTGGTGATAACCCGATCGCAGATCAATCTTCGAAAACACCGTTGCACCTTAGAGCTGGTCGAACAAGTCGTCGATGCGGGCAGGGGGTATTTGTTTTGGACGGTGGCTTTGTTCAATTCCCGATAGTCGATGCAGAGCCGCATCGATCTATCCTTCTTCTTCACGAACAGCACGGGCGCACCCCACGGCGAGACACTCGGACGGATAAACCCTTTGTCGAGCAATTCCTGAAGTTGTGCCTTCAATTCTTTCAATTCTGCAGGGGCCATTCTGTACGGAGCCTTCGAGATCGGCCGGGGGTGTCGGGGAATGTGTCGATGGTGAAATCTATTTCTCGATCGGACGGCATGCCGGGTAGCTCGTCCGGGAATACGTCGGGGAATTCTGCCACAACGTCGGTCTGACCCGCGTTTGCACCATCCTGTCGTATGTCTCGAACGGAAGCTAGATACCCTTCGCACCCGGAATGCAGCATCCGTCGAGCAGATATTGCGGAGATCACCATGCAGGTCGGCGACGTCTCACCATACGAGTAGCAGAATTTAGGCACTCCAGGCATGCAAAATGTGACCTTCTTTTCAGCGTAGTCTATGGTTGCGTTGCACGGCCCGAGCCAATCTATTCCCAGAATGATGTCAAAGTCCTTCATGTCTAGAACTATCACATCCAGACCGATCTTTTGACCGCCGATACAGATAATCCGCCGGCACAAGCTAAGTTTGTAAGAATTGGTGTGCCCGAAGGTGTGCTTACGCTAAGGTCGAGATCTAATGATATTACAAGAAATTTGTGTTCGGCGACAAAGTCCGCCGATATAAAAACTATGCGAAGCACCTGAATCAAATAACACACGAGCAGGCACATTATTGAATTTTAGTATACCTGACACTACTGTATCTGATGCCAGCGCTTCGTCTCGAGTCATGGCGTAGACGCGGCCCTGAGCATTAGGGCGATGGTCTTGGCCATTTTGTTGTGCGGTCGGAGAAGCCCGAGGTGCTTGGCCTCGGTTCTGATGGTATGGTTGACGGCGCTGGTTTGACTTCACCGGACAGTTGCTTACGATATGGTCGGTTCGTCCGCACGCGAGGCACGCACCACTCTTCAATCGGCACTCGCTGACCAAGTGCCCCTCCTTGGCACAGAAAGTACAGACCACTCGATCCTTTGTCTGGTTGCCGCCTCCGTTGCCGCGGTTTTGACGCTTGAGTGCGTTGTTGCCTCCCGCATTACTATGGCATTTGTTATTAAAGTGAACAGCGCCGGTAGTAGTAGGAGGATACTCGGACTCCAAACGGATGGCGTGGTTGAGTGCCTCGCCCACAGTTTGGTATTAACCCACCGAAGTGAGCGCGGATAGTGGAACGTAGACCCACTTCAAATCGTCGAGCTCGACTTGCAGTGGTAGGTAGGAAGTCCTCAGCAAACTTGGCCAGTTTGTTGAATTTGGCCGCATATTGTCGTACAGTCGTATTGCCTTGTCTTAACTGCATAAACTCATCTTCGTTTTCCTGTCGTACGGCTACAGAAAGATATTCAGTCTCGAACGCCTTTTTGAATGTCGCCCATGAGATCGCCGTCGTCTCGTTCACGTCGAATTGCCCGCTTTTGCACAGCCCACCAATCGTGCGCGTTCATTCGAAGTAGGAGTTGAGCACATGCGACTTTCTTTGAGTCCTCGACACCCAGGAGCTTAAACTTATCTTCCAGCTCCTCCAGCCAGTCGATCGCCACCAAGGGATCTTCTGTACCGTTGAAGGAAGTACGACAGCTTTTAGTGAATTTTGACACATCGAAGTTAGAACTTCTCGGTGCTGCAGTTAAGAGCACAGGCACCTCTGGTTTTTCTTCGTTAGATCGAACCGCAGGCTGGGTCACGGCAGGTGTCATCATTGAGTTGTTATTGTTGCCGACGACAGACTGTACGATCTGCTGGAGGGTATTCAGCTGCTGCTGCAGCTTGAATTGAGCCTCGAACCGATTCTCAAATTGAGTCCAATGAGCCTCCGCTTGCTGACGATGGAGCTCGTTTTGACGTTGCTGTATTTCAAGCATCTGCAGCATACGTTGCATCGGGTCGCCGGAAGGTCCGGCTACAGTAGGGGTCATTCCCGTTGGGTTGACGGAATGCTCGGGACTAGAAGCACTCGAGCCGCTGGAAGCGCTCGTCTCGTCTTCCGCCTGAGCTCCCGTAACTGCAGGGAAAAGGAAAGGCAACTCTCGTTAGTTTCAGAAAATGTCTTGCGTTCAGCGTATGGAACAACTCTTCTCATCGACACGAGGTCAATGGTTGGGAGACTAGAACTCGATACTGGAGGCCAAGGATGTAAAGCCGTGCTCTGATACCATTATGTCACGCCCCGATTCCATCGAATCGATAGTCGTCTCCCGGGCGTGATGCCGTGCGAACCTAATTTGTGATCGCACAAGGCCTAGTTATAAGGTAATTCGAGACACGAGATCTAAGAGAGTACGCAGGCAAATTGATACACACAATGAGTAAAGAAAACTTGATCTTTATTGATAATGAACATCTTTTACAGACTCCGATACAAGACTCATTGCCGCATGGGCTACAACATGACTCGATTACAAAAGAGTGCCGATGAGATAGCCGTTCCATACATTGCACACATCCCTCAATATACACAAGTACTCCATTGACCTGGATGGGAGGGACGCTGAGTCATTTGTCTTGGACGGTCGAGAGCCTTCAAAAGTGGAGTCGCAGAGTAAGTCTTCGACGCACGGCCGAAGCTTCAAAAGTCACGAATGCTGCCGAGCTAGCTGGCGCGTCCTTTCTGGTTCGCTGGACCTGCAAAGAGCGAGGATCAGTACGAAACACATGTACTGGCGAATGGCTAATTAAATCCAAGCTCTGTATTTGATTCAAGAAGTTTCGTAAACATGTTAGCTAGCTAATTCAATGATCTTTCTAACCATCCTGTTCGATTTGCATGTTAACATGTTTTGAGGCAAGCATATGAAATTGTGTAACATTAAGCAACTATCATATTCACCCCGTGCCACGTGCATTTGTTAAGCAGAGAGAAGGGTGTGAAGGCCATTGGCAATTTCAAGCCACCGTGGACATATAGCTGAGTTAGACGGTGACCCTTTCGCGTCGGGTAGCGAGCCCTGTACGAAAGTTCCCGCATAACTCGCGCCGATGAAGGGCTGGCACTTGCTATACACTCGTTCCTCCCGGGCCGAATCGGTCCCTTGGCCTAGGTAACCGTTCGAGGAAACTA
Organism: Iris pallida; assembly: GCA_029216955.1. NCBI lineage: Eukaryota > Viridiplantae > Streptophyta > Magnoliopsida > Asparagales > Iridaceae > Iris > Iris pallida. The sequence goes on along the minus strand of JANAVB010008800.1, from coordinate 13,629,581 downwards.
CACCTTGTCGACAAGTTGTCCAATGACCGTTTTCTTTGGAACTTAGTTGATTTGACTCATTTATCCGTATCATTGCGATAAGCGTTAATTGATTCATTCATTGGTTTGGCATAGACCAAGTATAATTGCATAGGGAAGCATGTTTCCATTTCCAAAATTGGCAGTTCGTTAACAAGTGTTTCGTGAATTATCGTGCCACGATTTCATTGATTCAACACTATTATGACAAGCTTATTTTACTTCATATATTGAGTTTTGAAGTAGAGGGACGGGACGAAGGAGGTCAGCCACTCGCCTTGAGTTTACTTTGGCGAGAGGACTTGTTGGTCGCGCTAGACGTCGCCTACGCGATTACCTGAAATCGCACAAGCAACCGATTAGAATACTGCATTATTCAAGAAGTTCGAAAGGAAATGCGAGTTCGAAATGCAAGCCATGAAACCATCGAAAATATTCACGAAAGCGCATTCAGAAAACAAAGCCAAAACCAACGCAAGTGGCGTGAAAAGCAGAGCAACGGGAGGTCTCTCCCGACTCAGCCGCAGAGTCAATCATCAAGGCGCAACCCGCTGAATATGGGACTTGGTTCGAAGAAGACATTCCATAACGAGGAATGGATCTTAATTCAACCGTTCCCGTTCGATCGACTCGGTCGATCCCGACCTATCGGTCCCGACCGAATCGATAGCGACAGTGTTCCTTTCTCGCGCACCCGTGGACAGAGTACAGGGCACGATATAGGGACAGGGCACTACAGGTAGGAAGCTCAGTCCCAGATTCATCGGACCTTTCGACGTGATGGCACGGATTGGCGAGGTGGCATATCGACTAGCGCTTCCTGCTAGCTTGGAGGGAGTGCACGACGTTTTCCACGTGTCCCAGCTTCGACACTACATTCCGGATCCGAGCCATGTGGTGGACTACTCAGAGCTAGAGGTGGGCCTGAGCTTGACCTATGAGGAGCAGCCAGTGGAGATCCTTGATCGGAGGGAGAAGCAATTGCGGAACCAGACTATATCGCTTGTCCGAGTCATGTGGAAACATCAGTCTCTGGGAGAGTCCATCTGGGAGCGCGAGGACGAGATGCGGGATCACTACCCTAGTTTTTTGCTTGATTGTATTTTGTATTTTGGGAATTTTTCCTTTCAAAAATTTTTTTAAAAAAAATTGTGAAAACCATTTTGATTTTTGGGTTTAATAAACGTGTTGTTTACCTTGAAATTTCGGGGACAAAATTTTTTGAGAGGGGGAAGATTTGTAACCCCACTTTCTCGAATTCCATAATTTTTTTTTATAAATTTTAATTATTTTACAGGTTATGATAATTATATAAGTTGAGAATTGTTTTGAACTTTAGTTTGGGCTGATTAGGCTAATGGGCCTCATGATCCAAAATTTCTTTTAGGTTTTCATTTCTTGAAGAAGAACCAAGTTCTTCTTTTGCTTCCAAGCTCCTCTAACAGCTTGTGAGCTTCAACTTGAAATTTTATTTTTTGAATTTTCGTTACAACCGACGAGTAGTGGAAAGAATAACCCAATTTTTCCCGCCAATTTGGCCTCTTTCCCACTCCATCCTATCGGTCTATAAGTAGTCTCTTCCTATTTTCTTCTTGCCAAGAAATTTCAGAAGAGAGTGAAAGCCGAACCTTCTTTAATTCTCATCTTTTTCAAATTCTTAGCCGCTCGATCCAAGCTCCATGACAATGAAAGGAACGACTCCTCAGGAAGTAGGCTGTGGATCGACCTGATGATCGCTCATTCGATCGACAATGGCAGTGATGAGTGAGTATCGTTCGATCTCCGTTCCAGATCTGAGTAAATTTATGTTGCATCTTGAAAGAAATTGTAGTCGATTTTTTAATGATCGATCGTTCTTTCCTAGCTAGAATGTTGGAGAGCCTCCGTGATCTTGATCGAGTGGGTTAGATCAGCCATTGGTGAGTTGCCAAAACTCAATCCTTGACCTGTGAATTCCTCTGTTTTATGAAACTCTTCGAATGATTCCAGATTAGTTTGATTTGTTGTAGAATTTCGAGATCAATGATTGAACTAGAGGGAATTAGGGATCGTTTCGATCATTAGACTTAATTTGGATTCGAGGGTGAGTACTCAGTTCGAATTTCGTTGTTCGTGAAAGTCTTGTGTCCTTATGATGAATTATCCTTGGTTTTATAGGTTTTGGTTCAGGGATCGATTGGACACACAGGGGTCGTGTCCAGTTCCGAGGGTTGTGTCGTTGTGCATCAACTCAAAGTCCACGCTCACGTACTCCTAAAACTTCTTTTTAATTGATCATTCAGGATTATCTTGGTTTGAGTTATCATGTAATGTTGAACCTGGTATTCAAATGTGTATCAGGAATTGATATCAATCTCTGATGACTGATACTGAACATTTGAGTTCAATCTACGTGAGAATTGATATCATATCTCTGAGGATCTGATACTGGATATTAGTTCAGAATGAGTAATATTTGGTATCGAATCTGTGATGATTTAATTTTGAATATTTAAGTTCTGAATAGCTGATATCTGATCTCGGTTTGGATAACGAGTTAGGATAAGAATCCTCTTTCGATTGAATCCTAGGTTGAATATCAGAGTTGGTACTTGTATTCGACTGATTTGAATCTCAGGATACAAACTCTGGTTTCAATTTAGGATAGAAATCTTTTAAATTAAGTTGTTTGGGTTCAGTAGATTGTAGACTTTGAATTCAGGGCAGTACCTGAACAAATTCTTTATCTGGGAATTTATATACTGTTGCTTTCTTGAGGGTTGCTGCTGTAGGGTTAGTAAAGAAGGGATTCTGCAGGCATTTGTTCTTGAGTACCATTCTGGTTGTATAGCTGGTACAACATAATTTGGGTTGAGAGTGAGTTACAGCCTTCATCAGGACTCAGTCCATATTATCGAGTAGATCACTTGGGGGCTAAGCCATGACTGTGATACTAGGTACCCTTCCATATTCTGTGGTTGAACATAGCTATTTTGTTCTTACTTTTGGGTTGAATAACATAGGAGATATCAAGTTCAGTACCAAGAGGACCTGAGACCTGGATGTTAAATATCTCAGGAATAGAAACAGTAGAATAAACCTTACTGTTAAATCTCTAGTTTTCCCTTCCTGAAATATTTTAAGATCAGTGGGTTATGAAGCTTGTGTGAGGCTTAGGGTGACAGTAGGTTTTGGTCTATAGCTCATTGGTTATTTGGTTGTATAATGATACCTGTAACCTTGAGATATATACTCTCCCTGACTGTTTTAATTCTGATACTTTGATTATAGGTGTGGGTATGTTGGAAGTTAACCACAACAGTATGATTAGGGTTGGCCAATCTGTTAAGTGAATAGCTGACACTCTATTAAACTACATCATGGTAGTAGAATTGAGTGACTTCCTAACTAAATTGAGAAATGGATTATCATTAGCTATATTGCATGAGTGGTGAAGTTAGATTTAAACTAATTTGTAACTTAGCTTTGTAAGCTACTGTGGTTAGGTAAATGTATACCATATGGCAGAACTTAAGCTTTACATGGATGTAGTGAAAACCAAATACAATCTGAAGGTTAAGGCCTAACCTGGATAGTAGTTGCCAACCCATATAGATGTGGTATCAATAAATAGTATCTATAATTCACTTGTGGATACTCTAATGTACTTTATGAATAATTAGGTATATATATGTATCCTTCTACATCTAAAATACAACTACTAATTAGGATACTTTTTAAATATTCTATGGTTGGACTTAGTTAGTAGATGGAAGTAGCTAATATGCTTATTTAGAACTTAATCAATTGTACCATTAAACAGGAGGACATCCAGCTTTACTACCCATTCTCGATCACCTTGAGCAAGGCAAGTATACTCCTCGAATTTGTCCATTACTTCATGTCTTGTGTTTTTTCTATATTCATGCTTGTACCTTCTTTTTGACTCGATATTCACGAGTTTGTCTTGTATCTTGTTCCCTGAGTTTACTTTGTCTGGGAAGGGAAATACTACAGATGTGCGATCAAACCCGAGTTACAATTCATGTGAATAGCTTAGGCCTCGCACTGTGCACGCGGGACCTAAGCCGTACCATTATTCATGTTCCATGTTCTACCTAGGCCGATCACACACTCTGGATGTATTTTGATATATTGCACACGTCAGGTTCCTTGTACATTTCATGTTCAGGCTTCATTTCACGTTTCCTGTATTTCCTGTATTTACTTTTCAGCATTCGTGTTCTCATTTTCTGTACTTTATATTTTCCTATACTCATTTCTATATTATGGTGTTCTTATTCATTTCCTTGGATATACTTAGCTCCGCTCCTGACTAGGATATGTTGCAAGTGAGATGGAGGCTATCTGTGATAGTTATTACGGGCAGGAGCCTGGAGGTATCTATGAGCTAGCTGGTGTTGCTCTGGACTTAGATGCTGAGGAGGCCTAGTACCTTCCCTTGTAATTTCTTTTGGATTTGTATTAGAGACTTTAGTTTTACATTTTATTTGCTGGAAATTGTAATAACTCATAGTTGTACTTGATTCTGGGATTCGACATTATAGATGCTGTGGTTTATATTCTTTCATATCTGGACTTGTAGTTTCCCTAGAGATTGGTACAGCTTACTTTATTGTGTCTAACGATGAAGGCTGGGCGTGTCCGACTCGTGTCTGATTATTCCGGAACGGGTCATGATAGTTTTAGCACGGAGAATGGTCATTCTCCGTGCAAAAACCATGGAGAATGGCCATTCTCCTTGTTAAATTGACGGAGAATGGCCATTCTCCGTCATTCTAACACGGAGAATGGCTATTCTTTGTCAATTTAACAAGGAGAATGGCCATTCTCCATGGTTTTAGCACGGAGAATGGCCATTCTCCGTGATATTACCACGGGGAATGATCATTCTCCTGCATTTATGTCCAGTTGAAACTTTGAAGGGCCAT
>JANAVB010008800.1:13346788-13421728 GCA_029216955.1 Iris pallida | reverse complement strand
CAAACCTACAATATCAACCATCTCTCCAGGAAGAGAGATATGTATGTATCAATCACATAATAGCATGAAGTGGTAATAGATGTAATCATGTAAATGACGTCATGGAAGAAATCCAGGCTACAAAAGGTCTTTTCGCAAAACTAGTATAAAAGCAACACAAAATTCAAGACTTTGCAAAAAATAAAGTGCTTGATTGAGATTGAATTTAATTTATACATGTCTTAGCTTGAAGTCTGCTAGAAACAAAAGCCATATCAACGGGAATTAGAATTACCTGCCATATTATGGAACATCAATTTTAAAATATAAGGATATTTTAAAACAAATTCACGGTTCCTTTGATTAGACTTGGAAGATGGTTGTTTAACGGCAATTTCTGAACCATCTGAAAGAATACCCTGAAACCATATGCCTAAATCACAGTAAAGTATCAAACTTTAAAATGCCACAAATTTCAAACAAATGACGAGTTTAAACCATAAAGCATCCACTACCTTGTAGACTGAACCAAAACCACCTTCACCTATCTTATTTGCAGAATCAAAAAATCTAGTAGCAGCATTAATCTGTTTCAAACTGAAGTGACCAGTCTGCAACTCTAGACCCTTGAATTCTTCTTTTCCCATTCCAAAAAAAAAAAACAAAATCAATGGGAAGTAAAACAATTTTTACTTGAGATATAGTGAGGAAATTTGTATGCATATAAATCTAGGAATGCATCAGAAAAACCAAAACATGTTATTGAATCCATGTCTGTCAAGAACACATCCCAAACTGCAAATACTTATGATTCACGAATCATCCATAGGGATGATCGTCACATTATATAGTGTGTGGAAACTACTTTACTTTGTTCCTTGTATGTGTGTGTATGTCCGTGTGTGTGTGCAATATAGCATAACATAAAAATATATGAGCTCATTTGTCTGACCACTTCTCTTAGAATTTCTTCTCCTCAAATAAATCCAGAGGATGACCAACAACAACAAAAGTATCAATATGCAAACAGAAACATCAATGCTCACTATAGCTCCCAAAGATATTTTGCCATCGCTTATAATAGGATTGAAGTCTACAACAGGAAACGACCACAAAATCAACACCAATAAAACGTTTATCCAACAACTAACTTGCTTTAACTGATATGAGAGGTCCACTGGCCAGGGCTTGGAACCGGAAGGAGCCCTAGTTAGCTGAGCCTCAGGTGTCTTGGGCAGATTTCAAAACTCTGTTCAAGGAGAAGTTTTTCGCAGATGTGGAGTGGGATGAGCTTCAGATACAGTTTGAGACGCTGCAGCAGGGGACCATGACAGTGGCTGAGTACACTTTAGAGTTTACTAGACTCAGTAGGTTCGCAGAGAACCTAGTCAGAGCACCGGAGGATCGAGCTTGGAGATTCAAAAAGGGTCTCACCAGGGAGCTGCGACATATGGTGGCTATTAGTCAGGCGACGATGTATACGAGCATCCTCAAGATTGCTCAGGTTGTAGAGAAGGAGGCAGATCTGAAGCCGAAGAGGGACCGGGATATTAGCAACAACAGTTTCCAGGCACCAACGAAGAGGACCCAGACTCAGATTCAGGCGAGGCCACAGCAACCGGTACAGCAGCATCACCGTCCAGCTAGAGCTCCTGCACCTTAGCCCCAGAGACAGCAGCAGGCAGTTACTTATGCATTCTGTTACCGACCAGGATACCGCTTCGACGAGTGCCGCAAGAGGCTCCGGCTCTGCTTATTCTGCGGATGAGACGCACATCAAATGAGGGACTGTCCACAGGCTGTAGCTCGACTGACAGAAGGACCTCGAGGAGCTGGAGGACCACAACCGGCACCACCTAGAGCTCTACTAGCAGCACCACAGAGGGTTCAGGCCTTACCTACTCAGCAGCAGCATTTTGCACAACATCAGCAGCAGAGGGGACCACCACAGCAGGGACGTGCTTACGTCATGGCCGTAGTTAAGGAGGATGAGGCAGTGCCATATGTGATTACAGGTTCTATCCTTTTACATTCTTTTCCTGCCATTACATTTTTTGATTCTAGAGCCACACATAGCTTTGTATCATATGAGTTTCTGCATAAATACGGCTACACACCCAAGCCCACTAGGAGGAACTGTCAGATTATGACAGGAGGAGGGGTAGTGCCAGTTAGTGAGATGGTTTATTGCCCTATCACTATAGCTGGGAGGGAGCTTAGGGCTCAACTTCTAGTGATGCCTTTGCCCGAATTTGATATAGTCTTCGACATCGACTGGATGATCGAACAGTTTTTCGTAATAGACTGCCATGAGGGGAAGGTGATTTTTATCCCGCCTGGAGTTCCACCATTCGTGATCAGCAGACGAGTTGCAGAGAGGCCAGAGGTAGTCTACTTCGGAGCAGTTGCAGAAGACCAGGAGTTGCCGCATTCGCTGATTGTAGAGTATCTCGACGTCTTTCCCGAGGAGTTGCCAGAATTGTCGCTAGATCGAGATGTGGAGTTCAACATTGACTTAGTGCCCGGATCAGCGCCGAAGTCCCAACATTGCTACAAAATCAACCCGAAGGAAGCTGCAGAGTTGAAGGCCCAGATTGACGAGTTGGAGGGCAAGGGTTTTATTCGGTCCAGTGCGTCACCTGGGGAGCACCGGTACTCTTCGTGCCCAAGAAGGATAGGACTGTGAGGATGTGTATTGATTATCGTGCACTCAATAACATCACCATCAAGAATAAGTACCCTTTGCTACAGATTGATGAGCTGTTTGATCAGCTAAGTAGAGCGAAGGTCTTTTCCAAGATTGACCTTCGGTCGGGGTATCATCAGATGAAGGTTCGGGAGCAGGATATTCCGAAGATAGCTTTCAATACCCGTTACGGCCAGTATGAGTTCTTGGTGATGTCGTTTGGACTCACTAATGCCCCAACTGTGTTTATGAACTTGATGAATAAAGTTTTTCATAAATATTTGGACAAGTTTGTCATAGTCTTCATTAACGACATTCTGATATATTCGAAGACTGAGGAGGAGCATGTGGAGCACCTGTGGATTGTATTGGAGATTCTGTAGAATGAGAAGCTGTACGGGAAACTCTCTAAATGCGAGTTCTTCCTGGACAGAGTGAAATTCTTAGGACATGTGGTGACTGGAGAGGGGATTTCTGTGGATCCCAAGAAGATTAAAGCTGTGGAAGCATGGACACCTTCCAAGTTAGTAGCAGAGATTCGTAGTTTACTGGGTCTAGCAGGATACTACAAGAAGTTCGTGAAAGATTTTGCCAACATTGCAGAGCCAATGACCAAGCTTACACGGAAGGACGAGTTCATCTGGAACGACGCCTGCCAGTCAGCATTTAAAGAATTGAAGAGAAGACTCACTATGGTGCCAGTTCTAGCTTTGCCATCTGGATCGGGAGGATTCGTCATCTATATCGATGCTTCAAGGGTTTGGGATGTGTACTTGAGCAGAACAAGGGAGTCATTGCTTATGCGTCTAGACAGTTGAGGTCTCATGAGAAAAATTATCCTACACATGACTTGGAGCTTGCAGCAGTCATTTTTGCCTTGAAACTGTGGAAGCACTACTTATATGAAGAGAGAGTGGACTGTAGGCCTTAAAAATGAACAGTCACGCTGAGTTGATCAGAACAAGTCCAAAAGTCACGCTGAGTTGATCAGGACAAAATTTACAAGTCACGCTGGGAGACAGCTCATCATTTGTCAGAGTACCATTATGACTGACAGCACGACAGTCGAAGAATGTCTTCTCGTATGCCACGTATGCACAGAACTTGAGAGATCACAGCCGACTATTGCGTGACTTTCAAAATCTTCTTCAGCAAGACTCAGCCTTCGTCAAGTTGGCGTACCAAAAGAGCTTCTTGTCATTTAATGCGACTGACAAAAGTAATCACTGTCAGAGATTTTGTGTCAGTCGAGGCACGTCGAATCAAGACAGCTGGCAGTCCTACCTCAATCGAGCGTGGATTATGTTCCTTCCCAAAGTCTGCGTATATTTTGAGCTTTCTGTCTCAAGTTTGCGTGGATTCTGAAGTTTCCTTCCTTAAGTCTGCGTGGATTTTGAAGCTTTTTGCCTTAAGTCTGCGTGGATCCTGAAGCTTCTTGCCCCAAGTTTGCGTGGATTTTGAAGCTTTCTGTCCCGAGTCTGCGTGGATTTCGTCTTCAACAAGTCTGCATGGATTTCATCAAATTGGAGTACGTGGCAGCCATGCCACTGATCTCTCGCCTGCGTGTCCTGTAACTTGCACACGACTCATACATGATTGCCATGTGTCCAACAGTTACAGGCCACGTCTAGTAACTGCTCACAACCTTGCGTATGTTAAATCCTGCATGATTTTCAACTAGGCACAGGCTGTGAAGACAGTTATCCTTTCAGTTATTTTTGACTCTATAAATAGAGTTCTTTTTCTCATTCATTGGACAGATACATAGTTATCTAACTTACTGTCAAAATTTTGAGAGCTTTTCTTCTTCGCATAGTCCAAGGGATAAAGCGATCGTCTTCTAGATCGGATTTCTACAGTTATAATTTTCCCAGAAACACAATAAATAAAGTGAATTTATTTATGGAAAATAAATTGGCGACTCTGCTGGGGAAAACCATCTCCTCTTCTGAGATGGCAACAACTCAATGCGACACTTCGTCAATCGGCTCGACGAAGAAGGTGATGACGATCCAATTCGATCAACTCGTCTACGAAGAAATGCAGCGGGCTAAGAGTGGCAAGCCCACTTCAGCCTCCATCATCACTGCCAAGTCGAAGGGACACTCTGTTTATGTCCCTAAGATTCAGTTGGCAGCCAATGGTGAAGTCTCTGCCACAGTGTCTACACCTAACACTGGCAAAGACTCTACTGCAAGCACGCACACTCTTGTGCGCTCGAAGATGACAGCATTCAAAAGTCATGCTGACAGTACTGGCTCCTTAGCCAAGTCTGTTCCAGCGTGCAATCTCACATCCAAAAGTCACGCTGACAGTATTGGCTCCTTAGCCAAATCTGTTCCAGCGTGCAAATTCAATCCCAAAAGTCACGCTGACAGTACTGGCTCTTTAGCCAAATCTGTTCCAGCGTGTATTTCCAAAGTCAAGAAACACGCTGACAACACTGGCTCATTAGCCAAATCTGTTCCAGTGTGTATTTCCAAAATCAAAAATCACACTGACAGTACTGGCTCCTTAGCCAAATCTGTTCCAGCGTATAATTCTAAAATCAAAAGTCACGCTGACAGCACTGGTTCTTTAACCAAGCCTGTTTCAGCGTGTACATCATCTAAGAAGAATAGCTCTTTAGCTATCTCTTCCTCTTTGCCAAGTTCTACTAGAACTGGGGGTGGTCTTCCACACAAAGTCCCTTCGAAAAGAGATAACTCTTTAGTTGTTTCTTCTGCTCCTGTAGTTTTTACTTCAGGAACAGCTTTGACTGACAATTTTGTTAGTCAAAGAAAAGAAGATGGTCTTTTGACTACTCTTCCTTTTGGACATTCTATGTCTCAAAACTTGAATAAGTCTAAGAAGAAACATTCTGTAATGTCTTCTTTTACGACTTCTTCAAATTGGGCACAAAATTTGTCTATGAAAGAGGGTCTGTTACCAACTCCTAATCAAGGGGGTGGTTCAACTCTTCCTTCTCTGCAAATATCCAGATCAATAGAAGGAAAACTCCAAGTTTCCAAAACCAATGTGTTACCTCAAACTGATTTAAGAACAAAACTTAATCAAATCCGTTTGGGAAACACTTCTGGTGTTAAGAAACCACATCAATCGGAAATGAAAATAAAAGATTCGGATGCAGAGTATGCTAAAAATTATGTGGCTCATATTAATCACTCCCTATATAATCAAGAGCCATCAAGACCCAGGAACAAGAAATATACTCCTAAAAATATACAAGGAGTGTTCTCTGATGTACCTCAATCTTCACAAACAGATTTACGAGAACACCTTCAATAGAAAAGAAGGAGTAATTCTGTGACAATGGACCATGCTGAATGTGACTTCCAGCCAAAAGTCATAATTCAATGCAGATGTCAATCAATGGTTCAAGACTATGTTGATCATGAATGTGACTTCCAGCCAAGAGTTACAATACAATGCAGATGTCAAACTAAACGACAATCTATTTTCAATCGGATTCAGTGTGAACCTATGCCTGATGAAGATGAGCCTTTGTTTGCTTCTGTCAACATGACCTCTCGGGATACTGGGGGTAGAGCTGATAGTCTAGATGGAGTATATAGAGGCACAAGAGCAAGAGTCCTGGTCTCTAGTCAAAGAACTTTGATCTCTGAAGATGATTCTGAATTCCTTGGAGAATCTAACTTCCCACCTCTTCCTACTGGGGGTAGTTCTCCTATAATTGACTTTGATGCACAAAGCAATGATTCAGAACAAACAACATCCACCAGTTCATCAATAATCCCTCGTACAGTCACGACTTATATGGTTGATGGGAATACTGATGAACCTTCTTCTTCCTTGACTCCTCAAGAACAAAGAATTGTTTCTTTGGAACAGCAAATGAAATCCATGGCTGATACTATGAAGTCGATGTATGAACTCATGGCAACTCAGATACAAAATCGACAGACTGTACCAGATGCCATACCAATTGATACTGGTGTAATACAAGTTCCTCCAGTAGTACAATCTAATACTCCTGGACCAGCTCAAACAAATCCTAGTCTCTCTGGAGCTGGGGGTAGTGCTTATAATGCTGTTCCTCCTCCCAACTATTCTCTACAAGCTACAACTCCACAATCTTCCGGAGTTGTCTCTGAAGAATTGAAGAATCTCAAAACTCAATTCGAGGCATTCAAACAGAAAGATGGTTTACAAAGGTTAGGCATCAAACAACCTTATCCGATAGAATGGAAGCAAGTATCGTATCCTCCTAAATACAAGCCTCCTACTATCTCATTCTATGATGGAACCACTTCTCCAAGTCAGTTTATTAATCACTTTGAAGTGATGACTGACCAGTTGCAACCAAGTGACGCCCTCCTTACTCGGGTGTTTGTTGGATGTCTCAAGGGAACGGCTTATGAATGGTATAGAAGTCTCCCAGATGGGTGCATTACCTCATTTGTCGGTTTCAAACAGATGTTTCTTGAACGGTTCTATGAAGGGCTCAATGACATGACTATGTCTGCTCTTATTAGAATCAAGCAGAAAAATAATGAAACTACAGAGGATTTCATTGAACGGTTTCGAAGAGAAGCTCTGAAGATGCCTCTTGGAACTCCAGATGGTGTCACCATCGACACATGCAAATCAAACTTGTTGCCAATCATCAGCATGTGGACAGGATCTACTCAATTTCAAGATTGGCCTTCCTTCATAGTCAGTGCCAAGGCCGCAGAAATTAGTGCTGAAACCTTCAAAGGTTTAGGAGTGCAGATGACTTCCAAAGAAACAGGTCAAGGTACTAACAATAATGCTAAAAACAATGCTCGCAAGGGAAAAGAAACTCTTGAAGTTAATCTTCAGAGCAAAGATGCATCAACTGTTCAAACTTCTCCTACCTCTACAACGCAACAACCAAGAACACCTCGCCCTAAAGAAGGGTACTCTTTCGATGACGACGATGTCCTTGGTATCTTTGAATGTCTGCTGAAAGGTAATAAAATACAATTACCTGAAATCAAGAAACCTGATGAAGCTGGGAAGACAGATCATCCTAAATACTGTCCATACCACAGAATGTTGGGTCACACAATTCGTACATGTTATGTACTGAAAGGAAAGATCCAAGAAATGATTAAATCTGGAGCTATCTCCCTTACTCCAAAAGAGAAGACCGTCACCTCCAACGTCGTCTCTATGCAATTCAGAGATTTCCCTCCTCAACTCCTTGAAAGTGGGATCGTTCCTATTCCCAAGGCAACTCTTGAAATAGTGAATATTCCTCCTCCACAGTCTGAAGGATTAGTGCCAATCACTTTGGAAACAGGAGAAATCATATGGATTCATCCTGATCTAGTGGCAGATTTTGAATCTCCTTCTCCTCAAAAGACTACTTCTCGAAAGTCCAAGAAGGCTGGAAAAATTAAGTCATGTCATATGACTTCTCTTGGATCTACCTCTGACACAGAGCCAAAAGAGAAGGAAGAAGCACTTGCTGGTGCGAACAGGGAAACCTTATCTAAAGGATTATTCCAAGAATCCTGAGGATACTCCTGATATCCCTCCAGCTGATAAAGATGCTCCTAATGTTCCTCCTGAAGAAGAATCATCTACTGCACCTGTTCCTTCAACTACACCGGTTGAACCTGTTTCTCCCAAGCCTACGGCTCTTGAGAAAGGCAAACAACAGGCTCAGTTTGATAAACCAATCAAGAAGTTCCCTCCTCTTGGGCTTCAGAAGCCTTATAATTTCGACATTCTAGCTCAACTTGCTAATACTACAGCTAGAATGTCCCTCTTTGAACTTCTACGTCTTTCTAAAGAGACTCGGAAGACGTTAAGTGAAGCACTTCTTCAAGCCGACTCTTGTCTTGCACAATTGAAGAAGCCAGATACAGAACCTGCCACTTGCTTACATTATAACAGTGTATTGGAGATTATCCCAAATATCACCTTTACACAAGACGACATGCTATTGGAGGATAATCGACATGATCGGCCTCTCTACTACACTGGTTATATCGATACAATGAAGATAGATCGTATCCTCATTGATCCAGGGTCTGCTATAAGTATAATGCCAAAGAGTCTGTTGGATGAACTAAAAATTCCTCTTCACAAGCTCTCCAAGACGGTTACTACTATCCTGGGATTCAATCAAAGCCGAAGCGAGCCTTTGGAAAAGATTCATCTGAAGCTTCAGATAGGTGATTTCAGATCCAAAGTCACTTTCTATGTGATCGAGATCGTGGGATCCTACAATCTTCTTCTTGGGAGGCCCTTTCTTCATGAAAATAATGTGGTGCCTTCTACTCTTCATCAGTGTTTTAAGTACATTGATAGCAATGGAAGAGTACAAAAAAAAGTTGCTGATATAAATCCCTTCTATGGGGTTGAAGCTTATTTCAATGATTCCCGAATGTACAAAGAAGAGTATACAAGGGTGATACAAGCTATGGAGAAAGAGGATTCACAAAGTGAGACTTTAATAATCCCTGTTAAAGGTCGAACTACTCAGCAACAATCTCCCAAATCCTCCGGAGAAGGTTCTTTCATCATTCCGGTGAGTGGACGAATCTCTCCGTTACCTCAGTCGTCTGCTCAAGATACAATGATCATTCCTGTTAGTGGGCGTACTACAGTTCCTGTATCTTCACAGGATACTCTGCTAATTCCAGTTGGAGGGCGGATTACTCTTCCATCTCAAGCTTCAAGGGAGCTCACCTCTTCTGAGCCATTTGTTATCGATCTTAATCGAAACACAGCTTCTTCTCGTTCTTCTTCTTTCCCTTTAGTCATTGACTTGGCTAAGATCTCTAAGGCTCAACCTTCTCCCAATGTAAATATTGCTGCTTTTACATTTAATGAAAAGTCTCCATCTTTGCAGTACGTTGATGTGTGTAATTATGTTCATAGTTATTTACATTTGTTAGATGACTTGAGCACAATAACCATAGGAGTTATACAGACTGTTCATACAGATGTATCCCTAGAACCTGTACAATCTTCATACTTTCTAGTTTCCAGCAGAAAGCCAGGAGATATTCCAATATTCTTTTACAAAGGGCCCCAAAGTCCTTCTGATTCAGAAGACGATGACAAGAATGACGATACTGGAAGATTACAACTACGTCGTTATAGTCAGCAATCTAAAGACATCATTAAAAATATGGGCTATGACTTCAGGACTGGCCTCAATAATGGCAAAGGAAGAAAAATGCCTGTCCGGATTCCTCCTCTGAAATATGAGAGGACAAAAATGCGGATTGGGATATATTGCTCCTACTCCTTTTATCAATATTATCCATGAAGATCCCGAGTCTGACGAAGATAAGAGATCTGATTCTTCTAGTACCACTTCTTGGGATTCCGATACGAGTATCGGTGATTTCTACTGCAACATTCTGTCTTCCAACATGGTTTCTATTGACCGTTCTGAAGAAAGTCATTAATGCCTGACGGTTCATCCGTTCATTTATTATATCCATCCGACGGTTCGTCCATTCATTATAATCTGACGGTTAACCCGTTCATTCATTATCTAGTCTTTTGATTTTCAAATCTAAAGATCATAAAAAATTGAGTTCAAAGATATCTTTATGTCGAAATCCTATTTTTCCAATCAGTATTAAACTAAGATCATTTCTGGTTTAATATCATTCGATAGAATTACAAAGTTTGTTTGTGTATTCTATTCTACTCGACGGTTCGTCCGTTCATTATAATCTGACGGTTAACCCGTTCATTACATTTATCTGACGGTTCGTCCGTTCATTAATGTCTGACGGTTCATCCGTCCATTACATTCATCTGACGGTTCGTCCGTTCATTGACGGTTCATCCGTTCACTTATCATATTCATCCGACGGTTCACCCGTTCATTAATACCTGACGGTTTATCCGTTCATGAAAAATCGAGTTCAAAGATATTTTTATGTCTGAATTCTATTTTTTCTAATCAGTATTAAACTAAGATTATTTCTGGTTTAATATCATCTGATAGAATTACAAAGCTTGTTTGTATATTCTATTCTATTGAAATATGTCACGTATTATTTACCTCTGAACATATTTTCTATATCATTATCAAAACAGCAAAACCATAAATCAGATAAAAAATTCTCATTTTCATTCATAATAAAAAACATTGGATACAAGTGAGAATGAAAAAGATTCACTTATTAGGAGTTATTAGCTCCCTGATGCGTTCAAGAGCAGCATTCAATTTCTCTTCATGAGTCTTGCGAACTCGTTCCGCTGCTTCCACTGTAACATTCTGTTCATCAAAAATAATGATAGCAGACTGGCGACGGTTGACTTCTTCAATCTGTTCCGCCTGTATCTGTTCTCGTTCCTTCTGAAGAATTTCACAGCGTTCGGCTTCAGAGATATAAACAGCAGCCACCTCAGCTTGCTCTGTTTCCATGGCAGTAATTCGTTCTTGAAGTCGAGCCAATTCCTCTTTCAATTTCTTCAGCTCTTCAGTCTTGGACGCTTTATCCTTCTCCAGAAGCTCTACTCTTTGACGAGTAGCTAATATTTCTTCGCCATTTTCTACTAATTTCTCAGTAGAAGAGGCAAGAAATGCTTCAAGAGCTGCTTGTTGGGACTGTGCTTCATGCTCTAATTGATTAATCTCAGTTGTAGTTAAAGATTGAAGGTCTTCCTTCTTAGTCTTCCAGTATTTTCGGATCGTTGCTTCTAATTCATCCAGGAGATGTTAAAAGAAGATGCACTGAGACTCGCAACCAGCATGTCGCAGAGCCATGAGCGGGAACTTGACCATAGTTCGAAGATCAGAAAAAGGCATAGCTTCATCCTTCAAGAAACGTCTGGAATATGTATCTAGATATGAGTAAATGATTTCTGAATACATTCCCAGAGTTCTTGCTAGCCCAGTCTCAAATCCAGGAGTCGCTGTCATCATGGAAGAAGAAGCCTGAATGTTCTCTATCCTGGGAACAGAAGTGTGTGCGACTGGAAAAGTTGGTACGTGTGAACTCCCTTCATCAGCATCAGCCTGGATAAGCGGAGCATGATTCGAACTCATTGCTGCAGCAGTTCCTACAGTCAAAGAAAGAAAAAAATATATCAGCATATAAAAAATAAAAATAAATAGCAGAAATAGAATTTGAAATAAAGTTCTACCAGGTTAAGGTTCATATTCAATATGTGAAGGGAGTCTGGCATCTTCTCGTAGCCGGTCCATGATTGTATCCGACACCTGCTTCATATGGCTGCTTCCAGCTCCAGAATTACTGGGAGCCGAAGCATTATCTGGAGATTGAGCAGGTTCGGGGCTAAGTTCCATTCTGTTCCCCTTTACTTTATCCTCATCAAAAGGAGCAGAAGTGCCAGCATGCCAGTCTTCTCCTCCTTCAGCTTCTTCTTCTTCCTCATCTTCAGGATGAGCTTCTGATTCGGAGTCAATGATATTCACATCTTCATGAGTCTCAGGGACAGTGACAATAGCAAGCTCGGTATTGGCTGCCGGTTCGGTTGTCTCTGGAATATCGGTTCGAAGAATGATGTCTTGACAAACATTCTTTAACAGATCATCAGCAGCTGATAGCTCAGACGCCGGTACGTCTTCATCGCCTCTGGCCAAAGAAATGTTTTCTTCAGCTTGAGTTTCAGGAACTTCTGACTGTTTTGTCACTTCTTCTGGAGCTGTTGCTTCTTCAGAGTAATCAATCTGGTCATCCAGTGCTTGAATGACGCCCTCTGTCCCATGCTCAAATGGGATTATCCTCGTCTCCGAGGGTTCAATAGCTACTCCACTTGTGGTCGGAGCAGTTGTTTCCTGAGCTTGAACAGACTCTACTTCAGTCTGTTCAGTTGAAGCTGTTGCAAGGTGAATATCATCAGATTCGGTCTTCTCAGTAGAAGCTGCTTCATTGATTTCTGGCAAAACTCCTCCACTCATGATCGTTTCTAGGAGTTTGTTGCCCTTAATTTTGCTGACAGACTTCTTGACATATTTGCCTCCTGACCTCCTTATCAAAGGAGCGTCGTCTTCATCAGTCTCTTCGTCTTTATCAGCGGCATCGTCCTCATCAACCGAGATACCGCCTAAAGATGATGTAGCAGTCACTGAGACTCCTTTCTTCTTTTTCCTAGATGTTGGAGACTTAGTACTCCTCTTGGAGACAGTCTCAGATTCATCGCTTCTCTTCCTCTTAGAAAGAGATACAAATATAGGGGGGAGAACTTCATCAGGAAAATTTCCCTCATGAAATAATTCATACAGAGGTTCAACCTCTGTTGTTTCATCTTCGGGTTCCTGAGGGAAATGTTGAATAACAATCCTCTTCTTTGACCTCTTCGATTCATCCTCCGCAACAAATGTCTTTAGATTGAAACTCGGCCTGAAGGTGCTCGACGACACATAGAAGCGAGCATACGTATAAAGCATCTTTGGCCCCGAGCTAGACAAAGGATTAGGCATAGAGAATACAACTTTTGTATCCCTAGCCGCAAAATATCTCCAAGCACGAGCTCCGTCGATAAGCCCTCCACGAGCAGATAGGCAAGTGGTGGCGTTCCCAACGTGGAGTTGGTCATATCCGAATTGTCTAGTAAATCGGCTTGGTAAATATGGCTCCAGATATGCCATTTCTTCGTGACGGTATACTAGATGAGAAGGCCGGATCCTCTGCAACCATTGAAAGGCTACATCGTCTAGCCTGTTCCCCATATCTCCGTCCATCATATTTAAGGGCATACTCTCATAGCCCTGTGGTGGAGGGACACATTGGATAGACCAATGTGATGCCCGATTCAAGACATTTCTGCATTCTGGAAGGGTGTGAACTTTCCAGAATGTCTCTCCAGAGTACCTCTCCAGAAAAAGACTGCTACTCCCTCCTGCCCCTGGAGGTATCAGACCATCATGATGAAAGAGAAGCCAACCATAAAGATACGTGAAGGGCATCTCTATCCTTGGGAATTCTTCATTCATCAGCCTCTGAGCAGACAGCATGTTAGTTACAAAATTTCGAAGACCTGCATTTAGCCTACAGGTCATCGCTGATAATAAGTCCAGCTTGTAACCATACACAAGGCGTACCGCTGCAAAGATAACATCTCTGCGTATCCTGTCTAAGGAGCTGGAGCCAGGAACGATGAATCTCCTTAACCACAGAGATAGAAATTCGGCCAAGTGACTGTTCCTTGACAGACTCTTGCCACTCTGCCTCACATAAGAACTGAAAGTGGTTCCAGCTTTGAACTCGTACCAGTCTTCAGTGATGGTGAAATCCTTGCAGTCATATTTCTCCAGCAGATAAGTGATTTCACTTTCAGAGAGAGGCTTGAAGTTGCTAATCTGGTACCACCTCTTCTCATTTATTTTTTTTCTCATCCTTTTCACGATTCATGAAAAGGTACGACATCCACTTCTGTATGTGGTTGCCTGCTTCATCTTTGGAACCTTTGTAATATAGAGTACATGTGCCAAAATAACACATCATCTCTTCAAATAGATGTACCATCTCTGGGTTCTGTTCTGACAGAAAGTTCAGCTCTTCTGTCGTGGGAACATGTTCCTCATACGGCAGTGAGCCTGAAGGCAGGTGTGAGATATATTCCATCTCATGAAGGTGAAGCCCATCTCTCCTTTCGGAGTCATAAAGGTTCCCGTCCTATGGTTGTACCTCTCAACCAAAGCCAGGAACAGAAAAGGGTTAGGCTTGAAGCCGTAGGATGAATTGACGACGGCATCATAGAGATTTATCTTCTTCAGCTCAGTTTCAAAATTCTCCAAAGCCCAGTGGACTAAAGTCTTCCATCTCACATTCTCCTGATTCATTAGACCGTTCATCCTCGGCATCGAATCGGTCGGATAGAATGCATTCTTGTTGGACATGAATTCGTTTATGAAAATGGGCATCCTGAACGGCATCAATATGGCTGAGTCTTCAGGTGGTATGCATCCAGGCTTCAAACCCCGAAACACTGATACATGGTCTTCTGGGGCACTGAAAAATCCCTCCTTCCTGTAAATAATACGGCTTGCCTTCGCCTGCTGATATTCTGTCAAATACCAGGACATCTTTCTTGGATAGCTGGCATGCATAAGTCTCATAATTGATAAACCCCTGGAAGCCTTTGGCTAGTACATGGGTTGTTTTACATCCCCTTCGAAGTAGAAGCACACCTTCTCTCTGATGTCCTTCGGCTGAGATTTCTGTGCTATGGCATCTCCGAACAAGAATGCTAGTTTCTTGTGGGATACCAGATCCAGACTCTGAAAAGGTTGTCCATTCATCAAGCAGAGCAGGGTTGTATGATCTTGATTGGCCAACAATGATAGTCTTGCTTTAGGAAGATCAAATTGAGGGAATTGCACATGAGATAGATCATGCTTAAATGAGAAACTCAAGCACCCCTCATAATCCGCTTCTTCGCTTCGGATGTTCACTACAGAAAATGACAGAAAACAAAGTCAGATATCTATATCTATGCGTGTATTACAGTATTTGAAGGAAGTTCCAAAAGTCACGCAGACTCCATATGGATATACTACCATGACTTGTTGAGTGATTTATTCATGCAGATGACTAATTCACGCAAAGTTCAGACAGATTAGGATGAAAGTCATGCATCATTGCCAGAATCACATTTAAGTGAAAATGACAAAAAAACACACTGACAGATCAAGACTAATCTAATCTAGAAGATGACTCTCAGAAGTCTGCGTGAATAATTCAATATTGACATCTCTGTCAACATATGAAAAATCACGCAGCATCATCATGAAAGCTGCGTGACTATTTCAAACATGGACATTTCTGCCAACGTGAAAAGTCACGCAGAGTCATGAGAGTCATGCTCCTTTGCGTGGAACACAGAGCTTCGTAAACACGAAGATGTGAAGTATGGCCGACCCTAAAGAGGGGGCATACTTTATTAATATCCTTTGCTCTAAGAAGGGGGGATATATTTCTGAAGTTTATTATCTTAAGATCCTAAAAAATTCTATGTGGAGTTCATCTTCATCAAAGTCGTCTTTAACAGTTTATGTTCTCCCATCACTTACGATGCATAGGAGCTTGCGGGACTTCCTGTCGAGGAAGTCTGTCAGTAGTGGCACGCGAAGAAGTTGCAGGGGCTTTCCCCTTGGCCTGAGCATCAGCTTTCTTGGGAGCCATTGCTGCTGAGAAAGGAGAAGAAGAAGTTGGGGAAGAAAGAGTTCGTCGGGGAAGATGAAGTTCTCTTCTGTGGGTTCTCTCTTTCAAATGCAAGTAAAGAAGGAAAGAAGTAATCTATGGCTTATTTATAGGCTTATGAAGAATTCCAAACGGCCCATCATAATTTGCCTCGATTTAGGAGATTGATACGGGATCCTAACTGTACAGAATCCCAACAGTCCAATCATTCAGGAATAAATATCTCTTTAAAGTCATCTCAGTATGACTAAATTCATTTTTAACATCTCGATTTCAAAGTATTTCGAAATAATTTATCATTCTTTCGAAAACTTTGAAGGGAGTTTTGTAGGCCTTAAAAATGAACAGTCACGCTGAGTTGATCAGAACAAGTCCAAAAGTCATGCTGAGTTGATCAGGACAAAATTTACAAGTCACGCTGGGAGACATCTCATCATTTGTCAGAGTATCATTATGACTGACAACACGACAGTCGAAGAATGTCTTCTCGTATGCCACGTATGCACAGAACTCGAGAGATCACAGCCGACTATTGCGTGACTTTCAAAATCTTCTTCAGCAAGACTCAGCCTTCGTCAAATTGGCGTACCAAAAGAGCTTCTTGTCATTTAATGCGACTGACAAAAGTAATCACTGTCAGAGATTTTGTGTCAGTCGAGGCATGTCGAATCAAGACAGCTGGCAGTCCTACCTCAATCGAGCATGGATTATGTTCCTTCCCAAAGTCTGCGTATATTTTGAGCTTTCTGTCTCAAGTTTGCGTGGATTCTGAAGTTTCCTTCCTTAAGTCTGCGTGGATTTTGAAGCCTTTTGCCTTAAGTCTGCGTGGATCCTGAAGCTTCTTGCCCCAAGTTTGCGTGGATTTTGAAGCTTTCTGCCCCGAGTCTGCGTGGATTTCGTCTTCAACAAGTCTGTGTGGATTTCATCAAATTGGAGTACGTGGCAGCCATGCCACTGATCTCTCGCCTGCGTGTCCTGTAACTTGCACACGACTCATACATGATTGCCATGTGTCCAACAGTTACATGCCACGTCTAGTAACTGCTCACAACCTTGCGTATGTTAAATCCTGCGTGATTTTCAACTAGGCACAGGCTGTGAAGACAGTTATCCTTTCAGTTATTTTTGACTCTATAAATAGAGTTCTTTTTCTCATTCATTGGACAGATACATAGTTATCTAACTTACTGTCAAAATTTTGAGAGCTTTTCTTCTTCGCATAGTCCAAGGGATAAAGCGATCGTCTTCTAGATCGGATTCCTACAGCTGTAATTTTCCCAGAAACACAATAAATAAAGTGAATTTATTTATGGAAAACATAGACATCTTCATGGACCATAAAAACCTGAAGTATGTCTTTACTCAGAAGGAGCTGAATATGAGACATCGCAGATGGCTGGAACTCATGAAGGATTTTAACATCAATCTGCAATACCATCCTGGAAAGGCAAATATGGTAGCAGATGCTCTTAGTCGATATCATGTTTCTATGTTTCTCACTATTGACCGACATCTTTTGGAGGACCTTGAGAGTCTGGCGATCGAGATTATTCTACCAGGAGTTGGAGGGCAGCTGATGCACATACAGATACAGTCAGGACTGTTAGAGAAGATCAAGGAGACGCAGTTTTTAGATGAGGGGCTCCGATGTCTTAGAGGCCAGGCAGAGGCAGGATTGCTCGATGACTTCACTATTGCAGAGGATGGATCCCTGAGGCATGGGAACCAGTTGTGTGTGCCCCAGGATTTACAGAAGGAGGTGATGTAGGAGGCCCATCAGTCGCAGTATTCTATTCATCCTAGATCTACCAAGATGTACAAGGATCTGCGGGAGTATGTTTGGTGGTATGGGATGAAACGGGTGGTTGCCAGATTTATTTCCAGATGCCTTGTGTGCCAGCAAGTCAAGATGGAGCGCCAGAGACCAGCAGGATTACTCCAACCTTTACCTATTCTGGAATGGAAGTGGGAGCACATCACCATGGACTTCATCTCTGGTTTACCGCGTACGCCCAGCGGCAAGGATGCTATTTGGGTTATCATGGACAGACTGACGAAGTTTGCATATTTTATTTCGTTCAAGGTTGGGCTGTCGACCGAGAAGCTTACAGACCTCTATATACGGCAGATTATGCGGATTCACGGGGTACCACTGAGCATTATTTCAGATAGGGACAATCGCTTCATATCACACTTTTGGAGGAGTCCACAGCTGAGCTTGGGGTCACAGTTGAAGTTCAGCACCGCCTATCATCCACAGACGGACGGACGGACAGTTCGAGAGGACCATTCAGATGCTGGAGGACATGCTGCGGGTTTGCGCACTTGACTTCGGCGGTTCGTGGGAGGATCACTTGCATTTAATAGAGTTTGCCTATAACAATAGTTATCAGGCTAGCATCGAAAAAGTCAGACGTTCGAGGCATTGTATGGGCGGAGATGTCGCACACCTTTATCTTGGGACGATGTTGGTGAGAGGGCTTTGCTTGGGCCAGAGATGGTGGTGCACTCAGCTGAGGAAGTTAGACTGATCAGGGAGCGTCTCAGAGTTGTACAGGATCGACAGAAGCACGGGGCGGACAGCAGCAGACGGCCAGTGGAGTTCGCAATTGAAGATAGAGTGTTCCTGAAGATCTTGCCGACCAAAGGCGTCATTCGTTTCGGCAGAGGCGGGAAGCTCGGTCCGAGATTCATCGGGCCTTTCGATGTGACTGCATGAATTGGCGAAGTGGCTTATCGACTAGCGCTTCCAGCTAGCTTGGAGGGAGTGCATGACGTCTTCTACGTGTCCCAGCTTCGATGATACATTCCAGATCCGATCCATGTGGTGGACTATTCAGAGCTAGAGGTGGGTCTGAGCTTGACCTACGAGGAGTAGCCAGTGGAGATCCTTGATCGGAGGGAGAAGCGCCTACGGAACCAGACTATTCCACTTGTCCGCGTCATGTGGAGACATCACTCTCCAGAAGAGTCTACATAGGAGCATGAGGATGAGATACGGGAGCGCTATCCTAGTTTGTTTGCTTGATTGTATTCTAGTATTCGAAAATTCTGTTTTAAATAAATGGCTTGTGTTTGAACTTTTTTATGATTTTGAGACTTATTTTGTGGGCTTCGAATTTCGAGGACAAAATTTTTCAAGGGGGAGAGATTTGTAACTCCACTTTCCCTATTTTAGAGAAATTAAAAATCTTCTAATAATAATAAGTTTAGCTTTAAATAATAAGTATTTTGATTTATACTTTTGGAGGAAAATTAGTTAGGACAGGAATTATTTTTTAAAATTTGAAAATTTGTTGTAACAAACTTTGGGGCCACCATTTAATTTTATAACTAATTTTTAACAGATCCTATAAATAGTGAAAAGGAATGGGGGTTTTCTGAAAAGTTAACCTAAACCGGAGGGGCTTATATAAAAATGAATTATAGCGGGGGGGGGGGGGGGGGGGGGTTAGTGCAAAATGTCCTTTTCTTTCCTTATAACCCAGTGGAGAGTCTCATTTCTCCTTCTCTTCCTGAGAGTTCTTCCCCAATTCCCGAGCTCAGCCCTAAAAATCCAACGCCGGCAAAAAAATGGCAACAGTGGTGGGGAATCGGCTCCGGTGACTGAGAGCAGTCAACGACGAGTCAGTGCTTGACGTCCGAGCTATCTCTGGCTGAGATCCGCACGACGACGACCGATTTCGCAGTAGCACCTTCGTGTTCCAGTTCTCGGCGACGACCGTAGGTGTTCCTAGCTCATCCGTTCTTCCTTATCGTTGTCAGCTATAGATCGTGCTCGTAGTGGTGAGTTTCGATCGATCCGTTCTTCCGTTCACTCTAATTTCGATCGATCATTCTTCTGTTCAATTTAATTTTGATCGATCTCTGTGTTTCGACCGAAAATTACCAGATCAGATCTGGAGATTGATTATTCGAGTATAGTTCTTCGCAGGGGCATTCCCGAACAAGTCTCGGCCTGTTGAGTCGGTGAGCTCTCGAATCCTCTGTTCTTCGTTTTCTTTTGATTTAGTGTGATCGATTATTTTGTATCTGGAACTTTGTTGAAATTATTCTAATTGGGTTCCTGAGTTTCTTCTTAATTTGTGTGTGATTTTGCTTGTCGATTGGATGCAGTATTTTGAGATTAGTTGTGTCGAAGTACTGGACTCGCGTCCTTGTTTCTAAATACAACTCTTCAGGTAATTCTTCGCAGATTTCATATTTACTCAATTCTGTGCTTGGGGTGTGGTTATAATTTCCAGTGTGTTTGTGTCCTTTCATGTGTTGTGATCGTATGTCCGTGTTTCTCCTGACAGACGGTCCGTGTCCGAGTCGCTTTCATTTCGACTGTATGTGTTGTGGTTAAGATTGAAAGTGTTCGACCTTGGTGTATTTTTTCTTTCTGATTCAAGGAAGACTGATGCAGTGTTCGTGTCCAAATGGCGTGTACGTGTCCAGACTGTGTGCGTGTGTTGCTATTTATTGGCATAGGAATTTGGGAGTAGCAGGGAGCAGGACCTATTACCAGTTGAATTTCCTAATTCAATTTGGTTATACATTTGGAAGAGTCTAAATTCAGGAGCTTATTTCGATTTTTCTTTAAGTTATTTTTGATTGTTTAAAATGTATTAAATTCTATGATTTGAGTTTTGTATTTATTCCTTATTCTGTTTTAGGAAGTTGGGATTCCAATTTTGTATTAATTCTCAACAAAGGGTATTGTGGTTACTGCTACTAGTTTTGGAAGGTTCATATTGGATTATATGTGGAACTCTTCTTAATGTTTTAGTTCAATTGTTGAAACCTGAGACTTGTATACAAGGGCTTGGTTTTAGTAGATGAACTGAAGAATCATATGCAATATTGGTTCAGTTGATGAACCTGGAAGTTATATATGCAATGTTGATTCAGATTATGAGTTTGAATCTAACCTAAGCAGATTTCAGAAAGTTATGTATGGCTAAGTTAAATTTGGTAGTGGGTTGCTATTTCTTTTATAAATCTCTTAGCCTTTTTTATTCAGATTGCTAGTAGTGAAATTGGATTGGAATGAACGGGTTTAGCTATAACAGTGGGTTTGAGTTGGATAATTATTGGGTTTAAATGTTTATTTTGCTAACATTAGAGTTATATAATATGGTTGCTATAATTGTAATATAATCAATTTTCTTAACTGTTTAGGAGCATATCCTCTAAATTCCATAAGTAGCATTCTGTGAATATTTTTCTGAATTGATGATTGGTATATAACTAGATTATTCGGGAGCGGGTCGTGACATATAAAAACTTAGCCTAGAGACTAACCATGACCATGGAGACCTAGCTAACATAATTGGGATAGTACTTAGGCTCTAATCTAGCTAGGAATGACTTAGAAACCATTTGGAGATTTAAATCAAGGTGCTAATTTGGGCCTTAGGCTTAAGAGCTTGATTTTATAACATAGAAAGGGCCTTTGGAGTAGTGTAACCCAAACAAACCCCAGCCCACCATAGATGGCCGGCCATGACTTGATTCCCACTCCTATATAGATCATCATTAGCCCCCATTCATCCCTCTTTCATTGAAACCCTAACCCTAATTGTGTTCTTCCCCAAATTTGCTCCCTTTTACCAAATCAACTCCAAATTCCACCAAATCAATTGCAAACTACTCCCCTTGAGTAGAGGAGGTCTCTATTTGCTAGCTAGGAAGGATTTGGAGTAATTTGGCCATTAGATTCGGTGGAAGAACTTTGCAAGAGAGATTTTATTGGGATTCCAACTCCCAATTGGTAAGAGTCTCTAAACCTTTCAAATTCATGTTTTCTTTCTATAGATGCATTCATTTAGGGTCCCCCTAGCATTAGTCTAAGTTTGGTTCGAATTTGAATCCATTTGGAGTGCGTATCGCAAGAATATCGGATACGTGTCTCAAGTGTTCGATGAAATGTCCCTTAGAACTTTTGTTCTATATTTTCTAAACTAATTATATATTTGGATAGCCTGAGATGTGTGGATTGCATTTGTGTGTGACTGAACTTGTTTTTGTGTCCTTTTCTGTGTCAAAATGGACACGATGACGTCAGTCGAGCCTTGCGCAGCACAGTACCAGTGCCCTTCTACTGTTGTGTTCGTGCGCACTGGACACGACTCAATATCTCGTGCAAGTGACATGATTGGGTAGCCCCTATGACTGACACATGGCTTGGGAAGTTAGGCTCGATTTGGTGTTGTTTTCATTTTGATATTCTAGCTGCAGATTCAGTCGAGTACGCGCACAACCACTGTACTTGTGTTCTGCATGCACGACACTATGTCACACACTTGGACACGTTTTGCTTGACACTGTGGATACTTCATGGACACCTTGTTGACACTTTTAATTCTTGCATATTTGCTTGTTTGAACACTCGACACTCTTACACTTACTGAACACTTCACATCACCACTGCTGCACATTACATGCCACTTCCCTTTACTCTAAGACCTACTCACACACACTTGCATATGCATGCACCTTCATTTCCTTGACACGTTCACATCACTACACATTGCATTGTTGTAGGTAATGGACACATTTCTTTCATTCACCCTCATATTTGCTGCACACCACATGTCTGACACCATCTACTCATTTGCATGTCTGTGGCACATTGACAGCTATTCTGTACACTAGTTAGACACAAGTGCTTTACAGAAAGCACGATAGCACAACATTACAAGGAGTGTAACTCCATGCTCTAGTGGGGTGACTCCACCATGAGGTTCTTCGATTAGGGTAAAGCCTCGGCTTTGTGAGCCAAGTCACAACGGAGTAGCACCGCAAATAGGCAGGTCGCCTAATGCTGTATGATAAAATTAAAGAGGTGTAGCCAGCACTACAAAGGGGAGAAGTAGGAACGTAGACATGCCAGTCCCAAAATACGTAGGACTAGGAACGTAGACATGCCAGTCGTATAATAAATATACATAAGCTGTAAAATACAGTAGAACCATAACTAATCTCATCCACACGAAATAAAAGAATAAAATATATCATATAATGATCTGTTTTGTTACAATATGTTGGGTGGAGACACATCCACTACCAACAAAATAAAAGGAAGAGGTACATGATATACAAAAGAAATGACGAAGGTAGCAGGATTGATCCAAGACACGTCATATTCGAATAAATGATGAAGACCATGACCTCGGCTAGAATACCTGCGGAAGACATGAACACACACCTGGAGAGATAACCAGGTCCTCAGAGGGACATAACAAGACATATAATATCATGCCAATATAACTGAATATAAATTGCTCAAATAAATAAGTCAATTGAACTATAACATGGTCCAATACACACCATTGAACTAGCGTACCATCCCCCCAACCAAACAAGGACAGGAGATGGTAAACTAATTTATGATGACGTATCTTTCCATGCTATGAATCCAATATGACATCCGGAATCCAACAAGGTTCAATACATTCTTATCGGAGTAGTAAGCCACACATACAACCAAATAAGGATAAGATGTGGCAAACTAATCCGCGATAAGTTATTGTTCCAAGCCACGGTCAGATACAAGTACCCAAACAAAGAGTACTCATACCTAACGGATAAGAGTGCCTAACCGTTCTAAGTGAAATATAGTTAAGAACAATCCTTCCTACGCATGGGCCCCGGCTAAAATGGGATCGGCATGGTCCCCCCTTGGGGTACATAGGCCTAATCAATAAGAGCATAACGTTCCACAGAACGCCAGTGGCCGTTAGTAATCATGGGTCATCATCCCCGTATCTCCAGCAGAGCATCCAGGTCACAAGGAAAAGTGCATAGTAGCCCATACGCTAAGGAATTGTCCTTCCCGCCCAATGCCTACTATGTTGTATCCATAATAGAAAACCTCTATGTGGACACACACAAAAAAAGTAGAAAATACTGTCTTTTTTTTATAGGTACAAGGCACCACAAATCGAGTACGCCTGAGAGATCCTGTGCTGAGGATCCCCAAGTACAAAAAAGAATTGTAGGGGAATGGAACGATGGAGATCGGGCGACAGTTGCGCCATTACTCTGTTGACACTCCGATTACAAAAGTGAAAGAAAACCTAAGAAAATTGCTAACTCTCGGCTCACTGGCAAGAAGTGCAGCAATTTAGCTCTTGAAAATGCTCTCCGTTCTGTGCTTTGAAGAGGGATGAGGCCCCCCTTTTGTAGTTATTCTTGAGCTGAAATGATGTTATGTGCCCACATGAGGAAACACACTGGTTCTTATGTGGGTGTATAGTCATGCTTTGGGGGCATAGGATGTAGGCACATACGGGCTACGAGATCGTGGATTGGTCGTGGTGTTGACATGGCCGCATGCTTCGATGTACGACTGCTCGTGGAGACTGACGTGGCCGTGTGCTTCGGTGCACGTTTTGATCATAGCTTTGACTGAGTCAGGCTTAGGCGCATAGCTATGTCTCTGGCTATGCGCCCTCCTTTCGGGGGAGCTAGTCCTGGGCGCATGAAGCTTCACTGACTGGGCGCATAGAGCTACTCTGACTGGACGCATGGAGCTACACTGACTAGGCATATGGAGCTATACTGACTGGGCCCATGGAGCTATACTGACTTGGTCGCATGGAGCTATACTGACTTGGGCGCATGGGACTTCATTTGCTGAAAAATTTTCATGCTTCTATAAGACCCCTTCAAAGTTTTCGATACTTGAACAAGTTCGAAATACTTTGAATGAAGCATGGATCGTCTTCTCGCGAGGCAATGGGCGCATAGCACGACTCTCTCCTTGGGCACATAGTATTTGGCCAGCCTGTCAGAGAGATACGACTGTTGAGATTTTCTCGAAATCCGAACTAACAGATTCATCGAAACAGAATTTGAAGCGGTTCATCCTTCATACGTCGTCCACGTCAGCAAGGGACAGTCGTATAGTATGCAGAGAGCCGATCCTTCACGTAGGCACATAGGCTGTAGTGGGCACATAAAACACAATGGGCGCATACAGCAAGTGGGCGCATAGGAAGTGGCCCATGCCTATAAATAGACCCTGGAGGAGAGAGAAAGTTCATTATTCCTTTCCTTTTGAATTTTTCAGAAAACTCTTCATCGTCTTTCTTTGAGAACCATGTCTTCCAAGGCCACCAAGAGATCCGCGAAGGACAAGGGGGCTGCATCGAGTGGCTCTCTTTCTGCGGCAGAGTCCTCGGCAGTCCAGGACCTGATTTTGGGTGAGGGCATGCTTCAAAAAATAAAGTCTCGAGCGTTAATTTGCGACGCTCGGACTTCTTTTCTGCCAGGGCGCTTGCGCCTAAGGGAACATACTTCTGTGAGCATTACTATGCGCCCACAGAAGTCATACGCCAACACTATGGTGTGCTATGTGTCCACGTGTTGCCATATTATGTGCCCTTTAAGCTGTGGCATGTTATGTGCCCCCGTACTGTCCGTGTGTTATGTGCCTATATGTTTTGTCTTGGGCGCATATCCCTTTGGGCACATAGCCTTTTGGGCGCATAGAAGCCCTTAAGAACATATTTTTTTCCTACGGTTTTCTAAGTCTGTCTGTCTTTCTGTCCTTGTAGTGAACATGTTTGTCCCAGAGCTTGGCGACATCCCTTTTGGTTCTGCTTGTTACGTTCTCGAAACGAGCCTTATAACCAACATGATCAACGATGTTCAAGCAAAGATCAGTCATGATCAACCTACAGAGCGGGCGATCGCCATTATTGAACAAGAAAAAACCTTTCTGAAGCAGATGATGAATGACGAGAAGCTCGAAGGGTCGTACTGTTAGAAGAAGCCGTATTTCCTATTTGGAGAAAGTATAGGATTTGAGGACGACGGGACAAAATGTCTGGAAGAGTCTTTGGTAACTACGTTGAATGACCAAAGAATAAGGCTGCCATCAATGAACCGCTAATACTCTCTGTCGGCATTTGCGAATTTAGCTGTACAGAGACAAATGAAATGGGACCTGACTCCTGAATTGCCTGGGGTTGTTTCTGGCAAGATCCAGTTCAACTCTGGCGATCGGAAGAAGGACACATTCAAGTATGTCAAGGGCTCCACATCTTACTCTATGAGGGGGCTACAATCGGGTGTTATACTAAACGATATCCCGACTGATCTTCATCCCTATGCTGCTAATACTCTCTCCAACTTGATGCTATAGAAGAGGGAATCATATCCGAGAGAAAAAATGCGGCTGGAAGGCTGGAGACATCCTGTTTCGTTCTGGAGTGACGTTGCTGAATGGATGCTCTCGACTTATAAAGCCACCCTAAAAGATGTCGGGCTTTTCTATGCTGTCAGGGCCACTCAGTATGGCATCAAGGTTAATTGGCCGATGTTCATCTCCTTGGCAGAGTTGTACAACCATCATACGTGCACCTTCTTTACTCCGGGCGGAAAGATGGGCTTGGCTCTTCATGAGATGCAAGCGGTATCCAAACTTCCCTGGAGGACGGAGCCGTATGCAGAATATGTCCCCAGCGATGCAGAGATCTAAGATTTGGAGAAGGAGAGCTCTGATATGATGAATGTGTACAGAGAGTTACTTTGTCATTTTTATCTGTCACCAGACTACGAAGAAGGGTAAGACCGAGGGGTCGAACCCGCATACGAAGTCTTGGACCAACTACGTTTTCACCAGAGGAGGGGGGAATGACCCAGTCTCCTTTTTATCGCCTAAGCCTTTGACAATTTCTGAGATAGATCGGCTGATGACAAGTCACAGAGTTGCAGATACCGAAGATAGGGACGATCCTGAGGGGAATTCCCTGATTTATCATTTCTTCAGACAAACTGAATTCAAGATGTCAAAAAAGGTGGTGCTTGCCGCTTTCCTGATGATATAGCTTCGTAACTGTATAGTCCCTGGCGGTTCAGGGACTATTGAGAGGATCAGCCGGGGGATGATAATTCCAGCTGTAAGACTGGCCTTTGGACACCGTCTTGTATTGCTTCCTGCGATGGTCTGTGCCATCCAACGGGATTTGCGTCATTTTGTTGCGAATGCAATAACATCCGGGGGTAAGAAGGACTTTGCTAGGACTGAGTTACCCTTCCATTATCTGATAGGGTGGCTGATACTGTACTGTCCCAAATTGATGAATGCTGGGCTGATGACAGATTCTTTTGTGGAAGATATCGCCATTCGGAGGTACAGAGACGCTGATTGGACTATTACAGGGGTGCCTGCTTGCAGGAGGGCTTCGAGTTTTCTGTAAAATTACGAATTCTTCAGAGTATCGCCTCCATCTGGTAGTGGTCGTACGGGAGTCACCCAAGTAGATGAGGGAGCACTCACTACTAGCTGCCCTATTGGAGCATTCCGTTAGCTCCAGTCCATTAGGCCTTTCCATCTGGTACTTAGGAACAGGAACCACGCTTTCCTGGAGCCTTACTTACCAAGCCGCTTTGCACGACAATTCAGCTATAGCCAGCTTCTCTTGGGCAATTCCAGTCCTCATCTCCAGTCGATAGGGAGTCTCATCGACGGGGCACGTGCATGGGGCTACTACAATGCTGGATGTACAGGGGCAGTTTTTACCCTGCTCGAAGATAAACCCGACACTCACATGCTCTTTGCTGCTGCTAAGTTCTATATCCAGGTCAATACCTTTCTTTCTGGCTATGACCGTGAGCATAGTTTTGTATCGGGGACCAAGCTTGCCCCTATCCTTGCTGATATAAGACGAGCACGTGCAATAGGGAGTAGTAGGAAGGAAGGCGTCGCACCCACAATTGAACCAGCTGTAGTGCCGCAACATAGAGTTGTAGTTGAAAAGCCTATCGTTGCAGCGCCTCGGAGGGAGGACACTGAAGAACCTCTTCCTACCATTCCTCACAAGAGGAAGGCTCCCACCGAGCCGGTGCCATGGCCAAAAAGGACGAAGGTGGTTGTTTCCCGGAAGAAGAAGGTTACAGACGTGGGTGCCGGCTCGCCTCCTCCCAGAAGGTCTTATCGGCAGACGGCGATGCAGGCCGTTGCCATTCGGGAGGTAGACCCTTTCCTAGACTCCGTAGCCGCTCTGGTCAAGCCTTTAGAAGTTTTCTCACCTTTGCGTTTGTCCTTCGCACAGGACCCCAAAGTCGCAGCTGAGGTAGGTGCCTCCTCCTCTGAGGAGGTAGAGGTGGTGACAATGTCCCATGCTCGTCCTCGACTGTTGGATGAGGGCGGGTCTTCTTCGGCTGTAAGGCTTGAGCGACGGGGTGAGCAGGGCAAAGGCCCAGACCCTGATGGTGGTCAGAAGATCAGTTTCTCCCACAACATATCTGTGGGAGATATGTCTGCAATAGGAGCTGCGATGAAAGAGCTGGACGAGAACCAAGTCCAATCGGCTCATCCTCATACGGGTACGTTGCCTTTGCGTCTCTCTTCGGGTGAGATCTTTAGACTTTGATTTTGCGTGGTCTTCGTGAGGCTGACCACGTCCGTGTGTTCCCTTGTAGACAAGGGGAAAGAACCCCCCATGAAGATAGTCTCTATCATTGGAAGAGGGACAGAAGTTGTCCTCAGCTCCTCCAAATCTGCTGCTGTGGAGGAAGCTGTTGGTGAGCCGGTATTGGCTATAGTAGGAGAAGTTGAGCATCCCGTTGAAGGAGCTGTTGCTGAATCCGCTCCTGTTCCGGATGAGCTTATGGAAGGAACCAGGCCCGATGCTGACGTTATTCCCCTTGAACAGTCTGGGCCTGCTCCTGGTTTCCCTGAAACTGCCGTTGAAGGCGTAGTCCAGATTGGAGTTGAGCAAGTCAAAGGTACAAAATTACAACTCTTTTGTCTTTTCTCACTCTTTTCGGTTACTGTTGTATGTATTGTTTTCTCTGTCAGGTTCGGCTTCTTGTCAGATGTTCCTTCCTGAAGCAGGAGAGACTTTTCAAGCTTCTTCTCCGACGACCTCCACCGAAGATGAGGAGATAGGCTCAGGAAGTCGTCAGAGCTTCCTACTCGGTACTGAAGGTGAAGCTTCCTGGAGTCTTGAATCGAAACGTTGCCTTCGGCCCTGTGAAGGCTGTCGTCGAATGTCAGGTAGAGGCCCTCGAGAGCATAGCCGATTATGAGGAGCGGGCCAACACTCTGAGGAGAGTTCTGAACGACCTGGAGGGTCAAGTGGCCAGGTTCCGAGACATGAAATAACAGAGTTCGACGTCAATGTTCCGTGCAGAGGACGACGCTTTGATGATAGCTCTTGCGAAGGAGAAGGCTACCTTCCAGGCAAGAAAAGATGCCCTCGTCCAGGAGATTGGCGAGCTGGCTGACCAATATGGCTAGTTCAATGTTGCGAGTGAGGCCCGCGCTGCTTCGAAGAATAGGCTGGCTGTACAAATCACTGAGAAGCACAATCACATTGCACAGATCAGGAACGAGATCGCCCAGCTGGAAGCTGACTTGAGGGTGACGACATCTGAATAAGAGGATTATTT
The DNA here is from genome assembly GCA_029216955.1 of Iris pallida. Taxonomy (NCBI): domain Eukaryota; kingdom Viridiplantae; phylum Streptophyta; class Magnoliopsida; order Asparagales; family Iridaceae; genus Iris; species Iris pallida. The sequence continues at coordinate 13,392,544 of JANAVB010008800.1, read as the reverse complement.
GTCCCAGGCTGCCATGACTGCCACCACTTCTGTCCGTTTAGAAGAACAGCTGGCAAAATTGGAGAAGAAGCATCAGAGTCTGATCCTCTTTGAAGATGAAGCCGCTCGTCAAGAAGAGGCACGACGCTGAGCTGTTGTGAAATCTGAAGCCGAGATTGCAGCTGTGAGGGACAACATCAATCGCCTGTGTATCCCATAGATTTTTATAACCCTTTTTTTGGCCGTCACGGCTCTTGAACCTTTTTTCCGTCTTTTGATAGACGTTTAAGTACAGAATAAAGAATCTTTTCAGAAGTGAATGTGGTTTTGTGAAATATCGATGCTAGAGGTAATGTCGACGTAGCAAGGATATTTCTGGTGGGTATTCCACTGGAGAATTTTTGATGTGGACCTATTATCCGTTTTATATTCGAATGATTCGAATACAAATAATAAGTTGAACGAAGCTGCTAGAAGAGGTAATATGGACGTAATAGCAGAGGATGTTCTATATCTGACCAGAGGTAATATGGACGTGGAAAGATATATAGTATTAGGGAGGAGTGGATAGTTCAGAGGTAGTGTAGACATGACTATTTTTGATGAATGCTTTGCTCAGAGGTTATGTTGACGTGATAAAATATTTGATCATTCCGCTGGGAAAATAATTATCGAAAAACAATTCAGAGGTAGTAGGGACGTGATTTGTTTTCGTCAAACCGAGTTTGGACGGAGTCAAAAAAGGAAATGATTCCACTGGAAAAATATTTAGAGACCTATTATCCAAGGCGTATTCAAGACTCTTAAAATACGGATAATAGTTAGATAGTTTTTTTTCGAATCATATAAACATTGCACTGTACATTTACATGACTGAACATATGTGAATATTATGTAAAAGAGGTTACACATAATATTTCTTCAGGAACTTGCTGTTAATAGGCATCATGAGCAAGTCACCATCAGGCTTGGTTAGCCGGTATGCACCGTTACAATACACTGATTCTATGACGAAAGGACCTTCCCATTTAGGCTAGAATTTTCTTTTTTGTTTTGTGTGTCATGACCATTGGTCTTCTCACTGCTAAGACCAGATCGTTGACTTGAAAGATCCTTTCCTTTACTTTTTTGTTGAAAGCTCTGGAAAGGCGTGCTTGGTATAGCTCAATGCGCTGTTAAGATAACAAGCATTTTTCGTCTAGCGCTTCGAGCTCTTGGAGCCGCAGACGGTAGCTCTCTTAAGTAGTCAGCTCGCTGGCTAGGGCTACCCGAAGGGAAGGAATCTAGATTTCTAGGGGAAGAACTGCTTCGCTCCCATAAACCAGAGAGAATGGCGTACTATCTGTTGGAGTCCAGACTGTTGTGCGATAGGTCCATAGACATTCACCGAGCTTCTCGTTCCAATCGCGCTTGTTTGAAGACATGAACTTCTTGAGAAGTTTTATGATGGTTTTGTTGAAGGCTTCTGCTAGCCCATTAGCCGCTGGATTGTAGGCAGTAGAGGCTACGTTCTGGATTCGATTCTTATCACAGAACCGATAAAATGTATGGCTTGCAAACTGTGGACCATTATCGTGGATGATCCTGCGAGGTAGGCCGAAGTGGTAGATGACGTGATGTTTGATAAAACTGATCACGTTTGACGTCTTCACTTCGGTGAGCGATATAGCTTCTGCCCATTTGGAGAAGTAATCGGTTATAGCTAGGATGAACCGATGTCCTTTGGAGGATGACAGGCTGATCGGTCCTATGACGTCCATGCCCCAGGCTTCAAATGGCCAAGATGCTACCGTCGGGTGTAGAAACTCCAAAGGTTGATGAATAAAATCGACGTGGAACTGGCAATCTCTACACTTCTTCGTATAGTCAACAACATCTGCTATCATTGTGGGCCAGTATTAACACATTCGTTTGAAACGATCTTGTAATTTGGGGCCTGGTTGATGTGCACCACAAACTCTATCGTGAGCCTCCCGGAGTGCATGCTTGGCTTCTGTGTCTGATAAGCATCGTAACAGTACCCCGTCATAAGAGTGTCGGTACAGCATCTTGGTAGCTGTGTCGTAGTAGAATCTGAGGGATCGCCTTTGGATGAATACTACTTCCTTTGGGTCCTCGGGGAGGATTCTATAGACATCGTAGTCTATGAAGGAAAATCTCCAGTCTTTAGCATCGACATTTGTTTTTGCTGCATAACTGTGATAAATATGCAAGGCATCTTTCACACAGAATAGTTCTCGACCAAACACTGTGACGACTGCTTTGTATTGGTAGGAACGGTCAGGGAAGCAGTGAGACCGGCTAAAGCATTTGCTTCTATATTCTGTAGTCAAGGCACGTGCTCGATGAAGAATCTAGCAAAAGTAGATACCAGCTCGATTGTTGCTCTGTGGTAGGATATGAGATCTTCGTGACGAACTTCATAATCCCCTCGGACCTGACTAACTATTATCTTAGAATCACCGTAAGCCTCTAGATAGTCAACTCCCAGTTGCTTCGCCAGTTACAGGTCGATTAATAGGGCATTATATTCGACCACATTGTTGGTGCATGGTTCCACGAGAGAATATACACGGTGTATAACTAGATGATCAGGTGACACGAGCAGGACACCTACTCCAGCCACGATATTCCTTTTGGGTCCTGTTATTGATGCACCGTCAAAGAACATTCGTCAAATGGGGATTTCTTTAGTTGCAGTGTTAGACTCCACTACTTCGTCGGGGATTTCGTCGTAGAGTTTGGACGATTCTGGTACCGGATGAGCTGCTAGAAAATCAGTTAATGTTTGGCCTTTTACTTCCTTCTGAAGAACGAATCTCATATCGTACGGAGTTAACAGCATTGCCCATGTAGATAAATGGGAATTGAGAGAGCCCGGTTTAGTCATGAGTATTCTGAGAGGGTTGACTTTAGATATAATGTGGATAGTCTACCCAGACCCATAGTGGCGTGTCTTCTGGATGGCAAATACTAGTGCAAGGCATTCCTTCTCTACCGGTGTGTATCTGTGCTCGGCACCCACCATTGTGCGACTGAGGTAGTAGATTTCCTGTTCATGGCCGCCTTCGTTCTTCTGAGCTAGTAGGGCGCCAAGGGAATGGTCCATAGCACGGACATATTGTAAGAAGGGCTTTCCCCATTATTGGAGCTACCAATACTGGAGGGCTTGTAAGATACGCCTTGATGTCGTCAAATGCGCGTTGACACTGTTCGGTCCAGACGAAAGATACACCTTTCTCCATGAGCTGAGTGAATGATTGACACCTTCCATAGAGGTTCGAAATAAATCGTCTGATATAGGCTAGCCTTCCTTGTAGTCCACGTAGCTCTTTGATGTTTCTCGGAGGATGCAAGTCGAGAATAGCCTTCACTTTCGTCGGGTTCAGATGTATACCCTTTGAAGTGATGACGAAACCATGGAACTTGCCGCTGGAGACTCCCAGAAAAGACTTAGTTGGATTCATCTTGAGTTGGTGTACACGTATTAGTTCGAACACCGTTATCAAGTCTTGGAGATGGTTGCCCTTGAGACGACTTTTGACTGCGATATCGTCTACGTGGAATTCCATAGTTTTGCACAAATGATCGCAAAAAATTATGTTCATGGCTCGCTGGTATGTTGCCTCTATATTCTTCAATCCAAAGGGCATCACCTTATAACAGTATACCCCTAACGACGTTCAAAAAGATGTGTGCTTCTCGTCGTCGGTGTACATCTTGATCTGGTTGTAGCCTGAGAACCCATCCATAAAGGACATCCGCTCGAAGCCATAAGTATTGTCGATCATTACGTCAGTGATCGGTAGAGGGAACTCGTCTTTCGGGCATGCAGAGTTCAAATCGCGGTAGTCGATATAGACTCAAACTTTTTCATTCTTTTTTATGACTGGAACGATATTGGCAACCCAGTCTGGGTGTTGTTCCTCGCGAATGAATCTACTAGCAATGAGCTTCTTGACTTCATTCTCGATGGCTTTCATGACGTCTGGTCTGAATCGTCGTTGTTGCTGCTTCACTGGCTTAGCTTTAGACAAGATGTTCAGGCGGTACACGACGACTTTAGGGTCCAAGCCTGGCATGTCTTCATTGCTCCATGCGAAGACGTCGATGTATTCTCTTATAAGCTGTATAAGAGATTGGCATTCATCGCCAGATAGGCTTTTGCTGATAAAGATTGGTTTGAAGGATGCTTCATCTCCTAGATTGACTTGGATGACTTCGTCTTCGGTACGTGGTTCCCGTTGTTCAAAATACAGCTCCCACATGGTGTCCATCTTTTGAGCCCATTATTCGAGTTTGATTGATTGGACATCGTCTGTAATTTGGTCGGCGAAAACTATGTTAACGGAAAGAGTTGCTTTGAACATGTCGCCGATGCTGGGGTCTGAGTCCCATAGAAAGGAATCAGAAGAATGAGAACAATGATCTGCTTCATCATTTGATCTTTCAGGAGGGGAGAGATATAGCCCAAACCAACACCGCTTCGTTGATAGTAGTTCTCGAGTTTGCCGGAGGGAGCAAAGTGTCGTATTGGCGACCGTCGCCCTCGTCCGTAATTTAGCCCTTTATTGCTTTTGATGTCATATCCCATATTCTGGATGATATTCTTGGCCTACCAACTATACCGAAAAAGTTATATTTTCCCAGAGTCGTAGTCTGCTTCTGTGTTGTGCTTGGAAGAAGTAGAGTCTGGAACGAACTTTCTCTCACCAATTATACGACCGAAGATGATTAGTTCTTCATCTTTTTTCTGGCTGGAACGATGAAGTAGAGGATATCTTCAGGGTAAACTTTTTTTTGTAGGTGAAGTGTTGTGACCGGCATACAAAGGTATGGTCTTATGCCGTTCTCTAGGGCCTATATCGTATCTATGTAGTGGTTTACAGATTGATAGACATCGGAGTAATTCAAAGATAAATCTTTACTAAGGAAATACACAAGTTCTTCTTCAAAGATAACATCATCTACTGAAGGTACATTATTATGAGTATTAATATACTTATTGAGAGGATCATCATCTGAAAGAGGAGCGACAGTTTTGGCCGAGTTCACAACGTAGGGTAATTCTTCAGGATTGGTGGAACAAGCATCAGTAGGTTCTTCCCAGGGTGTCTTACTGAAAGTGATGGTCAGTGGCTTGACCTTGTCAGGGTTCTTCTTTTTCATCCAGATTGTGAGAGGCTTCAGAGTACTCTTTGGAGTAGTACGTCCTTTGACTCGGATAATCAGGATTGGAGGATGGACTTGCATCAGCTTCATTGTCAGCTTTATTACCGTCATCCTTGGGGGGTTGATATTGGTAAAGTACCGAATCTTCATAGTAAGCTTCGATGCCTTTGAAAGGATCGACATCGACAAACTTTGTCTTCACGACATCGTCGCTATTGACGTACTTGAAGCACTTGTGAAGTGTGAAAGGAATGATTATATTCTCGTGTATCCATGGACGTCCCAACAAGACGTTGTAGGATACATTGGCAACGATCACATAGCAGGAAACCTTCGTTCGGAGATCACCGATCTGGCATTTGAGACGGATCTTGCCCAGCGGATGGCTTCGACCGGCATTGAAAGCCAAGATAGTTGTGTTGGTTGCGGATAGCTTGTGCAGGGGGATTCCCAAAATTTGAAGCAAACTTCTAGGAATGATGCTGAGGGAGGATCCTGGATCGATGTGCATGCGATCCACCATGATCGCCCCGATATACCCTGTATAGTACAGGGGTCTATTATGACGATTATTTTTTAGTAGCATGTCCTCCTATGAGAAGGTGATGTTGGACACCACTTCCATGGTACTATGGGAGTGGGGACAGGAGACAGAATCTTCAGCGGAGGCTTTGACTTCAGCGAGGTAAGAGTCCGTATGTAGTAATACCTCACTTAAGGCCTTCCGCGTTTCTTTGGAGAGTCACAATAGATCGAACAGAGACAACCTGGCAGGTGTATTATCTAGCTGAGCCAGTATTGTTTACAAAAACAAAAGTGTAGAACTTTATTGATACAAACTTTGTAAAAGATTACAAGAATTCTGGGAAAGTACAACTGTAGGAATCCAATCTAGAAGACGATTGCTTTATCCCTTGGACGATGTGAACTTTGAAGATGATAGCCTCTGAAGTTGAAGACAACTCTGGAATTGAAGGCAAAAGCCTCGGAAGAACGCAGCAGCACTTGGGCAAGAACTCCTGGACTCTCTGATATTTTTGAACTTTTTTAAGTCTGATCTCCAATTTATGATCTCTGATCCCCTTAAATGGAGGCTTGAAACTCTATTTATAGAGTTCTGAAAATAACTAATTTTCAGTTATTCTAGATGGCGCAAGCTGGATTGTGCAACAATTGGATTGCGCAACAGTGAACTGCGCAGACAGTTGTTGGATCGTGGTCCAACTGTCTTGGACACATGACAACTTTTGACTGAATTGCGCATGATCGTGTGTAGACGGTTGCCACGTAATGAGCTATTGATGGCATGAGTGCCACGTGTACTTTTGTCAGTTATCAAAATGAAGTATGCCACATAAATTGTGCTGACTTTGAATTGCGTAGATATGGATTGCGCTAATATAGATTGCGCTGGCATGGATTGCGCTGCATGTACAGCTGTCCTCGAGCGCTGTGCGACGCAATAAACGAATAGTCTCCTCGTTCTTCGTGCTGTCAGCTGTCAGAAAAATTTGATTTTGTCAGATAATGATGACATTGCCACGTCAGCCTGTGCAGTTGAAAGTGTGCGCAGTTGAGTGTGCACAAACTGTATGCTGCGCAATCTAATGTCTGCGCAGTTCATTTGAAAGGTTCATTTCTTGATCTTCATAACTTTGTTGATGTGTCCAACTTGATTTTTTAGGACCTACAAGACCCCCTTCAAAGTTTTCGAAAGTTGAATTTATTCAAAATTTTGAAATACTTTGAATTTTGAAATTTAAATCAATTTGCGCATATATTGAGCTGTCTGCACAATCTGAGCGATCAGCCCCATTTTCAGGCGCAATCTGAGGCGGCCGTTTCGTTTTTGAAAACTATAAATATCTCTTCGATTCTCATTTCATTCTTTACTTTGCTTTCTTCGTGCACTTGAGAGAGAAATTTCGAGCTCCTTTCTTCCTTTCTTCTCCGACGATCTCGATGGCTCCCAAGCGTTCCTCCGCCGCTGCCAAGGGCAAAGCCCCCGCCGAGTCTTCGGCTTGGGTTATGCGACGTGCTTCTCGTCACGAGACTGCTCATCCCACACTGCTAGGTAGATAACCTAATCAAAACTTTTTTTAGGGTTTTGATCTCACTGTTCTTCAGAATCCATCTCTTTTTAGAGATGTGATCATACTGTGCTACCCTTTTTAGGGTTCTGGTTTGCACGAATCAGTTCGTTCTTCATTTTTATGAAGGATGACTTTCTGTGCAATCGGTTGAACTGCGCTGACAAAAGTCAGCACAATTTGCTGATTTGTGCGAGACTGCCAGCGCAAACTGATGACTGTTTGTTTGCACAGTCTGATTGTTGCGCAGTCTAGTTTGCGCAATCTGATGTTGCGCATTCTGATGTTTGCGCAAACTGATGATAGCATTCTTGATTTTTCTTTATACTGAATTTTTATTTTCTTTGTCTGATGCAGTTAATACTAGAGAAGATCCAGAATATGAGAACTTCGTAGGGACTCTTTCAGAATCAGAATACAAAGAGGACCTATCCCATGTGCACTATCCACAGTATGATTTGCCAGCTTCCCACCAAGCTATCTTGGTAGCCCAAGATAATGAAACTCTGTTATGTTTGATGAATGGACAACCCCTGGAGTCGGCAGATGCTATTATTCATAAGAAGCCCCTATTTCTGTTTGGCGAGGCTTTTGAGAAGAGCTCTCAGCCGAGACCACGGATGGAGGAACGGATTGTCCATCAAGAAGAAAGGACAATCTCGATACCAGATATCTCCCGCTGCCTCCCCTTATCTCGATATGCTCATGCAAGCTATCCGAAGAAAATGGAATGGAACCTTACACCTTTTCAGGATGCCCGTCCAGAAAAGATTCTTATGAAGAAGGGGCCGAACAAGAAGGACATGTTCTACAGTTCTTCAGAACGATACAGTGTCTTACTTAGAGGTTTGAAGCCCGGTTATATTCTGCCGGAAAATTCTTCTTTGTTATTGCCCGTGAGAGTTCCAATATTCGCGAATGAGTTCGCGAAGGTTGAAGGGAGGTATCCAGATCAGGACCTCAAATTAACTGGACTGGTGAATCCAGATTTTAAGAGATGGAACTGCATAGCAAACTAGATTTTGACCAAGTTTGAAAACAAATTTCAGCAAATCAATTTGTACCAAGCAGTGCATGCCACTGTTTATGGTTTTGCCCCTAATCCGCATCTGTTCTTGGCTTTAGCAGAAAGATACAATTACAGAACAGGGACTTTCATGACTCCTGGCGGAGAGATCGGGTTTGCACTTCGTGAGATGCAGTACATCTCTTACTTGCCAATGGGGGATGTCCCATATGAGGAATTTGTCCCAACTAATGATGAGTTGGACAAACTTCGAAAAGAGAACGCAGACATGGTAGCAGTCTTCGAAGAACTGCTATGTCATTATAAAATCTGTTCTCTGTTTTACAAAAGTGCTACATCAAATACCTGCTATTCCTCAAAATGGTTGCCTTATCTGTTCCTTAACCACATTAAAGAAAAGAAGACCAAGGAACATGATAGATGCTATCCTGACTTCTTTAAACCACTGAGCAGCAGTGACGTGGTGAAGTTGATGGAGTTAAGTGGAGATTTGGATGAAAAGATCAAAGATGATTATCAATGTCATCCTCTAAAGAAAGGAGACACTCTCGAGAGTTATATGAGAGTGGGATATCGATTCATGTCAAAAGAAGCCCAATTAGCAGGATTTCTGACGTACTGGCTCCGTCGGTTCGTCGTCCCTGGATCAAGTGCCGTAGACCGCTTCCATCGTAGTGTTCTTTTTGCTGCCGTTCGATTAGTCTTCGGCTACAAAATGGATCTTTTATCGGCAATGACTTGTAGATTGAACGCCAGTCTTCGCCTGTACGTCGATCTGATGCTGAAGGTTAAGGGTAAAAAAGAATTTCCTCGGTTAGAATTGCCGTATACATATCTATTTGGGTGGTTGCTTCTTCACCATCCTACTTTGATGGACCCCGGCATGGGACCAGTCGACGGCAGCTTTTTGCGAAGATACTCTCATAGTAAGTGGAAATACACTTCTCTGAGATTGTAGATATGCTCTGAACCTGAGCAAAGCATGGAACTTTTGTTGCACTCCTCCTCCCGTCGGATATGAACAAATGCCGACAAATATGATTGACTCGAAGATGCAACCTTTGAACCGCGTAGCTTTTGAGTGGTTGAAAACAATTCGACCGTCCCATTTGGTGTATCGGTTTGAAGAAGAATGCTATTTGGAGCCATATCTTCCCAGTTGATTTGTTCGGCAGTTCGGATATGACCAATTCCATGTAGGTAATGCCATCTCATGCCTACAAGGAAAGGGTTTCTTGATAGATGGAGCCCGAGCTTGGGCTTATTATAACGCTCGAGATACGAAAGTAACGTTCTCGATGCCGGTAAATAGCAATCACGGCCGGATGCTATTTACATACTCAGTATTTTATACATCATCGAACACCTTTGCCGAGAATTTTAATCTTGCAGATAGCTTCGCGTCTTCAACAAGATTGAAGAAGGGAGGAGTCATCATGTTACTCCCAGGAAATGATGAGGTGCATGAGCCAGTAGATGCACCCTTGGAAGCTTCAAGGGACGCTATGTTCCTTGAAGAGGTTAACGCACCACTACGCGTTTCTTTGAAGGTTGCTAAATCTCCAGCCAAGAAGAGAAGGAGAGAGGAGCCTTCCGCTCCGGTAGCAAAGAAGAAACTGATCTTAGATCATTCTTCTGAAAAGATTACTACCAGGTCTCAATCTCGACAGCTGGCCGAGACAATTCAGCAAGAAGAAGCTACCACTCCGACCTCTGTTCAAAAACAAGTCAAGACAATAGATGCAGAGAGTCCTGAGAGACCTCTTCATAGAAGGAAAAGGTTGGTCCGTAGAAGACAAGTTTCGTCTTCAATTGTGATAGACGCTGCAGCGGAAATCACCATGCCCTCTCCAACTCCTGTTTCTGAGACTGGACATAAGACTCCTAGTCCGGAACAGAGGAAGGATATTGAGCAGAGGGAAGAGCTGGACCAGAGAAATGAGGCTGAAGAGCCCAGAGATAATATTGTAGAAGAAGAGCACAATGCCGTACGATCTCCTTTGCCAACAACAGCAGAAATCCATCTTCCTGCCACCCCGGGAACAACTCTTGCTGAAGAAGATCGTTTGATGATCGAAGCTTTATACGACTGTGACTTCGGTTATCAGGAAGAAACTGATCATGATGCTGATGCTGCTAGTGAGGAGATTCCTGAGGACAGCGAGAATGAGGAGAGTACCTCATCAGAAACTGCTGATAAAACACAAGATCCAGAAAAGAATATTGAAACCCAGAGATCCCCTCGAGACACTTTAACTCCTGAAAAAGAGGCCGAAGTGCCGAGATCTCCTGAGAAGATCGCTGATGAAGAGGTGGACGTAGAGAAAACTCCAGTTGCTGCTCCAAAAGGTATTGTAATGAAAATAATCTTCTTTTTTAATAAGTAACTTTGATAGCTAACATCGTTACTTTTATTCATACAGAGCCTGGATCTTCTTCTGCTCCTCCAACTTGCATGGATATAGTACTGGTAACAACAATTGCCAGTAGCAGCCGCCACTTATCTTGTGGCTCTGAAGCAGGGAGTAGCCAGGCCGTAGCGTCTGAAGCTACTTCTGCTCAGTTAAGGTCTGTTCATGTAGATGATAGGCCTGTTACTGGATCCACCTATGGTAAGACTGTTTCACTTTTGATTCTATTTATCAATAGCCAATGACAGATAAAGTGACAGTATTCGATTTTGCAGAGAAACAACCAGGAGGAGCAACCAGCTCCACTTTGGTTCCATTATTCAAAGAACCTGCAGTTCAGATACGAGAAGTCGAGCGTCCTACTGCTTCGTCATCGACAGGAGTAGCTGCGACTCCTGGCGCTCTGGCGACTAATCAGCTTGTTATCCAGTCATTCACCAGATGCTTCTTCGAGTCTTTGGGACCACTGATTAACAGAATGATGGACGAAGAAGATGCTGACTTTTTCATGGTTAGGGGTCCAACCTCTTTCTTGGTGAACGCCATTCGGGAGCAAGGTGATGAGGCTCAAGCCACTTTCCTTGACCATATATTGAATGAGCTGGAAATCTCTATGAAGGGTTATAAAGATCTCAATAAAGGGGAAGTGGAACCCTTGGTGCAGGCAGAGTTCGAACAAATGGCTCAAGCAGCGGTAATTGAAAGAGTGAACCTCCAAAATTTTTTGGATGCTTATACTACAAAAGCTGCTGAATATAATTCTAAGTTAGAATCGGTGATCTCAGCTGCTGAACGGAGAGAGAAGAGAATTGCAGATCTGAGAATGGAGATTGCTCGTCTTGAAGAAGAACTAGAAAATGAAGTTACAGAGCACCAGACAGCGGTCCAACAAATTGATGCTCTTACTCAGGAAAGGAATGAGTATGTAGCAGCACATAATGCTGAAATCACTCGTCGAATGGTCTCTATGCCCATTTTCAATGAAGAATCAGGAATGGAAGAGACCAGGAGGAAAGTGATGGCATCACGTGAAGAACGGTTGCAGACTCTAAAACAACAGATCAATAATCTAATAAAGCCTCCGTCTTAGTAGAAAGAACATTTTATATCTTTTTTAGCACATGTGTTTTTGTAATGTCTCATATTTTGATTAATAAAAGATATTTTGTTATGGCTCTATCATTTATTGCATATCTTGTTCAGATATAAATAATAGAGATAGAAAATATATTCAGAGGTACAGGACATGATATATTTTTGAATTTTGTAGGAAAATAATTATATTCATTATATTTGCTCAGAGATAATATGGACATGACAGAATATAATTTGTCGAATATTATTATTTCAATTGACAACTTAATCGAAAATGACAAGTTGCTGATGTGGATGATGAACGATAATGAATCGTCAAAAAGGTGTGAACGAAATGAATCGTCAAAATGAACGGGTAAACCGTCGAATGGTGGAATGAACGGACAAACCGTCAGATGGAAATGAATGAACGGATGAACCGTCGGATGAATGTGTCGTTTCGTTATTTGGAGAATCTTTGCCTATAAATAGAACAGAAATTTAGCAGAAAGGACCACTTCCACTTTTTCAACATAAAAATGTCGTCTGGAGATGCATCTAAGAAGACTGAACTCGCTCCAAAGGTTGAAGAAGGCGCTGAAGAACGTCCGGCCGAACTGGTTCAGCCAAAGCAGGCAGAGGCAGGCAAAGGTTCGTCTGCACCAAAACCACTGCGAGATATTCTGGACTTCCTGCTTGAACCAGAAAAGACTGAAGAAGAAGAGGCCATGAGGCTGGCTGCTTGCAAGTTTTTCGTGGGTTCTAGCAAGGAGGTTCTCGACTCTTTTGCTGACCGTGTCTTTGAGAAGGACGACAGTGGTCCGCGTCCCAATGTCGAGAAGGATGATAGTGATCTCCCTTAATATCATGTACTAGCATTCATGATGAAATAAAATTTGAATTCATTTATGAACTTGAACTTGTCTGATGATTTACAAGCATTCACATTTATACATAGTACTTTTTAAGGAATTTGCCATTGATAGGCATCATAGCAATTCGACCGTCTAACTCTGAGAGTTGATAGGCTCTATTTGAAAAGACTTTGTTGACAACATAGGGCCCTTCCCACTTTGCGTCAAATTTGCCTTTACTCATATGAGTCATTGTCATAGGACGTCTGACCGTTAGAACAAGTTCTCCTTGTTGGAAGGCTCTGACTTTAACTTTGCGGTTGAAAGTCTTCGAGATGCGAGCTTGGTATAATTCAATGTGCTGTTGAGCCATTAGCCGCTTCTCGTCAAGTGCCTCTAATTCTTGAAGTCGAAGAAGATCGTTGTTCTCTGTAGTGAGTTTATTAGCAATGGCAGTCCTTAAAGAAGGAATTTGAAGTTCCAAAGGAATAACAGCTTCACAACCATACACCAGAGAGAAAGGTGTAAAGCCTGTAGGGTTGCGGACCGTAGTTCGGTAGGCCCAAAGACATTCACCAAGCTTCTCGCTCCAATTCCGTTTGTTAGTGGATACAAACTTCTTGAGGAGCTTGATAATAGTTTTGTTGAAAGCTTCGGCTAATCCATTAGCAGCAGGATTGTAGGCTGTCGAAGCGACATTGTCAATTCAGTGATCATCACAAAATCTTGTAAACTTATGACTGATGAATTGCGGTCCGTTGTCATGGATGATTCGTCGAGGTACACCAAATCGATAAATGACATGGTGTTTGATGAAGTTGATGACACTGCTGGTCTTGACTTCAGCCAAAGGTACATCTTCAGCCTATTTGGAGAAGTAATCGATTATTGCTAAGATGAACCGATGTCCTCTAGAAGAAGGAGGATTGATGGGACCAATGATGTCCATACCCCAAGCTTCGAAAGGCCAGGAATCAGCCGTCGGATGAAGGAACTCCGCTGGTTGATGAAGGAAATCTGCGTGGATTTGACAAGCTCGACATTTCCTTGCATAATCAATGGCGTCAGAAACCATAGAGGGCCAGTAATAACCCATACGTCGGATACGATCCTATAGCTTAGGACCGGGTTGATGTGCTCCACAAACACCGTCGTGAGCCTCTCGTAGTACTTGTTTTGCTTCCTCACCAGCAAGACAGCGCAAGAGTAGGCCGTCATAAGTTCGCCGATAAAGAGTCTTGGTGGTTTGATTGTAGTAGAACCGTAGAGACCACCGATGGATACTCGTAGCCTCCTTGGGATCTTCAGGGAGTATGTCATGAACCACAAAGTCGATGAAGGGAGTTCTCCAATCTTTACTGATAACATTGACTTCAACAAAATTACTGAACTCGATGTTACGATTGTTTTTGACACAAAACAATTCTCGATTAGAGATAACCACCACTTGTTGTCTTCTGATGGGAATGGCTAAGACTGCTGCAAGATTGGCCAAAGCATCTACCTCAGTATTACATGCTCGACGTACATATTCAATGAAGAAAGCTTTGAATGATGTAGCCATGTTGATTGCTGCTTCAAAGTAAGGTACCAGATCTTGATGGCGGACTTCATAAGTTCCTCTAACCTGGTTGACAACCAGCTTAGAGTCGCCATAAACTTCGAGATATTCGATATCCAATTGTTTAGATAATTGAAGACCGATGAATAGAGCATTGTACTCTGCTACATTATTGGAGCAGAATTCATCTAGAGAGTAAGCTCTTTGAATGGTCGGTCCGTCTGGAGAAACGAGGACAACTCCAACTCATGCTACAATGGCACCATTTGGTCCGACCCTGGATGCACCATCGAAGAATAAATGCCAGGTTGGAAATTCTTCAGAGATCATATTGACTTCCAATGTCTCATCTGGAATTTCATCGTAAAGCTTGGATGTTTCTGGTATGGGATGAGCCGCCAAGAAATCTGCCAATGTTTGACCTTTGACAGACTTTTGAGGAACATACACCATGTCATATTGGGCTAGCAAAATGGCCCATGTAGCCAGCCGAGAATTGAGTGTACTAGGCTTTTTCATGAGTACCCGAAGAGGATTAACTCGGGAAATGACATGAATAGTTTGACCAATGATGTAATGCCTTGTCTTTTGAACAGCGAACATAAGAGCTAGACATTCTTTTTCGACTGGACTATAACGGTGTTCAGCACCAATCATAGTACAACTGAGATAGTAGATGGCCTTTTCATGACCTTCTTTATTCTTTTGGGCGAGTAAAGCACCCAACGAATGGTCCATAGCACGGACGTACATTAAGAATGGAATACCTGAGATTGGTGGCACCAAGACTGGTGGGTTCATGAGATATCGTTTGATGTCATCGAATGCTTGTTGACATTCTTCGGTCCAAATGAAAGATATACCCTTCTTCATTAGTTGAGTGAATGGTCTGCAGCATCCAGACAAGTTCGAAATGAATCTCCTGATGTACGCAAGTCGACCTTGGAATCCTCGTAGCTTTTTTAGGTTGCGTGGAGGACGCATCTCTTGAATGGCTTTGATCTTCTCGGGATCCAGTGTATACGGTTAGAGGTAATTAGGAAGCCGAGAAACTTACCACTAGAGACACCCAAGAATGACTTGGTGGGATTCATCTTGAGTTGATGTTGGCACATGAGATTGAAGATGGTTCTTAAATCTTGAATGTGATCTTCTTTCAGACGACTTTTGACAGCGATATCGTTCACATAGCATTCAATAGTCTTGCAAAGATGATCTCGAAAGATGGTACTCATGGCTCGTTAGTATGTTGCACCAGCGTTCTTGAGACCAAACGGTATTATAGTATAGCAATAGCCTCCGCGAGGAGTACGGAAAGAAGTATGATTTTCATCTTCAGGATGCATCCGAATCTGATTGTATCCGGAGAACCCGTCCATAAAAGATATTCTTTCGAACCCGCAGGTGTTGTCAATCATGACGTCCGTGATAGGGAGAGGAAATTCATCTTTTGGACATGCTTCATTTAGATCTCGGAAGTCGATGCAAACTCGAACTTTGCCGGTTTTCTTTAGAACTGGGACAACATTAGCTACCCAATCGGGATGCTGTTCTTATCGAATAAAGCCACAAGCGATGAGCTTCTTGACTTCATCATCGATTGCATCCATCATTTTTGGTTTGAATCGCCATTGTTGTTGTTTGACCGGTTTTGCATTCGGCAGGATATTCAATTTGTGAGTAGCGATTTTGGGATCTAGTCCTGGTATGTCTTCATAACTCCAGGCAAAGACATCAATGTATTCTTTGATAAGAAGAATCAACTCTTGCTTATCTGCTTCTGGAAGATTCTTGCTAATGAATATTGGACGAGGTGACCCGTTTTCTCCTGCATCAATTTGAACTAATTGAGCTTCGGTAGGAGGTTCTCTTTGTTCGAATCGGAGTACCCACTGATTGTCCATCTGTTGAGCCCAAGGATCTGTTTCAGAACTTTCTTCAATGTCTTCGTCATAACCTTCTGGAAGTTCAGCAGAGACCATATTGGAAGATACGACCAGTCGATGAACATCACCAATGCTGGTGTCAGAATTCCATGGTCTGAAATCAGAAGAGTTAGAGCGTTCTTCACTATCAGAGTCAGATACTGCTGGGGATAACATCGAAGGAGAAGCATACCCGAGACCTCTTTTGGTCCTGCTGTAATACATATCCGACTTTCCTTTCGGAACAGTCATACGGACTGGAGTTCGTCTGCCTTTACCGTAATTGAGGCCATTTTTAAAGTCATAACCCATCTTACGGATGATGTCTTATGATTGTTGACTGTAACGACGGAGTTGGAGATGTCATGTATCGTTAAGTTTGCTGTCATCCGTATAGATGACTTGTTGTTCCGGTCCTTTACTAAAATGTATTGGACTTTCACCTTTCTTTCGAGCAGGAACAATACGGTAAGAATCATCTGGATCTTCAAATGAGACTTCTGTTTGAAGAGATTGTACAACTCCCATTGTAAATGATTTGAAGCTATCTAACATATCCAAATAGCATTTAGTATGATAAATAACATCAGTATACTGGAAAGTAGATGATTTTTCATTAATTTGTAAATCTGTATTTACAGCAGGACCTTTAGCCTTAACAGTCTTGGTCAGATTGATTACAACAGGGGGAGAAGAAGGATGTGGAGGAGGCTTGTTACGACGAAGGTCAATAACAAGTGGCTCAGAAGAGGTGAGCTCCCTTTTTTCCTTGTTATGAGTTAAATCAACAACAAGTGGCTCAAAAGAAGTGAGCTGCTTTTTGTCCTTATTACGACGTAAGTCGATAACAAGTGGCTCAGAAGAGGTGAGCTTCCTTTTATCCTGATCGCCATCAACCGATTTTTTCTGAATTGGCAAGTGAATAGCCAGTGGTTTAGAAGACTGAGGATGAGAAACACGCCCTTTGAAAGGTATAATAAGAGTGTCTTTGGGCACTGCTTCTTGGTCTTCTTCAGTATCCATGGCCAATACCACTTTCATAAATTCCTCCTTATACATACGAGCGTCATTGCAGTATGCTTCGACACCTTTGAAAGGATAAAGGTCTGCAACTTTTTTGTGAACTTCTCCTTTGTCATCGATATATTTAAAGCATTGATGAAGAGTTGATGGAACAACATTATGTTCATGGAGGAAGGGTCTTCCCAGAAGAGCGTTATAAGAACAACCATGATTGTCGATGATATAGAAGGTCACCTTTGTGCGAAGATTGCCTATTTAGAGTTTTAAGCGGATCTTGCCCAAAGGTTCACTCCTTCCTTGGTTGAATCCCAAGATAGTGGTGATTGTGTTTGAAAGACTATGCACTGGTATCTTCAATGCGTCCAACATCGTCTTTGGCATGATGCTGAGAGCAGACCCCGGATCTATCAGGATACGATCGACTTTCATCGAATCGACATACCCTGTATAGTAGAGAGGACGATCATGTCTATTATCCTCCAGCAGCATATCATTCTGAGTGAAAGTGATGTTTGGAATCAACTCTAATACGCTATGACAATGACGACAAGAGATCGGTTCTGCTTCCGGCTTCTTGAGAAGAGTTAGGCAAGTTTCAGCCTGCATCAGGGCTTCACTTAGAGTTTCTCGGGTCTCTTTGGAAAGGCGCAAGAGTTCGAAGATTGATAGCCTAGCTGGTGTATTGGCTAGTTGAGCCAATATATCAAAGTTGTACGGCTTTTCAAGTCCTGTAGGAGATAATTTCTTCAGGGGTTTGTCAAAGCGGACTTGTTGCTTGCCTTTGTCAGCAACCACCGACTTGGGAGGCATAGACACTACAACTGGTGAGGATGTGGAAGGAATCTCTTCAGAGGAAGTAGATTGTACTGGAACAGGTTCAGAAGAAGAGGCAGGATTCTCTTGAGTATCAGGATACTCCTTCAAGTAGGCTTTCCTTGATCTGGTGTCTAGCAGAATTTGTTCGTCAACTATGGGGTCAAAAGACACCATGTTGCAAGTCTTTGTCTTGCTTTTGGAGCGGTCTTTCTTCTTAGAAGAAGAGGAAACTTCGAACTCGGAAACAAGATCTGGATGGATCCACATAACTTCGCCATTGTCAAGAGACAAGGGAACAAGACCTTCACTTGGTGGAGGCGGAAGATTCTCAATCTCAAGAGTAGCTTTGGGAATAGGAATGACACCGTGCGATACCATCTGCGGAGGAAAGTCACCAAACTGGACTGAAACCATATTTGCAGTAATAGTCTTCTCGTCTTGCTGCAGAGTGACAACACCAGCATTAACAAGCTCTTGAATTTTACCTTTGAGTACGTAGCATGCTCGAGTAGGGTGTCCAATGAACCTGTGGTAGACACAGTATTTAGGATGATCTGTTTTGCCGACTTTATCAGGTTTCTTTGGGTCTAGGAGTTGAATCTTGTTGCTTTTGAGTAAACAATCAAAGATGCTTGCAGTGTCATTCTCGTCGAAGGAATATTTTACTTTCGGACGAGGTTCCCTCGGTGGAGGTGCAGAAGGAGTAGAAGTGGATGTAGGTGGAGCCACATTGACAGCCAAAGATTCTTTATTATTGTTCAGATTGATGTTCAAAGTCTCTTTTGCTTTGCGGTTGTTCTGGCGATTGCCACCACCTGATGTCTGGTGTTCATCCCGGTCGGGGTTAGACATTTGTACCCCCAATTACTTGAACTTCTCGGCACTCACTTCAGCAACTTTGACATTGACAATGAATGAGGGCCAATCTTGGAACTGGGTCGATCCTGTCCACATACTGATGATAGGCAAAAGATTTGCCTTACAAGTATCAATAGTGACAGCAGCTGGAGTTCCGGAAGGCATCTTCAAGGCTTCACGGAAGAACCGTTCGATAAAACTCTCAGCAGTTTCATTGTGTTTCTGTTTGATTTTGTTGAGAGCCGACATAGTCATGTCGTTGAATCCTTCATAGAATCGTTCCAGGAAGATTTGCTTGAGACCTGAGAAGGAAGTGATACAACCATCGGGCAAACTTCTGTACCAGTCGTATGCTACGCCGGCTAAACAACCGACGAACACTCTGGTAAGAAGAGCGTCATTTGGCTGGAGTTGAACGGTCATTACCTCAAAATGATTGATGAATTGACTAGAAGAAGTGTTGCCATCAAACAAAGAGATCGTTGGAATCTTGTACTTTGGCGGGAACGGGACTTCTTTCCATTCAACTGGATAGGGCTGCTTGATCCCCAATCTTTGCAAGTTGTCTTTCTCTTTGAAAGCTTCAAACTGGGTTCGCAAGAGTTTGACAGCTTCATTGGCGTCTTCAGATGACGAAGAAAGAGAAGGTTGAGTTAGAGTGGTAGGAGGAGGAACAGCATTGTAAGCACTACCCCCAGCTCCTGACTGACTAGGTGTAGTTTAAACTTGTACTTGTACATGAGGCATTTAAGGAGACACTACCCCCAGCCCAGCATTGATAGGTATCGATGATGCTATGATTTCAGGATTAGCAGTAGGTACAGTCGGTGGTGTGGCATATTGTGCCACTATGATAGAATGCATACTAGCAACCATTTCAGCCATGGTTTTTAGCTTGTCTTCTAGTGCAGCGATTCGCTGTTCTTGATTTGCAGAAGTTGAAGCATCTAGATCTTCATTGACAACATAAGATGTCACTTCTCTTGGTACAGTGGAAGATACTGTCTGTTCAGAGCTTTCGCTGTATACATCATAGTCGGAGAAAGAGTCGTCTCCTGATTGAGATGTAGGAAGATAACCCGAAGGACCTTGAAGAAGATTCTTTTGACTGATTGTGTCTCGGCTTCGGGACCGGGTATGTCGAAATACTCCTTCAGAAGATTCTTGAAGTAAATTTAGATACCGCTGGCTTGGTTTACGAGGTTTACATTGCTTAGAGCACCTTCTACTGTCACACCCCGCTCCCGTAGGAGCGATTGTCCTCGCTAAGGCGTGATGCCGCACGAGCCTAGATTGCGCTCGTGCAAGGCGGGTTCCATAACGGCCGATTACAGCGACTGCGACTGGGTCGTCGCACAGAAGTCCCGTGCAGAGACATTGATTTATAGCAGCGGAATTTTAAGAAGAACACATGAACACAAGTCATTCAAAAGAATCTCTTTTATTGATATTGAGTACAAGATTACATTTGTGGGCGCAAGGCCAATTACAAGTCTCTCAGGCTCACTTTTCACTCATGTTACAAGTCACTCTGCTCTCTCTCATCTCTCGATACAATACTTGAATCCAGCGGAAGCTTCGGAAGGCGATGTCCATACATTATGTCCTGTATAAGTCTTCAATCACCGCGGCCGCAAGCTTCGAATCGCCAAGAAACTCCGTGCCTCGACGCATCCAAGCGAGCTCCGTGCCACGAGCTTCTACCTGTGCCTGCACATGAAACACTGTGTGGGTGTCAGTACCACTGTACTGGTGGAGTGAGCTTCTCGCCCACCCATACAAAACCTACACGTTTCATTTTTACTTTGTGCAACATAAATCCTTTCGATTGTCTTTCTAGTCTTGCCTTAGGATCAGTTTTAGGACCGGCGCCTTAGCGCAACTTGTGTATCGGAACCATCCCGTGCTAGCAATGTCAACGTTAACTCATACTTTGTCTCTAGACCACTCCTCGTGCCAACAACGTTACCTATCAAGTCGTGTTTGCCTTACGGCCATAATCAGAGACGCAACTACACGAAGGACTCCATTTCCTTGCCTCTAGACCTTTCTCGTGCTTGCATTGTCGACGCACCGACTTATACTTGTCTTTTGTGCCAAACTCTGGGACGTAACGACTCGGTCGTGCCATAACTCGATTCGTGCTTCAATATCTCCGAGGGAGTGCCTCCTTGCTTAGTCTCGCCAACACTTGTGTTGTGACAACGCGGCCGTGCCTCATATTTTGAGGCCGAGCCCAATAACTCGACATAACTTCATACAACTAGCCCTACGGCCCTTTTTGACTTAACTCGCAACTTAACACTCGATGCCACATCTCGTGCCGAAGCACGTCGCCTTCGCTGTAGCCAAATCTTAGGCTCCGACATTGTGTCTATTTAACTCATACATATTCAACTCAAACCACCGTCACACACACGGATTGTCGCCCGTGCCGACACCAAACTTACCATGTTAGTTGAAAACAATTATTATTAAGTGTTTGTTATGGGATTGGCCTAACCAGCCGCCTTGGACGTAGCCTGGCAGTACGGGACCCTTTCAACGCAGGTAGCGAGCCCCGATGAAAGTCCCCGCCTTACCGATCGCCTAACCAGCGTTGCCTATTACCCAGCTCGGCTACAACTTGTTTCTTCCTAGGCCGAGACGGTCCCGTGGCCCCGGAATTCCGCTCGAAGAAACCACCCCTTGTCGACAAGTGTCCAAGTTCATAAGGGTTACATGGAGTGTTTTAGGATACAGTTTGGGCTTGTTATGTGATCAATTCATTTACTTGGTTGTTTTAACTCTTTCCCTTTTTCATACTTCCTTTGCAGAGCCCCTAACCAGGGTTGCCTCGGCGACTAACCATCGCTTAGACTTAACGTTCTTTGAACTCAGGGAACGGCTACTGCATAGCCTTCCAATTTAACTTGAACATAACGTGTTTCCTTAAGTATCGACCGACTGTGGCTAACTTTCCACTGAACCAACCGTGGCTCGTGCCTCTAAACCGACTCGTGTTCTATGCAACGCTGTCGCCCAAGTCATACTTCATATGACGGGCCTTGGGGTCGTGGGACTATTTAACTTGACAACCGCAGAATGAGCGGGACAGCACGTAGAATAACTTAGGTCGACCGGCATAACTTTGCCTAACTCACACAAGCCTACAACTTAGCCCAAGGGACGAGCAAAGGCTATGCCAAGCCTTGCGGGACCGGACCGTACATGCTTTAGCAAGCATTTGTGCGGGCGACGCCTATGACTTAGGCTAACTCTCAACTTTTGCACCGAAGACCAACTTTCCTTCTCCCAAGCCACGGGACGAAGGACTGAGTGTCATTTTCAAAGCACGCCGTGCACCAACTCTAAGTCGACCGTGGGACGTTTTCCATGTTCTAACTCATTTTGACCCGTCGGGATTATTCCCTTAGCTATGTGGATGCGTAGCTTTTATTATCATGCCTAACTTGTGCAAGTTGAAAACATGATTTATTATGTGAAGGCAAAGATGAGGAGAGTTCACCGAAACTACCCCACCTGAGCGATGTCTCCGAGCAAGCCGTTGCAAGGCTAAGGCCGAACGCCGTCGGCGTTTCGATTCCTCCGATTGACTTTGCGGGACGGGGCACTACATCATACACCACTCAGAACAAGTCTCGTCCTCGAGACTATCCTGAAGGCAGGTCATCCTACCATTTCTATGGCCAAGACTTAATCGTACGCATTTCGTCTACGCGTTCCTTCGATTCCGAGCCACGCTCGCACTAGTATCAATCTTTTCCTTTAACGCGATTTCAAGGTCTCGACACACTCCCATCCTTCAAGCCTTGCTTGAACTCGATGTATCACTTGGCTGGATCCTGCGTGCATTCCAAGCGTCCCCAAAATACATGCATTCAGCCAAGCCGCATGATAGAAAATTTGTCATTCTCACTCGAATCGCATCGTGCACATACCCAAGCGTCCCTGAATATATGCATGTCAGCCGAGTCTCGTGAGCAGGGTTTCCTATATTCGTGGTTCGCACCATCTATCCATTCCAATCCTCAAGATCAATCCTTCGGTTTGCTAACACTTGAAACAGGGCGTCTCGCCTAACCGCTAGGCCATTTCTTTTCGAGGCTAAGTCAATGTCAGGATTGGAATCATAGTTCCCCAACAATAATGCCAACACTGACCCCAATCCTAGGGTCAAACCAAAGTCGGTAGTACGGGTTTTCTACCCAAGCTCGCGTCACTCAGATTCTAAACATCAAGCACGATCACCTATTCGTATTACTGCACGCGTTGCGTATATTCGAATCCCTTCAATTCTCTAAATTCTAACCAATTCATGTATTCGATCACGAGGTCGTCTTGCTCGACAATACGTTGCGCCCCAATCTCACGCGAGTCCGATTATCTACGGCGGTTCGTGAATCACCACGCAACGCTCCCGCGGAATAATCATTCTCATCGGGGCGTAACTCTTGTTTGAGTTTAGACTCATTCATTCTCGATACGCGGATTGGGCCTATTCAATCCTCAAGTTTAATCGACAAGCACACCAATTCAATCTCGAGTCTATCTTCGTGTCAAACCATAAGTCGAAGCACACATTGTCGCACCGTGTAAGTTCGACCACTCCCGCTGTATGAATCACCATACCAGCGCTCACGCAGAGTGATCGCCCTAATCGGCGTGACGCATGTGCGAGGCTGGAGTAGCGCTCGCATAAGACAAGAACGTCAACGTTGTGGTTATCGACGAAGCAAATCTAAACATTCCATTTTTCATCCACCCGAAGTTCGATAGTTCGATCGTCATTCGTTCATCTTAGAAAATCCTCGAGCCAAGTCTATTGTTTTCTCGACACACATTTTAACATCTCGATTATAACATCCATCGAAACAATGACATCTGCACGATCGTCATTTGCCGAGCCAGAGTACCCCCGAGTTATCGCATATCGATCTTTGATACGCCTCAATACCATCGACGACATGCGTAACCTGACGATCTTCCTTCGCAACCAATTTCGAGTCGTGCGACTGATGCTATTGTCCGAACTGGATATACCACCATTCCTCGATATTCAAGATCAAGTTCGATCGCCATTCCTTAAGCTCGTTTCAAGATCATCGTTCAAAACTCAAGTCACATTTCAGTTGCATCAATCCAAAGTCGTACGCGCGATCCTCTATGTTTCCTCGATCAAGACCATTCATTTTCATTTATCGTTCCAAATCGTTTTCTAACTCGCGTTGCTCATTCACAAGTTGTCCGAACGAGATACTCGTTCGGGACATTCGAAGTCACGACCAACTAGGCGTGACGCATTCTAAAGCTTTTGCGCGATCGCATCGTCTCGTCGACATACTCGTAATCCTCAATATTCACTCGAACAATTTCCAAGTCAAACGATACACCACTCGGATTCGAGCCATTCGACTAGTCGTCGACACTCATTCTTATTCTTCTCCGAACCTATCGCATACACCACTCGAATTCAAGCCATACGATCTAGTCCTCAATCACATTCGCGTCATTCGCTAAGACTTCCTTCAGATTCGTTCGACGAATCGCTAACGTAGTCGCTCGCGTCGTATCAACGCACTAAGTCGTTCACACTATTTCCTCGAAATCCAAATCAATCTTCCGTGTACGCCTAAGCGTTAGTCCGATAGCGTTCCTATCGATAGACACTCTAAGTGCATCTCCGTTCCCGACCGAACGATACTTAATATCGCTCGCGACTCGTTTGCACCAAGGGTCGAGGTGCGCGATGCGCAACACAACTTAGCCAAAAGGCCGTGTGCATAGCCATTCCTGTGCGGACTATATTCCGAGTTTGCACGCTCAATTGCTAGGGTCGACGTTGGACTAATTAGGCATGCACGCGACTTGCTAAGGTCAACGTAGGACTATTCGGGCACACGTGCGACTTTGCTAACATTAGCACATATTTTCTATCGAGTCAAGTTTGCAACGTTCGGCACACAAAGGCCCTATCGACGTATTTGGCAACGGCCTACCGATGCGTTAGATTGAACGCTTGTACGAGCTTTCGAAAATATTTAGACTTATTGTATGGACATGCCGAGGGACATTTGAGAGAGAGCGCACCAACGATAACAACTTGCGGAAGCAACAAAGTTTTGCGGAAACATCGAAGTTAAAGAATTCAATCGACGGTCCAAGGACGTGAAGCCGTGCTCTGATACCACTATGTCACGCCCCGCTCCCGTAGGAGCGATCGTCCTCGCTAAGGCGTGATGCCGCACGAGCCTAGATTGCGCTCGTGCAAGGCGGGTTCCATAACGGCCGATTACAGCGGCTGCGACTGGGTCGTCGCACAGAAGTCCCGTACAGAGACATTGATTTATAGCAGCAGAATTTTAAGAAGAACACATGAACACAAGTCATTCAAAAGAATCTCTTTTATTGATATTGAGTACAAGATTACATTTGTGGGCGCAAGGCCAATTACAAGTCTCTCAGGCTCACTTTTCACTCATGTTACAAGTCACTCTGCTCTCTCTCATCTCTCGATACAATACTTGAATCCAGCGGAAGCTTCGGAAGGCGATGTCCATACATTATGTCCTGTATAAGTCTTCAATCACCGCGGCCGCAAGCTTCGAATCGCCAAGAAACTCCGTGCCTCGACGCATCCAAGCGAGCTCCGCGCCACAAGCTTCTACCTGTGCCTGCACATGAAACACTGTGTGGGTGTCAGTACCACTGTACTGGTGGAGTGAGCTTCTCGCCCACCCATACAAAACCTACATGTTTCATTTTTACTTTGTGCAACATAAATCCTTTCGATTGTCTTTCTAGTCTTGCCTTAGGATCAGTTTTAGGACCGGCGCCTTAGCGCAACTTGTGTATCGGAACCATCCCGTGCTAGCAATGTCAACGTTAACTCATACTTTGTCTCTAGACCACTCCTCGTGCCAACAACGTTACCTATCAAGTCGTGTTTGCCTTACGGCCATAATCAGAGACGCAACTACACGAAGGACTCCATTTCCTTGCCTCTAGACCTTTCTCGTGCTTGCATTGTCGACGCACCGACTTATACTTGTCTTTTGTGCCAAACTTTGGGACGTAACGACTCGGTCGTGCCATAACTCGATTCGTGCTTCAATATCTCCGAGGGAGTGCCTCCTTGCTTAGTCTCGCCAACACTTGTGTTGTGACAACGCGGCCGTGCCTCATATTTCGAGGCCGAGCCCAATAACTCGACATAACTTCATACAACTAGCCCTACGGCCCTTTTTGACTTAACTCGCAACTTAACACTCGATGCCACATCTCGTGCCGAAGCACGTCGCCTTCGCTGTAGCCAAATCTTAGGCTCCGACATTGTGTCTATTTAACTCATACATATTCAACTCAAACCACCGTCACACACACGGATTGTCGCCCGTGCCGACACCAAACTTACCATGTTAGTTGAAAACAATTATTATTAAGTGTTTGTTATGGGATTGGCCTAACCAGCCGCCTTGGACGTAGCCTGGCAGTACGGGACCCTTTCAACGCAGGTAGCGAGCCCCGATGAAAGTCCCCGCCTTACCGATCGCCTAACCAGCGTTGCCTATTACCCAGCTCGGCTACAACTTGTTTCTTCCTAGGCCAAGACGGTCCCGTGGCCCCGGAATTCCGCTCGAAGAAACCACCCCTTGTCGACAAGTGTCCAAGTTCATAAGGGTTACATGGAGTGTTTTAGGATACAGTTTGGGCTTGTTATGTGATCAATTCATTTACTTGGTTGTTTTAACTCTTTTCCTTTTTCATACTTCCTTTGCAGAGCCCCTAACCAGGGTTGCCTCGGCGACTAACCATCGCTTAGACTTAACGTTCTTTGAACTCAGGGAACGGCTACTGCATAGCCTTCTAATTTAACTTGAACATAACGTGTTTCCTTAAGTATCGACCGACTGTGGCTAACTTTCCACTGAACCAACCGTGGCTCGTGCCTTTAAACCGACTCGTGTTCTATGCAACGCTGTCGCCCAAGTCATACTTCATATGACGGGCCTTGGGGTCGTGGGACTATTTAACTTGACAACCGCAGAATGAGCGGGACAGCACGTAGAATAACTTAGGTCGACCGGCATAACTTTGCCTAACTCACACAAGCCTACAACTTAGCCCAAGGGACGAGCAAAGGCTATGCCAAGCCTTGCGGGACCGGACCGTACATGCTTTAGCAAGCATTTGTGCGGGCGACGCCTATGACTTAGGCTAACTCTCAACTTTTGCACCGAAGACCAACTTTCCTTCTCCCAAGCCACGGGACGAAGGACTGAGTGTCATTTTCAAAGCACACCGTGCACCAACTCTAAGCCGACCGTGGGACGTTTTCCATGTTCTAACTCATTTTGACCCGTCGGGATTATTCCCTTAGCTATGTGGATGCGTAGCTTTTATTATCATGCCTAACTTGTGCAAGTTGAAAACACGATTTATTATGTGAAGGCAAAGATGAGGAGAGTTCACCGAAACTACCCCACCTGAGCGATGTCTCCGAGCAAGCCGTTGCAAGGCTAAGGCCGAACGCCGTCGGCGTTTCGATTCCTCCGATTGACTTTGCGGGATGGGGCACTACATCTACCCCCAGTGTCTTGGGAAGTCATGTTGACAGAAGCATACAAGACTTCATCTTCCTCTGACACTACTTCAGAGTTTGCAAAAGTCAGACGATCAAAGACAGATCTTTTTGTTGTTTGACAACAACATTGGATGATGACTTTGTGGTTGCAATGATGATCAGATGGTTGAACTGGAGGTGTTGAGACGTTGTCTCATTTTTGTCTAAGATGCTCTCGGAGATCGGGAACAACAGCAGGACGAGAAAAACTCTGAGGGATCTGTTCTTTGATAATGTTCGGAACATGATTTCGATTCTTCAACTGTTTAGTCCCTTGAGTGTACTGGGAAGTACTCACTTCATTGGCATAAGTGTCAGGATTTTTGACCCTGGGAGTCTGTCTTTGATATTTGATCTTCGGCATTGGCTGTTTGCGTTTCGCTGAAGTAGGCCTGTTGAGATAAGTCCTTAGATCTGCAAACTCACCCCCAGGGGTTTCTGTTTGAGATACCAACAATTTTCCTTATTTTGAACGGGATATCTTGAGAGTTGGGCATTTTCCTTTGTTTTGTGAAGAAGGGTTAGCTAAAGAGCGTTTTCCTCTATTGTCTTTCAAGTCATGGGACAAGGAAGTTTGAGAAAAGACCAACGGGCCTTTTCTTTTGTTTTGAAGAAGAAGAGAAATAGCAAAAGGACTACCCCCAATGGATTGCTTCGTAGCAACAGTGTGTTTGGGAGGAGGAACAAAGCTTTTCTTTTTGTTATGAGAAGAAGAGAGTTTAGCCAAAAGGCTGTCACTCTTGGATTGTGCAGGCATAATTTGTGCACGTGTGTATGGCGCACTGGTTCTGGCCACAGAGACTGTGGTTTGCGCATCAGAAGTTCTTGCCACAGAGTGCCTAGGGTGGACTCTGGTTGCTGGAGGGTTGGTTTGCGCAGGGAGATTGGCAGCCAACTGCGCCAGAGGCATAGGAGTCTTGTACTTAGCCAAGGCAGCATATGAAGTATTATGTATACTGGCAACAGCAGATTGTGCAGCATTAATTGAGACAGATTGTGCAGCAGGCTTGATGACAGAAGCTTTGGACTGCACAGCAGTCTTGCTGGCAGACTGCACAGAAGTCTTGCTGGCAGCATCAATAGACTGTGCAGCAGTCTTTGGGACCCACACTGGGCGCACTTTGCTTGTGGCAGAAGTGGTTGCAGTGCGAGGAGTGGTCTTGGAGTTGATCATAGCCTCATAGGCTGTCTGGTTGATCTTCACAACCAGTGTCTTCTGCGTCTTTCCGATAGACGCTACGTCACATTGAGTTGTCACTTCCTCGTCGGAGGAGAAAGTCGTCCCCAGCAGAGTCGCCATTTTGTTTGCAAAAACAAAAGTGTAGAACTTTATTGATACAAACTTTGTAAAAGATTACAAGAATTCTGGGAAAGTATAACTGTAGGAATCCAATTTAGAAGACGATTGCTTTATCCCTTGGACGATGTGAACTTTGAAGACGATAGCCTCTGAAGTTGAAGACAACTCTGGAATTGAAGGCAAAAGCCTCGGAAGAACGCAGCAGCACTTGGGCAAGAACTCCTGGACTCTCTGATATTTCTGAACTTTTTTAAGTCTGATCTCCAATTTATGATCTCTGATCCCCTTAAATGGAGACTTGAAACTCTATTTATAGAGTTCTGGAAATAACTAATTTTTAGTTATTCTAGATGGCGCAAGCTAGATTGCGCAACAATTGGATTGCGCAACAGTGAACTGCGCAGGCAGTTGTTGGATCATGGTCCAACTGTCTTGGACACATGGCAACTTTTGACTGAATTGTGCATGATCGTGTTTAGACGGTTGCCACGTAATGAGCTATTGATGGCATGAGTGCCACGTGTACTTTTGTCAGTTGTCAAAATGAAGTGCGCCACATAAATTGTGCTGACTTTAAATTGTGCAGATATGGATTGCGCTAATATAGATTGCACTGGCATGGATTACGCTGCATGTACAGCTGTCCTCGAGCGCTGTGCGACGCAATAAATAAACAGTCTCCTCGTTCTTCGTGCTGTCAGCTGTCAGAAAGATTTAATTTTGTCAGATAATGATGACATTGCCACGTCAGCCTGCGCAGTTGAAAGTATGCGCAGTTGAGTGTGTGCAAACTGTATGATGCGCAATCTAATGTCTGCACAGTTCATTTGAAAGGTTCATTTCTTTATCTTCATAACTTTGTTGATGTATGCAACTTGATTTTTTAGGACCTACAAGTATGTCAAAGTTGTAGGTCCGATCCATGCCTTCGGGGGCTGGCGCCTTTAGAGATTTGTCAAACCGCGTCTCCTTCTGCTTGGATTTGTCTGTGGTTTGAGGCTTGGACGGGCCAGCTTCTGAGCTTGTGGGGGCAGCAGGAGCTTGAGGAGGTACTGCTTCTTCTTGTGCGGGATCGTACGTCCGAAGATAAGTCTTTCCTGATCGTGTTTCGCCAGATAGAACCATGTAGATGGGGGAGGATACCATATGGCATGGCTTGAATTTCTTGCCCCTTCTTGCTTTGGGAGGCGCTACCCCCTGCGTCACTTCTTGGACAAGGTCCGAGTGGACCCACATGATCTCACCACGTTCAGTTGTGAGTGGAACCAAAGTCGAGTTACGAGCTGGTGGTAGGTTGACGACTTCCATCATCACCTTGGGGATCGAGACCACGTCGTCTGGGACTTCTGTAGGAGGAAAGTTGCCAAACTGAAGAGAGATCATGTTAGCATATACGACCTTGTCTTCAACTTCGAGGTTGATCACTTGGCTATCGATAAGCTGTTGTATCTTCTTCTTCAGGACGATGCAGTCCTTGGTGGAGTGATGCACATACTGATGATAGAGACAGTACTTGGGATCATTGAGTTATCTTGCCTCTGCAGGACGTCGTGGTGGAGGCAATGTCAGCTAATTACCCTTCGTCAATGTGTGGAAGATGGTAATTACATCGTCTTCATCGAAGGAGATGGTCTCCTTAGGCCTGTTGGAGGAGCCCTGAGAATTGGAAGCTCCTTTGGATGTGTCGACTTTTAGGACTTCTTTCCCTTTACCCCTACGAACAGGGATAGTTTAAGGATGCTTGCCCTTGTTTTCGGATTTGGGTCTTTCAACCCCAGTAGTTCCAAGTTAGGAACGTCGTTTTCAGCAGAATCAGCGGCCCCAATGAAAGCGGGCCATGTATCATATTTATGTACATCCAGACAAAACTTTACTGTAGGAAGGAAGTTATGTCGATAAGTATCCATAAGTTCTGAGTCTGGTATGCCGAATGGCATCTTCAGTGCTAGCCGCCTGAAGCGTTCGATGAAGGCGATGACATACTCAGTCCTTCTTTGCTTAGTCTCAATGAGTGTGGACATGCTAACATGTATGCCGCTCTCGTAAAACCTGTTGAGGAACAACCTCTCCAAGTCTTTGAATGAATTGATACACCCGTCAGGCAGACTGCAGAACCATTCGAAGGCTACCCCCTGCAAGGTGCTAATAAACAACTTCGACAGGAACGGATCATCTCTAGGCAAGTGCAGAGTCTGTGTGTTAAAGTACGTCATGTGCTGACGAAGAGAAGTCAACCCGTCAAATGAGTTCAGCGTCAGCGACTTATAGTTAGGAGGACAAGTTGCGTTCTCCCACTCAGAGAGATATGGTTGAGATATTCCCATCTTCTGAAGCTCATCTTTGTGCGAGATGGTATCGAGGCGAGTGACCAAGGAATCAATTGTATTATGTTGATTGAGCAGGTGTTGGAAAACGGCTATTGAACGGTTGTCAGGCGTTGTTGGCAAAGGACCACCCCTGGCATTCACAAGATTTGAAGGAGGTGCAACAGAATGATACTCTTTTTATAGTGAAGGAGGGTTGTTGCTGTGAGCCGGACTAGCGTGGGCCGAGACGTTTTGCTGAGGTAGAGGAACATCCCCAGCAGCTTGAACTGCCATGATGCTGGTAAGCATATCCGTGATCTTGACGAATGTTGTTTCAAGACCCTCTAGTCATTTGCTAGTCTGATCACTGGCTTCTTCAGGTCTCTCTCCGTCCGTCATGTATATAGATAGCATACGAGGATGAACAAAGGAAGCAGTACAACTGGTGCTGATACTGTCTGTCTCCGACTGGATAAGTCCATCTTCAGGTAGAGGATGTAGATAGTCGCCATCGGATTCGGAGGGATCATCGTCCTTTGGAAGGCTACCCCCAGTGTGGGGGTCATCTGCTTCAGATTCTGAGGGAATGCCACCCCCGGCTTGTGAATCTTCATCGTCCATACGGAATCTTACCTTTGATCAAGTGCCCATATAGACTCCTTCGGATATGACAGCTTGTTGGCCATCTGTTGGTAGACTTCTCCTTCTTCTTCTCGCAGAGCTAGGAGAGAAAGTTGGGTTCGTAGTCCACCGTCTTTGATTGGAGCTTCCGTAAGGGAGACCCCATGAAGCCATGTTGGATGAAACACATAGTGGCTTCTCGTCGTCCGAGAAGTGCAGCCATCGAAACACGGACTTTCTCTGAGGCACTCTTGTTGCTTTGGAGCAACAACAGTTGATAATAATACTGGTGTACGGAAGTGCACTATGAATTTTTATGTTCTTCTTCGCTTTACACTTATGATTTATCATGCCGCACAAGTCAGTGGAATGGAGTTTTGCCTTACAACCCATGTTACATGCATCGCCGAGCTTTGCATGCGGGTTCATAAGGAGATTAGGCACATCCAGACTTAGTTCATGTGTAGGGACAACCCCCACACCTAAGTTCTGTGATGTCCTTGAAGACAGCCCCGTGCTATACGTGTTGGGGCCTGTCTTTTTGTTATGGGCGCATAGGCCTTGGAGACTGGCCTTGGGCGCATGCTCCTTGACAGCATGTTTGAGCCTCCTTGATGTGGGCGCATAGTATGGATCCAGAGAGCCTGGGCGCATAGCCTTGGGTGCATGGCTTTGGATGCGCAACCTGCTGAAGACAGAAGTGTTCTGGTTTGGGCTATACGCCCAAACACTCCCTTGGGTGCATGGCCTTGGGCGCATGCCTGGTGGAGCAGCACAGTTTTCTTCCAATTTGGCCTCCTTCTTCTGTGAGCCTCGTCGGGTTCGGCCAGAGTGTCGTACACCCCGATTCTTGGCATCGTAGTATTTTTCTTTGCCAAGTCTCGGGCGTTGAACACCCTATTATTGGTTGTGCAGGAAAGAAGTCATTGGGCTAGTAGAGCCCAGAACGGTGTGAGCCTTCTCCATTTGGGGAACTTCTGTGGCAGATTCATGCACCCATGTCAAAGAGTCCTCCAGCTGTATATCTGCTATGACACTAGCAGGATTTGCACAGCAAGACTTCGGAAGCCAAGTCTTGCGAGACTTGTTTGGGTTCGCTGATTTTGAGGGAGTAGAGCCGTCCCTCGAGAGCATCTCTTCGAACGTCTGCTGATCGAACTTTACGATCAGCATCTTCTGAGTACTCTATACTTTGTCGGTATCAGATTGTATCACCACTTCTCGTCAGAGGGAAAGGTAGTCCCCACCAGAGTCGTTATTTTTGTGTACACACACAAAAAAGAAGAAGAAAATACTATCTTTTTTTATTGGCGCAAGGCACCACAAATCGAGTACGCCTGAGAGATCCTGCGCTGAGGATCCCCGAGTAGAAAAAGAATTCTGGGGAATGGAACGATGGAGATCGAGCGACAGTTGCTCCTTTACTCCGTTGATACTTCGATTACAAAAGTGAAAGAAAACCTAAAAAAATTGCTAACTCTCGGCTCACTAGCAAGATGTGCAGCAATTTGGCTCTTGAAAATGCTCTTCGTTCTGTGTTTTGAAGAGGGATGAGGCCCCTCTTGAGCTGGAATGACGTTATACGCCCACATGAGAAAACATAATGGTTCTTATGTGGGCGCATAGGATGTAGGCGCATATAGGCTGCGAGATCGTGGGTTGGTCGTGGTATTTACGTGGCCGCATGCTTCGGTGCACGACTGCTCGTGGAGACTGACGTGGCCGTACGCTACGGTGCACATTTTAATCATGGCTTTGACTGGGTCAGGCTTGGGCGCATAGCCATGTCTCAGGCTATGCGCCCTCCTTTCGAGGGAGCTAGTCCTGGGCGCATGAAGCTTTACTGACTGGGCGCATGGAGCTACTTTGACTGGGCACATGGAGCTACACTGACTGGGCGCATGAAGCTACACTGACTGGGCACGTGGAGCTATACTGACTTGGGTGCATGGAGCTAGACTGACTTGGGCGCATGGGGCTTCATTTGCTGAAAAATTTTCATGCTTCTACACTCTATAACCGCTAAGTCAAACTAGCATGCAATCCTATTAGCGGTTAACCCTATCGCACGGCTTATACGTACTGGTGGCCAGCCAATCATGTACGCCCATGTTCTACATGCGACACACAACTTCGTGGTACAATATGTCAAGGCCAATGAATACAACACACAAGGTGGTCCCTTAAATCTAGGTTTAATGTGTAAAAAAATAATACATAGCAGGAAATATAACTGAACAGTAAGTTCTAACAAGTTATGCCGTATATCACAGTTTATTTTGCTTAAAGAAAGTAATGAATAATGCATGAAATATGAGCTAAAATAAATAAACAGCAAATGACAAGGTGTCTTGTCTGGTATTGACGCCTAGTGTGCTGCGATGATCAATGTGGCACGAACTGCGACTTCGGGTAACCACTACACAAGGTGACCTCTGATGGTGGCACGGACAGTTCCATAGGGTCCAGGATAATCAAAATAGTTAGGGTCGATATGAGGATGTACAAAATTGGCGAGGAAATAGGAAAGGGGAATTTAGTCATGGGCGTGATGAAGATCGAGAAAATTTGAGAGAATAATACATATACTATTTTAGGAAATGTATTTTAATATTTTAAAACAACTCAAGTTTGTCAAAATAAAATTTTATAGAGAAAACTATATCTCATTAGTTAGATAAATATTTAAAAAATACTAGAAATTATTGTATAAGTTGGTAGCTACTTTTATTAGTAAAAATACCTTTAGAAATATTAAATCTAAAAAAGTGATTTAGGGCTAAAACATACTCATTATAATAGGAATATGTAATTATATATATTAGGGTTTGAAAACTGAATTTTTTTAAATAAAGTTTTTCAACAAAGCTGTATTTAAAATTTCCATAAAACAATATATTGGTATTTATCACAAGTATTTATATATATATATATATATATATATATATATATATATATATATATATATATATATATATATATATATATATATATATATATATATATATATATATATATATATTAAATATATATATATATATATATATATATATATATATATATATATATATATATATATATATTTTAATATATATATATATATATATATATATATATATATATATATATATATATATAACTAGTAATGCAGTTATTTGTCAGTGATCCCCAAAACAAAATAATAAATAGCAATAAAAATACAAGTAAAACCAAAATAATGATAATGATAAAATAACATAACCATCATCTGTACATATCTATACTTTTTGATACTAAATAACAAAAATGTTTAAAAATAATAAATAATAAAACAATTAATAAAACAAACCACTAATAAAATGGAAAGAGAGATGGAAGCGAAAGGGATAGAGTGAAGAGCGTGAGCGAGAGCTAGGGAAGCGGAGGAGAGAGGAAGGGCGGTGCTCAGGAGGCGATCGGGGAGCTGCGAGCAGGAGGAGAGTCGGAGGAGGGAAGAGGAGGCTCGGACAGGTGGAGGGCGTTGGGTCGGCACGCACGACGGCAGATCCGGCCGGCAGAACGCGTTCACTGGCGCTCCGACCTGGGTGCGGCGATGGGGTTTTCACGCGGTCGGGGAGACGCACGCGACGGAGGGAGAGGACTTTGCCGGGGGAGCTACAGCGGGGCGAAGGAAGGCGCAGTGGCGCGGAAGAAGGAACTGGAGAAGGATAGCGGGAGAGAAGCAGAGGAGAGAGGAAGGGGGCTGACTCCACGGACGATGGGCGGCGGATCCGGCCGGCGGCTACGGTGAGTGGGTTGTGTGTGGGTGTTTTAATTTTTGTTGGTGGTGGTGGTTTTGGGACGGGCGGTGGTTGTGCGACTGCAGGATCGGGCTATCGTAGCGGTGGCCACGGTGGTGGTATAGGTGGCAACCGAGACACGAGGACAGTCGCACACAACACAGAGTCGGTGCTGATCAGCCACGGCCGATGGGTCGGTGGCGCTTGGGCGAGGGTGCCACTCATGGTGGCCGAACACGAGGAGTTCAGCGGCAGAGGTGAATTTGGGTTTGGGTTTTGGTGATGGCCGTGGTGCTAGTAGTTTTGGGTGGCGTTGGTTTTTACTGTGATGTGGTGGTCGGGATGTTTCGACGAGGAGGGAATTTGGCGAAGATGATGGAAACGGGCGGTGGTGGTGATTATGTGGCGGCGGTTAGGCCGATGGTGGCGTTGGCAGGGATTGTGGTGGTGAGAAGGCTGGCGGTCTGGTGGGCTGGCTGCAGGGTGGTCGGGAGAGAGGAACAGGGGATGGCGACATTCCTAGTAGCTTGGCCGAAGAGGGTGGACGTAGGTTAGTGTTTAGGAATAGAATTTGGGATTGTCCGGGTGTGTCGGATACGATCGTTGGAACATGTAATTGTAACAGAAAATTATAGTTGATGGGAAGGGGGCACGGACACGATGCACGTTTGTGGATGGTAGAAATTTATGGATGAGTACCTCTCCTTATATAGGAGGTGGGAATTCCCAGTTGGATAAGGATGTAGGAAAATTTAAACCCTTAATAGATAATACGCTATTTATTTTAAATCAAATTTAAATCAATTCAATCAACAATAATCCAAATCCAATTCTAATTTAAATCTAGATAATCTAAACACAAATTAAATATAAATTCTATCTTTAAATTTAAATTATTTAAATCAAATACATAAAATCTAATCAAAGATTTAAATTGCCACAATAATTTCAAAATATATTTTCTAAAAATACTTATAATAATAATTTTGAAAATTACATTATTATTTAAAAATAAACTAATAAAATATTTATAAAATATATGTATGCACGAAGAATATTATTTATTATTAATAACTGTTATAAACAAAGGCTTTTTATAAATAAAATAATGAACTTGAAAATTTTCGTACGATAGCTGAAATAATATATATATTATTTTGAAACTATAAAAATAAAAAAAAATACTTTTTAAAATATGTACGCTCGCACATATTCGTACTCGTCGAGCAATTACGAAAAACAAAATTTTGCGCGTGACGTACAATGCAACTACGCGACATACAAATACTAAATAAAAATCAGTACCAAATTTATTTTTAAAAAAATAGTAGAAATTTAGGGGTTTTACATCGACTTTAGGCCAGGTCATAGCGGTGTAGCACCACAAGGGAAGCACAAGGCTTCATGCTATGTCTCTTTGATAAAGAACTCACCTATAGTGTATGGACAGAGATATCAGGCCGTCTCTTGAGGGTAAACTTGTAGACGCCCAAAATTATACACTGAAACCAGGATGGCACAAGACCTTTAATGTGCAGCCAGAAGTACAGTTGATATCATTATGTGAGTGGGAAGAATTACAGTTATGGTGCATAATTCAAGGCTTAGTCCATTCTTGTATCATGTTGTTATTTAACCTATGCGGGAAGATTCAAGTCGTAGCGACATCTCTCATAATGCATGATGGGCAGTCACTGTGGGGAACGCTAAACCCATATATTGAGATATGTGGAAGATTGTCGGTATTTTTTTCTTTGGACTAGGAAAGATAGTCCTACATCGGCTACACCAAATAGTGAGTATCTCAATATAATACATTGTTTGTGTTGAGGTGTGCACATGAGGTATGGTGGGACACAAGTGTGTGTCATGTGGGAGTATTTTTCTAGAAGAAAAAATGATTAATTCCAACAAAGATGTAAGTTAATTTTTGTTGTACGGACTCGGACTCGGACACGGACTCAAGGATGTCTCGTGCATGCACGGGAGTGTTCAGAGGGGTTAGGCATGGACTGGCACACTTCTTTGCTGATTGTGGGATGATCTAAAATATCAAACTCTATTTTTGAGTATTGGTATTTTAGTCCCACATCGGATAGAAGAAGAGGTGAAGTCTCACTCCACTCTATAAATAGAGCCCCTTGGCCTCCTTTGAAAGATGCACCAAAGAAGAGAGTTAAGGGAGTCCATAAAGTTCAGGAAGCCCGTTCAAGTATCAAATATTGACTGACGAGCATTCCAGAAGTTCCTTAGAACTTGCTGGTTCCTGGAAGCGGATCGTATATAGGCGAATCTTGTTTTGAGCAACAGTGATCTGATCACCCCAGCAAAGTTGTCTTTATCTTTCTTCTTTCCTTCTCTTCTTCTCTGATCTAATCAGAAATCTCTTGTGGGCTTTCATCGTTGCTGCTGCTAGCAACTTGATTTGTAGCTTCCTAAAAGATCTCTACATTCGTTTGTTGTTGTAACGAAATCCCTTTAGATTTTTGTTACCCTGAATCCTCCAAGCATCTCTGTAGTGCACCCTCTTTGAAGTGTTGCTTTGAAACATTGTTGCTATTTTGAAAACTGTTTCGATTCTCCGTTTTTCATCAAAAATTATGCTTCTATTGAAAATTACGCATCGGGAATAACATTTAGTATTTTCAAAATCGGAACCGAACCGAATCTCTTATTTGGTTTGGTTTAATTTTTCGTCCAAAACCGAATAATGTTCACCCCTATCCCTACCCGGTTCTACCCATGTCCTCCCATCTACACCAGCTTTCCCCTACTCTATAGCCTCGTTTGGTTCGTGGAATCATCGGGTTGGAAAGGAAAGTGATTACTTTCCTATGTTTGGGTGCCAAAGGAATTGAGGAGGAAAATAAAGTGATTTTCAATGGATGAAAAATTAGAGAGGAGAAGTTATTACATCCATCAAAGAAAGGAATCACTTTCTCACATTGAAGTACTCATTTTTTTTTTTCAAATTTTTTGGCATTTCCAAACATCACAAAGAAAAATCAATAGGAATTGTAATTTTCTAAAAGAAATCAAATGACAAGGATTTGATTTCCTTTCCCTTCCATTCCGCGAACCAAAAAAGGCCTATATGTGTCGCCAACCATTCCTCTCCCCATCTACATCGACTTCCTTACTCGATATGTGTTGCCAATCATTTCTCTCCTCTCCTACTTCGAGTGTTTTACACATCGTAGCCACCAACATCTTCAAACCCCCTCCCCTCTCTCCCTTAAATAATAATAAAAATTTAATGAATCGAGAGGAGAAACCGAAAGCCAGGTCGAGAATGACGTGTCCTCTCCTTCCATTAGCTAACACTCGGCCAATGGAGAGCCAACACATGCCACAGTCTGATGTCGCAGTCCCTCTCTCATTCTGTAAGGCACTGTCGTAAAAGAATATACATTATAACAATGACACGAGTGTCCATGCACTCAAAGTTGGTGGCAATGTTTCTGATTGTCAAAAGGGTTGCAACAAGGATCATCGATAGGGACAAAAAGGTTATGCTTTACTCTTCCATAATATGTGCTCCATTAGTTAACATAACCAAAATGACTTTTTAACTAACATTTTTGTTGTTCGTGGGCATGTAGTCCGTTGGATACATCGAGAAACTCGTGGAGATGGATACAGTTTGAATCCTCTCCTGGGTGTTACTCGTCGGTCTGGAGAAAATGACACCTAGAAAAAGAAAGAAAGAAAGAAAAAAAAGAAAGAAAAAACTAACATTCTTGCTAATTGGAAACACTTCTAAGCAAATGAAAAGTGACTTAGGGACCTATCTCGAAATAGGGTAATATAATTTAATAAAGGGATATGGATTATATATATCAAAACAATAAAATGTCTATAGTATATAAAATGTAGTTGGCATTCTATGACAAGTTGGTCTGAGCTGGTTAGTTCCTACTTCCAAGCTAGGGATTGAACTTATCAGAAACAAGTCCGAAACTTGGGTAGAAGCACCAAAGAAAAGCTTTGGTGGTTAGAAGGGTTTCATATCACTTATCATCTCCTTCGATCACAAAGCATTTCTGAGCTTGTTCTTACCTCCCTTTTTTTGGATTATTTAGTTTTAAAATCTCTAATATAATATTAAAATAAATTTGTGTTTAATTTTTTATATTGTTCAGAAGAAAATTTGGATCCTAACAGTCAGAGGCGTAGACAGCAATAGTTGGTTACCGTTCACGCCACTTATCCAGATCTATTGCTTCACGCATCATGTTTAAAGGGCAGCAGTAGTTAATGATTACTCTTGCTGGCATGTCTCATGCATTGCTTCACACCACCTATCCGGCTTTAGGGAGATCACTTGGCTGATCTGATGTGACAAATCAGAGGTCACAGACTCATAGGTGAATGGTGATAGACTCTATGAATTGATTGATTTGCAACTTCAAGAGTGTTGGTATTTTTGTCTTTAGACTAGAAAAGATAGTCTCACATCGGCTATATCAAATAATAAGTATCTTAATATAATACATTGTTTGTGTTGAGGTGTGCACATGAGGTGTAATGTGACACAAGTGTGTGCCATATGGGAGTATTTTTCTAGAAGAAAAATGATTAATTCTAACAATGATACAAGCTGATTTTTGTTGATCGGACTCAGACTCGGACTCCAAGATGCCTCGTGCATGCACGGTCGTGTGATTGGGGGGTAGACGTGGGTTAGCACCCGACTATGTTGATTGTGGGATGATGTAAAATATCAAACTCTATTTTAGAGTATTGGCATTTTAGTTCCACATCGGATAGGAGAGATGGTGAAGTCTCACTCCACTCTATAAATAGAGCCCCCGGCCTTCTTTCTTAGATGCATCAAAGAAGAGAGTTAAGGGAGTCCGTAAAGTTCAGGAAGCTCGTTCAAGTCTCAAAAATTGACTGACGAGCGTTCCAGAAGTTCTCTAAGAACTTGTTGGTTCCTGAAAGCGGATCATATATCGGCGAATCTTGCTTTGAGTAACGGTAATCAGATCACCCCAGCAAAGTTGCCTTTCTCTTCTTCATTCTTCTTCTTCCTCTCTTCTCCACCTCGCGGCTGTCACGTATCGGAAGCATGACTTTCAATCGAAATCCTTCTAATTACGTTCGCTGCTGTTACGTATTGGAAGCATGACTTTTAGTCAAAACTTTCTAATTATGTTCGCTGTTGTCACGTATTGGAAGCACGAGTTTTAGTCGAGAGATTTCTAATTACGTTTACTCACTGAGTTTTTTATCTAAAATTATGCCAAGAGATTAACAATCTCAAAGCAAGATTTAGATTCGATGAAAAACAACCGTGCAAACCTTCTCGACACAAGTTTTAACAAACTTGAGAAGTTTGACAGGGAGCATTACAACGTTTGGAAGAGAAAGGTCGACCTTAATCTTCAACTCGTGAGCGTTGACTACGTGTTGACAGATCCTGAGCCTTTAATTCCAGAAGGTGAAAATGCTCGAAGGGTCGTTGAGGCCACTGCTCTGCAATCCAAGTGCAGGAGAGATAACAACCTTTGCAAGTTGCTAAACTTAAACTCTATGGAGGACTCTCTGGCAGAGTTATACGACAAGACGGTCTATGCTAAGGACGTATGGGAGTCTATGCAAGGCAGATGAGAATAGGAACAAGATCCACATGACCGAAAAGGTCTAGAGGATGAGGATGACAAGATATGATGTCTCAAGTCATGGAGTTCCTCTAGTTACGTCAGAAGCAAGCGGATGGCGGAATGCCCTTGGTCGATGCATTTTTCTCAGGGGCATTATCGCCAAGTTCCCACCTGGGTGGGGCAATTTCATCCCAGACATGCACCGCAAGAAGATGAAGGTGGATCTTGAACGCCTCTTACAGTAGATTTATGTTGAAGAAGAGCTAAGCACTATCACCAGCTGAAGGTGAAGTCAACTCAGTTCACGCCAATGCCTAAGGGCGATGGGGCTTGCTTCAACTATGGTAAGAAGGGCCAATAAAGAAGGATTGTAGGGCCAAGCCCAAACCAAAATAGAAGGCATAGCTAAACTTGGTTATTTTGATCACTTAACATGGTTGCTATTGTTGCACAGGTTGAGTTATCTAGCGTGGTAGCTGACTAGTG
This sequence comes from Iris pallida, assembly GCA_029216955.1. Classification (NCBI taxonomy): domain Eukaryota; kingdom Viridiplantae; phylum Streptophyta; class Magnoliopsida; order Asparagales; family Iridaceae; genus Iris; species Iris pallida. The sequence continues at coordinate 13,351,054 of JANAVB010008800.1, read as the reverse complement.
GTCAGACACTAGTGCATATGACTACGTGTGCTCTCGAAGGAGCTGTTTATCGAGGACGAGCCTTGTTATGACGAAGGTCTCGATGGCGAACATATATCTAGCAAAAGATCAGAAGATCGAGACGGTGGTTATGAACCACCGGCAAGGACACTCGAATGCGTGTTGCATGCACGTACCAAAGATTTTTGAAGATCTGATCTCAGAAAGTCTGTTGTCTGATATATAATTGAAAGTTGGACATTCGTACTAACCATATGGTAATTTCTTGGCGAGGAACATGCTTCGAAAAGATGTTTGGTACTGAAGGGGTGATCGAACTTCGGCTGATGGCGATAAAGTTACTTTATTGAATGGACTGAGAGTTATTCTATGATAGAAGCAGACTCAAGATGTCATATCCAAACCTTATCTACAGAATGTGGGGGTAAGGTGGTGGAGATATTTGAGGTCTGTGCAGAGACAAGACTGTCAGAAAGCTGCTCAGATGATTGAACTAAAGTATGGATCATCTAGAGTTAGTACATTCAGATATATGTGACTTTTATCAATTCTCTACGGAGGTCGGTTCGAAGTGTTTTTCGAAGTGTTTCTCGAAGTGCATATTCACATGACTTCTCAAGTCAAAGGATGAAGCATTCAAGAAGTTCAGGGACTTCAGACTGAAGCTGAACATTAAACCGGTCTACAACTACTCAGAAGGGATCATGGCGGAGAGTATCATTTCTTTTGGATTCATATTGTTCTGTTATGAACATCGAATTGGCTATGAAACGACTGCCCTGCATATACACTCAGGATTGATCAAGATGGAGAGTATCATTTTTTGGATTTGCATCATTCTGTTATAAAAATGAAATTGGCTATGAAATGACTGCTCCGTAGTATCTATAATCTATGAAGTGTCAGAAAGGAACATCAGGATGCTGTCAAAGATGATGATATCTATATAACGGATCTTCCAATATGCTTCTGGGGATAGATTGTGTGTACGACAACGTTTATTACTGAATAAAGTACGACTCGTATATTTGACTATGATTCTCATCAACATTGGTTCAAGATTAGACATAATTTGAATATCATTCAAGTGTGGGGGTTTCTGGTTTACGTGAAGCTTCCGAATATTAAGATTCAGAAGTTATGGACGAAGACCAAGAAGACAGTAATTCTGGAATTAGCTTGGAGATCTCTTGATATTGTATCAATCATATCATTGAGTCTCGCGAGGCATAATTCTTTGAAGACAAAATTGCTAGTGACAAGAACATTATTCTCGCGAATGTTCCAGAGAATATTGTTGGTACCGAAGGAGCAAGTACTTTCAAAGATGTAGTAATCCAGAAGGTGGTTGTCTTTGATGACAACACTTGAACTAGTATTCGCTAAGCAGTAAGCAAAGCGAGTGAGAAGGACGAATGATTTCTGAAATAAACTTTTCATCCATCACGTGGAGGCTAATGAGGTGATGAAGTCTAGAGATACGATCTTCTGGAGGAAAGAGTCAATAAAGAGATTGACTCTGTAATATCCAAGTATAAGTGGATGTTAGTTAATCTGCCTGAAGGAGCTAAACCTATTGCATATTCGAGAAGAAAAAGATGAAAGCCGAAGGAACTGAAGATGAGTTCAAGGGACAGAGGACTTGCTCAAGAACATGAGATTAAGATGTCAACTATCATGATGACGATGGCCGTGGTTGCTATTCATAAGCTGTTCTATCATCAGATGGATGTCTAGACAGTAGTTTTGGATAGAGAAATGACAGAAGAGATTCACATACAACAGTCAGATAGATATGTCGTTCAGGATATTGAAGACAAGGTCTGCAAGGTGGTGAATTCTATGTACAATTTGAAGTACACTCCCAAGCTGTGGCTCGAGAAGTTTGACCAGGTTAATAGGTCAAAAGGCTACAGTATCAGTGAGACTTTTAAAGTTTGTTTACGCAAAATTTGCTGAAGAGAGAGAGGAGTCATCGTTTGTCTCTATGTGGAAGACATAATGATGTGTCGCTAGAACAAAGATGTTCCTCACGTCCAGATTCAGTATGAAGGACATGGGAGATGCGAATGTTATCCTAGGGATTTAAATAATCCAGACAGAAGTTGAGCTTGCCCTGTCACAAGCTCACTACATGAAAAGTTGCTCACACGCTATGGATATCAGGATCTTCTAGGGATCGATGCTCCTTACATGTGTGATCAAAGGTTGAAGCCAAATCCAAGAGAAAGCGTCAGACAATTGGAGTATCCAAGCATCATCGGGAGTTTGATGTTTGCGACTACTGCCACAAGGCCTGACATAGCTTTTGACGTAGGAATGCTGAGTCGGTTCACGAGCAATCCAGATGTGGAGCACTGGAAAGCTGTGAAGAGGGGTTATGAGATATCTCAGAAGGACTCAGAAGTATGTATTACACTATTGCGGAGATCCAACAGTAGTAAAATGCTTCGGTGATGCAGGCTAGTGCTCAAAAGTAGAGAGTTAAAGGTCCACATGAGGATACATACTATCAATGGGTGGAGATGTTATATCGTGGAAGTCGAAGAAGCAGTCTATGCTATCACACTCGTCTATGGAATCTGAGTTTTATGCACTAGTAGCTGCAGATGAACCAAAATGGCTTCGGGAGCTTATATATGATCACTACCAAAATATCTCATATCAGCAAAAAAAAATGTTGCTAACTTCTGACAGTGATATTTTTAGCGATATTTCGGGCATGTTGCGTTATTTATGGTCGCTAACTTATAAAATGTCGATATTCGTCGCTATAGCGACATCATTCGGTGATGCTCGACGTTGCTAGTTTTAGCGACGTTTACCAACAAAAATGTTGCTAATTAGCGACGTAACATTTTGTTGCTGATTGTCGCTGTCCGTTCAGGTTTTAGCGACGTTACAGTCAGAGATTAGCAACGTTTTTTGACTCTATATCTGGCAATTTTTTGGTTGCCATGTCATCATTTTTGTGACATTTTGCGACATTATGATACTTGAATACCGACGTTCAGATACTAGATTTACTGACCTGTACAGTTTGCCACGTCAATGTATCTGTGACGTTCTGCGACAATTAGCAACGTTTTGATTCTCAGTTTTGCGACGTTTTAGCGACGTATGTATGTGTCGCTGACCGTCGCTAAGCATCGCTAAACGTTGGTAATTCCAAAAAGGTAAAAAAAAATAGAATGCAGTATGCATTTCACATAAATAACAGTTACATTAAAAATATTGTACCTGAATTTAGAGTTTAAGTTTGCAAATAATAGACCCGGAGCAACACTCCGTAGAATTCCCTGGGTTCACCGACCCCTTCGGTGGAACACTCAACACTGGTAAACCAATATAGAGAGAAATAATAAAATGTACTACCAATAATCAAATAAATAGAATCGAACGATCCAAAAGACAAGAAATAGCCGGGTGGATACAATGGGTCACAAACAAATACATAAAGACCCAACAACGGGTCACCAACACAACAAATGAAAACAAGTCCAATAAAGGACTACGCCTGGTCAGGATGAGGAGGAGGAGGAGGAATAGGCAGTGCCTACACCTGCCAGGAACCTATACTGCTCCGGGGTCAGCATCACCGGTGACGACCCATCAGTAGGAGGAAGATGAGGCAGTGGAGCCGCTGCAGTCGATGTGGATGCCAAAGCACGACCAGGAAGTGTCCGCTCTATAGCCAGCAGTCTTGAGTTGGTGGAATCCATAACAGCCGCCAGCCTCGAAACCTGCTCGCCAATGGCCGCCTGCGTCCATGAACGATAAGATTCGTCCTCTCCTGCACCGCCTGAATGGCATGATCCGTCCTCTCGCACGTCTTCCTAATGGTGCGCTCGAGCATATCAAATCATGCAGTGAGGGCCACATCGTTCGTTTGCCGGTGAGACTGGGGCTGCTCCTCCATCCTCTGCAACAGTTCGTCACACAGCTCAGTAAGCTGGCGACAGAGTTCCCCCACTCGGATCGACTCCTCAGAGGGCTGTGAGGAATGCACATTGTCAGAGGAGGCTCTAGATGACTGCGTCGCCATAAAGGCATCGTAGGATCCCGTACCATAGTACGTACCCCTCTAAAGACCACCAACGACGGTCATCCAGAGCTCGTCCATTATCCGAGCCGGAGGCGGCTGTGAGGAATTACCAGTCCCTCCCTCCGCAGATGTACTAGTAAGCTCACGCTCTAGCCTAAGATACTCATCCTAGAAAAGAACGCATCTCGATAAGCATAATATTTACTACCAACCTAGTTGTT